>OX328102.1:38692506-39077354 GCA_946811185.2 Hippopus hippopus | reverse complement strand
AGCACGGCAAGAAAGGCACAATCATGTCGATAAAGGGGCAAACTCGAATATTATGCATGTTTTCTTTCTATTTTTTTTACTTTTTCAAAACAAATATGTCTATTAACTTTTGAAAATGAATATAACATGCATCTTAAAACCGTTCAGAATTCAGTTTAAATACTTAAAGCGCTCGAACCAAGTTTAGTTCCTCTTGCGGACTGAGTATATCGAGATAAGACTGCAAAGAACGTGCAGCCTGATTTTGATCTACACTGTCTGCTACTTTGTTACATGTTATGACGAGAACAAGCTTGCAACAGCTATATTTGGCTCTTTTTTTTTTCGTTAATGATAATGTCTAATTTAATAATTCGGCGCTGTAAGTGTTAAATATGGAGAACTCCTTATATTGTTAAGTAGAGGATTGTCACGAGTGCCCGATTTCTATTGAAGGTCAACTACTTTACACCCTTTATGCAGCTTGTAAGTAATCCTAATCACCGCGAAGATGAAGTTTAACCAGGGTGAAAAAAAAAGAAGCGGCTGTAAAGCTTTAAAGTGATAGTGCAACACTCTTAAAGACTGTGAAAGCAAGTCTCACGAGTACATCGCTTGTCGTTACCAAACGACAAAGTAGGGACTTGACCAAATTGAAAACATTTGCAGACGACAAAATTAATGTAGTTCAAATGCTAACTTCTATCTTTGATAGGGTAGAAAACATTGTGGGAAAAGGAGAAAATGCTGGTGCATTTTCTCCTTTTCCCACAATGTTTTCAAAAGCCGTCTTCTTCAGGATCGTTTAAACTAGGGATTGTATGGTAAGCATTATAAGTATGCAATCCCGTTGTCCAGGTTAACCCCCTCCCCCCATGGCCTTATGATCGTGAAATGTGTCACTTGTGCAATAAGCAAATCGGACATTCGTCTTTCCGCACAACCACCATCCATTCCAGAATAATTTTAATCTAAAGTCAAAGATTTAATGGATCATTGGCGGAGACAGAATATCCCAGTCAAATTTATGGCTTATAATTAAGACTATTTACAAAATGGTCGATAAAACAAAGTCATAATCTGAAACTGGTCCAAAGAAATCTTACGCTTTGGTAAAACAAGCGATTGTAAGGTACAAGAGTAAATTAGAAGTGATTTTCTCCAAGTTACATTGATTTGGCACCGTAAAAATAATTTAAAAAAAAACCCACTAGATAGTCAATTTATTGTAAGACAGGACTCCTGTTAATGTCTCGCCTTTCTTTTTGTCTCGCTTTGGTTACAATCGCAGTATTTTTGTACATGTATATACATGTATTCTGAAAAGGCCGCTTCCTAATTAAACAGAATTGCTATCTCTTTTACTACCAACTAGATGAATTCGACTTTTTTTTAATAAGATCTTAAAGATTTAAACTGCACATGAAGATGATTCTGATCATAGGTCAGGACGTGAGTGATGGTCGTTTAAAGTTGCAGTAGTATGTTGCAGTTGGTTTTATAGAAACTGCAAGGGCCTTACTAGTTGGCTTACTTTAAATGCAAGTTAAAAAAAAAGGTTTGAACCCCTATACATAAGGGACACTCTACATCCAAGATCAGACAGAGTGTTTCGTACAGTCTGATCTTATCTTTAGAGTCAGCACGGCAAAATTATTTACATTTGAGGACAGAAATCTATTTTTTTAAAGATAAAGGTTTGAAACAAATCTGAATGAAATAAGGTGATTGATTAAAATCAAAAAAATGTTCAAAGCCTTTTTTTTTTCAACATTTAAAACCCACTCCAAATGCCAGGTATATCTGTATTTCTTGGCCTCAAACACAATGCAAGTCATTTTTGATTCTAAATATATTAAGAGCGGTGAAAAAAAAAACAAGTTATTGATATCAGTTTGTAAAACTATTTGTATAACCCTTTACCGAACAATTTTTTCGGGGCTTTTGAAAACATTGTGCAAAAAATGAGAAAATGCTGGTGACCAGCATTTTCTCATTTTGCAACAAAGTTTTCTGTCTTTTTAAGACAAACTTCATGGTGTTATATTCAATTTGTCGTCTGCAAGTGCTTTGAAATAGGGCAAGACTAAAAGTTTGTCTTCTGGCAAAGAAAAACGAAAAAAACCTTGCTAGGCACTTGGGTAAATAGAAACGGCATTAAAAAGGTCAAATAACTTAAACCTTTACCATACAAGGCAAAATTTGGCATTACATTACACTAACTGCAAGAGATAGACAGTAGGAAAAAAATTGAAAAAGGGCTTTGTCTTATCGATATGACACATTGTGGAAAGAGTCGAAATTGCTTGTAAGAGACGATTGCTTTTTTCCAACCTTGTAAGCAAAAGCTGTCAAAAGTGGGAGCGTATAAAGTTAAATTTGCACTGTAATGGGTTTCCTTTTTCTACTATCAAGGTCTACAATTGTACGTTTTGTTGGTGCCGTAGATCAAGATCAGACTACATAGAAACTGTTGTCTGATCTTGAATCTATATCGCCCTATTTAATTGTAAAGCATAGCAAATTATTATCAAGTTTTAGTGAAATTATTATTATTTTAAGCCTCGAAAAAAGACTGTTTCAATCAACAGGTAGCGAAAAGAGTTAAGTAAAGTAAAATATGTGGGTTGAATGTAGACCAATCTATTCTGTTATGGATACATGAATGACCTGTTTATAGTAACGACCCCGGAGTAAAATGGAATAAAAGAATAATGTTTTAGTTCATATTGGATTTTTGTAAGGCTTTACTTGAGTGATCACCCACTGAATTAATCCCTTGGCACCGTGGAAAATTCAAGGTGTCTTTTTCGGACAGTGTAGATAGAGATCAGACTGCACAGAACGTGCAGTCTGATCTCGATCCACACTGCCCGATATTTGTTTCAAGCTATTCTGACCAAAACTGCAATGGAATTCGTGAATTTTTGATCTCTTAAAAGATTGTCAATTTCTGTTTTGAATTATTAATTTGGCGGTGTAAAGCTTCTCAATAACAAACCAACAAACAAAATCAGTGTCATTGACGACGAGTTTCGGTTACTTCACTCCCTCTCCCCACCCCGTAAATTCTGGCTGTTTCTTTTCTGTTTTATTTGTCTTGTTGAGAATTCAAAGTTGGAAAAATACAGCAGCACTTTTGTCCAAATACTTACATCAGTTTTTCGACTCGTGGTTGTGTTCTTTTTTGTGAGGCTTTATTCGACGAACAAATTTCTGGCTTGTTCAAATTGAAAACACTTACAGAAAAGGAATACACTAATGGTTCAATGATAGGATCTGTCTTTGCGAGTGTTGAAAACATTGTGGGAAAAGAAGAAAATGCTAGTAACCAGCATTTTCTTCTTTTCCCCCCAATGTTTTCCAAAGGCTTATTTCACAGGGCCATAGAAATACGGGATTGTGAAGAAAAGGGTAAAAAGAGAGCACACGGGATCAATTTTTGTTCTGATCTTTTTTAAAGATTATGAAGTTAGAAGAATTTATACATAAACAACCCTAATGAAGATATATTGCGATTTCATTGACTTTTGAATCAGGCAGAGAAAAAAAACCGATCGAAAGAAAAAATGGGAAAAAAAAAAGAACTTTTGGCATTGCCACCCCTCTTTCTACCCCTTCTTTATCCCCTCCTCTCTCTCTCTCTCTCTCTCTCTCTCTCTCAAATCGAACTTCAAATATAATTTTACACCCATCCAAACTGAAAGCATTTGCTGACAACACATCAAATGTGGCTAAAAGAACGTGATTTGTCTCTGAGATAAAAAAAAATGCGAAAATGAGAAAATGCTCATTACCAGCATTTTCTTCTTTTTCCGCAGTATTTTAAAAGCCTTCTTTTCCCAAGACTCAATAAATCACGGGATATTTAGGTTGAGGGTGAAGCAAATGTCAAGAAGGCTGGTCGCAAATTAAGAGCCCATGTCAATCCCTCTTTTGCTAAATAAACAGGGTCGACAGTTTTAGTCTGTAGAAAAAAACTCTTTGTTACAGCCTCATTGCTATTTCACTCCTATTAAGATAGCAGACGGTGTACACTCAAGATCAGACCGCGCGTTTTGTAAAGCCTGATCTTGATCTAGACAGTCCGAAACAGGGCCAAAAAGGTGTGTCTTTGCGTACTAAGGGTTAATTCTTTGTTCAAACAATTTTATTTGCGGTTATAGAAATATCTCTAGTCAAGCAAGTACGGCGGTAAGACATGCTTCAGCTTGTCTAGAAATTAATCTATAATAGTGTATTCATATTTCTACAACCCGGTCCAAAAAACTGTGCAATCTTGATCAAAATTCCTATTGAGGTATTGTATTACCTCGGTGAGATTTCCAATATTGTTACCAGAAAATATCTGTATAAGCAGGTGTAGCCAAGCTTTGTAAAAGAACTGAATAAAAAAATGAAATAAATACCATTTTTTATTATGACTTCTCTGTTATTTTCAACAGTATTCAAGTCATGCCAAAGGCTTTACTCACTAATTCATACGTTTCCATAGTAACAAATACTAAGCTAGAGCACTGAACTACTTTGCCAAAGCAAGTTCCCATGCAAACAGAGCATCTAGTTTGAATCGCATCTAGGATACAAATTCAGCCCATTGGCCACTGAGCCACGGAGGACCCTAATACGTTAACTCTTTTCCAGACGACAAAATTTTACATTTTTTCTAAATTAAAAGCATATGCAGACCACATATTAAATGTAGCTGAAATAGTGGAAATGGTCTTTGAAAGTGTAGAAACCATGTGGCAAAAGGAGAGAATGCTGGTTTCCATCACTTTGTCCTTTTCCCAAAAGGCTTTTGAAAGGCTTTTCTCCCAAGGGTAGTTAAAGCTCAGGGTTGTGTATTAAAGGGTTAAATATCAGTTGCTTCTTTTTGCAGATACTGTTTAACATTTTCTTCTTTAATTGCCTTCACCGTCAACTAACATGATTGTATAACCGTTAGAAAGAAACATGTATTTACTCAGCTAGAATTACAAAATGAAACTTTCGTAACAATGTAGCATACTTATGATGAAACCCAAGGAAAACAGGATAAAAAACGCCTATCGTGACTTTGCTATTTATCTGATTTATCTGCTCTAAATACCCAATTCATTCATTCATTCATGCATAGGCAAGACTATAACGTTAATAACACGCTTTTACAACGCGCGTAGGACATAAAAATGAGGAGTTATCAACACAATGCTCTGACTACTATTCCAGTCAAAATCATGCGATGACGGCAACAGTTCTCATATCAGTATGTTTCCTGGGTTTTACCGGTACTAGGCTGGGACTCTGCAGTGTTTTGAATGACATTCTAATTTTGTCAGAACCAGCAGGAAGGATAGAATTCGTGTTTTCAAATCAAACTATTGCTACTTGAAGACGACAAAAAAAAAAAAAATGTGTCTCCAATGATGAGATTTATCTTGTAAACGGTAGATGATACTGTCGTTTCTTTATAAGCATTTTTCTTCTTTCCCTATGATGTCTTCAAAAGCTTTCTTCCGCAGCTTCGTTAAAATTCAGTATTCTTTGGTATAGAGTTAAACGTGCAGTCTGGCCTGGTATTTATGCTATCCTAAATGTTGACACATTTTTGTCCAAAAAAAAAAACAAACAAAAAACTAAAGTGACACTTTCAAGTAGCAATAGTAAGTATGTTTCGAAAATATCTAACCTAATTTCTGTCATAACCCACTTCACCCCCTACAATTTTGCATTTTCTTTTTCTTCCGAGATAGCCTCTAAATTCTCTTGCTTAATAACTTTATATCAGTTATATAGATTTTGTTTCGAAACATTTATATTCTATGTTGTAAATGACAAACAAAAACTGTGTTTACGTCAATAACATTGTTCTGGTCTGTTGATGACATAATGCCACAAGTTTGGTGCTTTCTGGTGCAAGGTCTTACCTTAACATGCGCGTTTAGATCATTAGGATCACGATTCACTAAGTCGACAGGCATTTTGGTGACTACTTATTAAAAGGACTCTAAAATCCTGTTTTGATTTCAGTGAATAAGATTTCAAAAATATTTTGTCGACTTGGTCCTAGCGTCTCGAAGCGCAATCTGAGAGTGACGAAATCGCGACAAGAAACGTCATGTATCTATCATGAAATACTAATACCCGCCTTGGTTACGCGCATGTCATTTTCTATTGTTTCTTTCTCCCATTGTTTTATTAACTCTTTACCAAAAATCCAGAGTTTTAACGACCCTAAGAAAGAAGCCTCTTGAAAACATTTTAGGAAAAGGAAAATTGCACGTAATCAGCATTTTTCCTTTTCCCACGTTTTATGCTCTTTCAGAGACAAATTTCTTTATTTTAGCCACATTTGATTTGTCACCTGCAAATGCTTTAAATTTGAACCAGTCTATGATAATGTCTTTTGGTACCGTGTTAGAAATTTACAACTCTTAAACTCTATTCCCTCCCCTTCCCAACCCTGAAGTCTTGAGAAAACGTGTGACAAACGGATGAAATTGCTCGTCACGAGCAATCAGTTTCTCCTTTTTGCCTCAATGTTTTCGTACGCATTTTAAGGAATTGAACCCAAATTGGTGTTTATTATTCCCATTTTATATTGCCGTTTATCAAAGTCTTGCGCTTGATATTTTTTTGCTGTGAAAAGGGTAGATCTAAGTATGTGTACTCCCTTTCGGTGTCAAGTTTTCTGTATATGCTTGTTTTCATCCTTTACCAAACAATCCCGAGTTTTAATGATCTTTAGGGAAAAAAAAAACCTTTGAAAAAAATATGGGAAAAAGGAGAAAATGCTGGTAACCAAATTTTTCCTTCACACAACATTTTCTGTCTTTTCAAAGACAATTCCTATTTACTGCACCACATTTAATTTGTCGTCTATAAATTCTTTTCAATTCGCTGACAGTTAAGTTTTGTCGTTCTGGTGAAAGTTGAGGATAGAAAACAGTGTCTTCATACTTTGAAAATGCTAAGATTTGCGGTACAAAACTCCTGTCTTTCGAAAGTACGTTTGACAGGTGTCTGACGCCGCTTTGAACATTCTTTTCATCATCTCACATCAGCGTACAGTGTGTAATTCATGCCTTGCCTGGCTTTCACCAGCATTGGATCAGGGCGCTTCAGTGCCGGGACACACTAATTGTACATTGGCGTCATTGAGTAACAATCTCAGGATTTGTGAATTAAATCATTGAGCGTGTGTGTCATAAAATTGGCCTTCTTGATTGGGGAAAAGAGCTTGGCCCGTAATCAACAACTATTAAGAACATTCTTGGTATTATTCTCGAGAATTTTCTAAATTTGAAAATAACAAAAGTATCGGTTGGCTAAATTAAATCAGAAGTTGCGTGACTGTTTTAAATCTATACTGTATAGAATTAGGCTTAGAAGGAAACTACAAAGGGTTGGTGAATACGCTGGACCGTGGTGTAGCACTATCTTAAGTTCGTTTTGGCAAGCATTTTTAACAAAGTAGCAGACAGGGTAGGGTAGATCAAAGATCAAGCTATACGTTCTTTGTACAGTCTGATTTTGAAATGCACTGTCTACATAAGCCATGTTCAGCACCTTAAGGTTAGTTCACAAACTCGAGGCCTTTGCACTGTTTCTGAATGTGTAAGTCTTCAAAATTAAATAAGGTGTATACTGAATGCTTTTTAGGAAGATTATTTCATTTTTTTAAAAAACAAACCCTTTAAGCTGGAATTTTCACTATCTATTAAACCTGATTTTTTTTTTTTTTTTTTTTTTTTTTTTTTTTCCAAAAAAAAAAAAAAAAAAAAAGAAATTCAGGTTTAATAGATAGTGAAAATTCCAGCTTAAAGGTTTGTTTTTAAAAAAATGAAATAATCTTCCTAAATAGCATTCAGAAAAAAAAAATCGTTTCAATACGAACCCATCGAAACTAACGGAAAACTGGGAATGCGGAAATAGATGTGATGGATCTTTATTACTAGTGACAAATTCTTTTCGAAGACTGTTTCTCCTCTTTTTGAAAATCACCTTTTATAAATGGGGGAATGAAAAAAAAAAAAAAAAAGCGAGAGAGAAAAGAAAGTGTAAGTTTCTACTTGGTTTCTTTTAATGAAATTAATACATTGTGTACCTATTTGTTGTCGTTGAAGTATGTCAATTGTGTGATTGTCACTGTGTAACTTATACACTTGCGTAAATAGCCAATTCTATCGCTTTGTTGCTTTACAATGTGACAAATGGAGACAATCCCAGACGTTGGTCATTGACCGTATTTACCCACCATTCTGACAATTGTTCGAATTCTTAATCTTAAGTTCCAAAACTAGCATAGCCATGTGATTGGTCGAGAGAGTGAGTGTCTCAATCAATCAGATAGCTAGTCCTGGAATTAAGACTTACAACAGAGTAAAGGCGATCCCTGATGTTTGCCGTATTCCAATTTAACATATTTCTGTCTGTGCTCGGCCGATGTTGGCTGGCTGTAGAGCGTCAAATGAACCAACAGATAATTTCAGTCTACAAATAAGACCCAAATGATTGCAATTTCATGGCTGCTTTTGTGTGTAATGTTTCAGAAAAGCTGACAGTGTAGATCAAAGATAGGTTGCACGTTTTGTGCAGTCTGATCATGATCTACATAGACCGCAAAGGCAAATATAGTTGTGAAAGGCATTTTAAGAACAACTGTTACTGTTTGTATGGCTATACTATTATACCCGTGATTTGAGAACAGTGTTAGATGCAAAAGGCTGTAGGTATTCTATGCATTCCTTGGTTCAGATATAAGGGCATTAGATAAAGCAGAACTGCTTCAGCAAAGCAGACAGAGTAGATCAACGATCAGACAGCATATTCTGTGCAGTCTGGTCTTGGCCTTCACAAGCTGCAAAGACAAATATAGTTGTAAAAGAAGCTTTAGAGGATAAAATGTGCTGTCTGGGAATTAAGATCGAAGTGTAAGATGCAAGAGGTTGTACTATACATACTATGTATACTATACATTTATTTACATTTATGAATTGTCTCGGCATTAAATAAGGTGGCACTTAAGCTTGACTAGATTTTTTTTTTTTCATCCATTATAGCTATTGCGATATATCTTTTGACCAATTATTGTTATATTCTATATCAACGTATTGTCGCCTGCAAATGACGTTTTTTTGCCATACCACAGGACAGTGTTAACTTTTTAAGTACCAAATATATGAGCCATGCTCAGGCAAA
The DNA here is from genome assembly GCA_946811185.2 of Hippopus hippopus. Lineage (NCBI taxonomy): Eukaryota > Metazoa > Mollusca > Bivalvia > Cardiida > Cardiidae > Hippopus > Hippopus hippopus. The sequence continues at coordinate 39,068,192 of OX328102.1, read as the reverse complement.
AAATGACTTAATTAATGCTTCTCAGTAATCCATCATACCAAGCAAGCCAAAACATTCTTATGGATCCTTAACAGCCACTTTTTTAACAACCGACTTAATCATGAGGTAGACTGATCCTTGGACATACACACTTTGACCGATAGCGAGAAGTTTCGGCCCAGGTCAACCTGTGCGGACTGGACAGGCTAACCGAGGTCGAAACTTTTCGCAGATGCATTAAGCCCTCTTTTCACAGAACATGGCTCAATTATGAATTCGATATCTGTCGATGGCTTAAAATACAATCCACTGAGACTAAGAAATATTTAAATCTTATAGGCTTGACTTAGCAAGTGGATCTAAGATTAGACTGCACGTTCTGTGCAGTCTGATGATGACCTATGCCGTCCGCAAAAAGCCCTGTTTTCGCCTATAACAAAAATATGAGCCATGCTCAGGCAAAATGCAGCTCGTGATGCATTATTTCACGCAAGTCATCATATAATCATGGATCCAGAAAATATGTCTTGTCTAACAACCTACTGAATCATGAGGTAGACTGGTCCCTTGACATGCATATAATTGACAAATCGCAAAAACTTTCGGCGCAGGTCAGCCCGTGCGGACTATGCAGGCTGACTTGGGTCGATACTTTTTGCAGATGCATTAAGGCCCCATTTGCCAGGGCATGGCTCATATATAATTTAACACAATGGCAAGAACAGCGTCGGAGCAGGGCAAGGGAGTATCCGGTATGCAGCAGCGGCACCCCTCCACCATAAGTATTTTTGATGGGGGGGGAGCACTTTATTCATTATTTGTGTTAATTTCAATAAATCGACGAATGAAAAGAAAAACAAAACATCAGAGAGACTCATTTTGTATGATAATAAAGATGGACATGAGCTATGCTCTGTGAAAAGGGAGCTTTATGCATCTGCAAAAAAAAAGTATCGACCCATGTCGGCCTGCGCAGTCCGCGCAGGCCGACATGAGTCGGAACTTTTTTCTATTGGTCAATTTTCTGTTTGTCCATGGACCATTCAACGTCATAATTTGGTCGGTTGTTAGACAAAATGGACTTTATGCGTCACATAATTATATGATGATTTGGTTGATGTAGTGCATCATGGAGATGCATTAAACCCCCTTTTGCCAGAGCATGGTTCATATGTACGCAAAACATATTATGACAATTACATACATTCCCAGTCACGTTCAACGTTATGGGAACCCAACAAAGATGACGTAATTCTTTAGCCTTATATGTTCTGGAACACCCCCCCCCCCCCCCCCCAAAAAAAAAGCCGGTTTTCTAGACTAGAAAATCTAGAACAGGAATTATGATAAACAAAAATCACCCGACTTTGACAATGAAGAAACAATCATTGACGGATTTGTGTTTTACGCCACTTTCAACATTATTTCAGTGATAATTATGCGACAGCTCACATATTCATATATGTCCCGGATTTCATCAGTACTAGGGTAGAGTTCTGAAGAGTCTTGCTCAAGAGCACTCCCACGAAAGGCCCACTGCTTCGAGTGAAGATCGAAAACCGTGGCCTTTGGCTTTAAATAGCATCCTTTTATCGGCATCACTGGGTCACGCAGGACCCTAAAGTCACAGAAAGCGGCGATAAAAACAAAGGAAAAAAAGAAGCAAAAACAGTCTGAATCACGTTTACCCCAATTCTAACTGTATTTCAGTCAAATCTCTGCGACAGCTTGCTTATTCATATCTTTCCTGACTTTTACCTGTGCTGGACCTGGAGGTCCCCGTTTTACTAAGGTAGTTACGAACAAAAACTGCGTAAGTTTTACCTAACTATAGTATAGTGGCATTAATCTGCCACGAGATAAATGATAACTATCATGATTATTTTAGAAAACTATTGCGATAAATCAAAGTTTCCAGGAAATTTTATCTGGATAAAATGAAAAGATAAAATTTCCAGAAAACTTCGATTTATCGCAATAGTTTTCTAAAACAATCATGATAGTTATCTCGTATCTAGTAGCAGATTAATGCCACTATACTATAGTTACGTAAAACTTGCGCAAATTTTGTTCGTAACTACCTTAGTAAAACGGGACCGAGGCAGGCTGGCAGGGCTCTGCAGTATCCTGTCCAAAGATATTCCCACGCAAGTGACGCCTGTGGGTGATATCCACATAAACCGCTGGATTAAATATCTTGCCACTTCAACCAGGAAAAAGGAAGGGAGAAGAAGCAAGGAAAAAATCGAAGAAACCCACAGTAGATAAAGTGTAAACTGTATGTTATGTATGTTATATAGTATATTATAACCAGTAATTACGTTTCCAAAGATGTTTTAAACAACTGCCAAATGCATGGCCGTCACATTAGCCATAGTCTGTGAAAAAGGGGTTAAAAGCACCTGCAAAAAGTATCGACCCAGGCCATGCCTGCGCGGACTGCGCAGGCTGACCTGTATCGAAACTTGGTGCTATTGGTCTATTTTCTGCATGTCAAAGGACCACATTCTACCTCACGATTGAGTCACTTCTTTGACAAAATAGATTCTATGGATCCATAATTATAAGATAACTTGCTTTGATAAATGCACCGCGGAGATGCAATTAAACTTCTTTTTCCTACAGCGCTGTCACTTTATTTATATGACAAAATGTTACATTTCAGATTCGATATTTGTACTTGCTAGATGGGCAGTGGCTCTCGTTTCCTGAGAACAAAATCGAAGTAGTGAAATAAAAACTGAAATGTCATGGATCAAGGGTTCTCTCTTTTGACATGTTGTTTGTCCTTTACTCGTTACGTCTTGTAGAAATATTTTCGAGTTCCTGTCACAGAGTACATTTTCCTACCAAAAAAAAAAAACAAAAACAAAAATCGGTACTTAGAACTTAGTTTTATGAAAACTTCATAAAAGACAATGCAGTGTATGGAAAAGTGTTCATAAAGGGCAATTTCTCTTGTTGCCGCATAAAATACAGTAAAATAAGCCAATAAACTTCAGAAAGTCGACTGTGTATGCTTGGAAAAAATAAACCGGGAGGGTAGGAGATTATCCACAACTTTCCTTGTTAAATGTGGCAGTGTAGGTCAAGATCAGAATATATGTTACATTATATTAGACTTACACTGAACTTTGAGAGCTAAACTGACCAAAATAGCTTTGGGGGGAAAAAAAAAGCTCTAATTCTTTTTTTATCTGACTGAATATCCGACACTGAAAGAGTCGACCTGAATACAAGCGTAGTTCTGTTATGACGACGTCGTCAAAGCAAAGCCAAGGGATCGGACAAACACGGAATAGTTTATTAATTGAAAACTCTTACCCCTATTGGAGTTGTTCAGTCGAATATTTCCTTTTCTCTTATTCATAAGAGAAGAAAGAGAGAGACATAGAGAGACAGAGATTGTAAATTCACTGACAGATACTAGTAATCGCTTTCCGGGTTGTAAAAACTCTTAACCTGCTAAATAAATGAAATGAATTTTTCAAAATGATGCTCAAACCCCAAAACCTGCTATTTCAAAGGTATTTCTGTAGGGAAATATATCCAAATTGGAAAGTGTAGATCAAAGATCAGACTGCACGTTCTGTGCAGTCTGATCTTGATCTACGCTGTCCGCAAAAAGGTCTTTGAGTCGCGCTTAGCAACCTCAGGGTTAAATCGGCTGGCATTCAAAAGTTCCCCTACCGTATTTTTTTTTGTATTCTTAAACCCCAGTGACAAAGAACGACAAAGCCCGTATTCACAAGCCATTCAAAATTGCATTTTTAGTCTTATTCTGGAGTTTGAAAGTAACGCAGTTTTTGATTGGCTAATTCAGGTAGTTTAGGCAATCAGAAGTTGTTACTTTCATGTGTGAAAATATCTCGAAATAGAGACTAAGAATGGTATGAAGAATCGTTTATAAATACAGGTCCGTGAGAAATAAAGCGTATACCCTTTATCAAGCCCGTCTTTTGACGACTCCGTAGATAAAAACAATTTGAAAACATTGTGGAAAAAGACGAAAATGCTGGAAACCAGCATTCTCTCCTTTTCCCACCATGTTTTCAACTTTTTTTCCCGAGAATACTCCTATAACTTTAGCCTTATGCCAAATGTTTTAAGTTTGGAATGGTCTGGTAAAGAGTTAAAGAGATAGGAAAGCGTTAACCTATTCACAAAAATTTAAAATTATTTTAATCGGACATTTTTTTCGGGTGTAATTGATTAAGGATAGGCCAGAAGAGAATATCGTTTTCTTTTTTTCAGATATGAAATATCGCATTTATGAATAAAGAACAAACTGAGTATGAAAAGCGAAAGTGAAAGCAGGGGATAGAGAGAGAGAGAGAGAGACAGAGACAGAGAGAGACAGAGAGAAACAGACACAGAGACACAGACACAGATACAGACACAGAGACAGAGAGAGAGTTTTGATTTATTTGTCATGTGTATGGGATTGCTTTTCAAGACATGTTGATAAAAAAAAATATTTTCAGCCAGTTAAAACGACACTTTTACTTTCTGCAACGATGCTAAATATTGATCTCCCCACACAATCATGGTCGAAATATCAATATCATATGAGTCATGCTCAGGCAAAAGGAGGCTTAATACATCTCCGCCATGCATGATACTAAGTTAGACATCACATAATTAGGGATCCATAAAATCCACTCCGTCTACTGAATCATAGTCAGCCTGCATATATCTATCTTCATATGGAAATAGTGCGGGAGGATTTGAGAGGTACTATCTTGGTGTAGATCTAACTGTGGTCTCTATTTATTTCAAGATGTTTTAGACCGCTTTCAACATTATTTCAGTCATATTACAGCAACAGTTCACCTTTTTATCCTGGTAAAATCGAGGTTAGTCATGCTTACAAGCGACGTCGCCGTGATTTGACTAAACTAATGTTGAAAGCCACGTAAACAAGCACTCACTCACTCACTCACTCACTCACTCTATCTATCAGTCTTCCACAGATGATGATATTTGTAATTGATACGGAAGAAAACTATGCGGGAAAAGGAGAAAATGCTGGTTACCAGCATTTTCTCCTCTTTCCACGATGTTTTTCCAAAAGATGTCTTCCTCTGGGTCGTTAAAATCAGATTGATTGGGCAAGGGCTATATAAAGACGTACAATAATATCTTATACAATTAATTTAATATCGAAAAATGAAGACGAAGAAAAGAATACGTGGACATGCAGACTTGTCTCTGTCAGTTCTGCTCATCGCAAAGTACACTAGAAATTGCTATGTAGATTTATATATTGGAAATCACGAGTGCATAAAAAACCACTCTTAGAGTGATTTGAAAGATTAGAATTGATTTTTTTAGGTGTTTTTCCGCTGCTTCCAACGAAATTTCAGGCGTATCAAAACGAAACGTTTTGTTTATTCACATCATTCCTGATCCTGAGTGGCCAGGGTACAGGAGGCAGTAATTTCTCAATTACTCCTTATCGTGGTCTGCTATAGATATTTGGCGGCTATCTGTCGATCTTCTTCCGTAATTATTACCGTCTTTTTTTACAAAAATAAAGTCATAACAGATCTATGGGAAAAATGACCAGACAGAGACCCAGGGTATTCCTGGGTTTGATCACTACTATCCTAAACAGTTATACATTATTGCTTTATGGTCATTTATATAACTATATCATAGGCTTGAACCCGCGACTTCTAGCTTGATTGCAATCAATGTCTTTTGGCTCACGTGTCAGACTTTCTTTATTTGCTTGAATGGTATCATATCACTATGGCTAGCATTCCAGGATTTAAGCAATTCTAAGTAAAGACTCTACAGTGTCTTGCATAAAGACCTTCAAACATGACAAGCCTGGGTTCGAACCAGCATTTTCACTGATAACAAATGCAATGCCCTAACGGCTGAGACTCGTAAGACCCCTGTGTTTATTACATATGAGCCATGTTTTTGCAAAGGACGTTTGATGAATCTCCGTGGTGCGTGATACTAAGCACAAATGACGCAAGTTGGCTTCTTTACGAAAGAAGCCAGGAGAGGTCAGCATCAGTGTTTTCAAATAGTTTATTGGCTTTTAATTTCAATATATTTTGGTACATGTAAACAAACAAGTAAAAAGGCCTCCGCGTAGAAACCTCATATGCTTTACATGACGGTCATTTGACCTTCTTGCCGCCTTTTCAAGTCGCATGATCTTGTCCAGAGGTCTTCTTTCTCTTTTTTAACGAAATTCTTCTCATTTTTTCTTCTGCTTAGATTTATCTGCTTAAAGAAAAATTACAATTATTTGAAAGGTCATTTGTAGCCATGGCAAATGGCAAATTAATATAACAAATCTTTTCTGAAATTCGTCATATAAAAATAAACCACGTCTAGTTCCTGTTTCGGTTTTTTTGATTTCGCTTTATTTACAAAACCACGACGAAACAGACTGTGTATCAGAACAATTTCGCAAGAAAAATGGATTTAGACAGCAAGTTCTGTGGCAGTCTGCCTTTTAAACTCACCACTGTTGGAGGGGTCTGATGACCTCTCCAATAATTATAGGTGCGTTAAAACCATTTTGTAAGAAACTGCTCAGGCTTACATGGGTCGATACTTTTTGCAGTTGCATAAATCTATCCTTTTACAGAGCATTTCTCGTATAGATTATCAGATTTAGGTAGTAAACTGGTAAATTTTAAAATTTTCAAGAATGTGATGTTTGTTTTTATCGTCCCACTGTTCGTGTGACAATCTTATCATTTACGATTGAAGGGAGCTAACTCGTACTCCATTCTTGGACTCTTACGTAGCTCGGATATTCATTGATATTGATTCTTTCTTAACTCTTTACCAAACCATCCCTGGTTTTTACGACCCAGAGGAAGAAGCCTTCTGAAAACATTGTGTGAAAAGGAGAAAATGCTGGTAACCAGCATTTTCTCCTTTTCCCACAATGTTTTCTACTCTTATAAAGTCAAGTTTCAATTTTTGAGTCATATTTATTTTTTCGTCTGCAAATGCTTTAAATTTGGACAAGTCTAAAATTTTGTTGTTTGGTAAAGAGTTAAAGGGCTGAGATTTGCGTCTGAACTGGCTAATGTTCAACTCAATTCAACATTGATTTCAAAATCTTTATCTAGGACCACTTCCAGAAAACCGCATCAAGATACAAAAAGTAGCAACATGAAGTCTTCATTAATTAACCCTTTACCACACAATCCAGTTATAACGACCTTGAAAAAGAAGCTTTGTGAAAACATTGTGGGAAAATAAGAAATGCTGGTAACCAGCATTTCTACTTTTCCCGCATTTTCTACCCTATCCAAGACAAATTCCAACAGTTGAGTCATATTTGAACTGTCGACGCCAGATACTTTCAATTTGGATAAGTCAACATTTTTCTCGTTTGGTAGAGTTGACCAAACCAAACAACATTTGACCTTGGAGTGTCTGGATCTCTCGAACGTTTCAACAGACGAATTTTAGACTCATCCAAATCGGAAGCATTTGCGGGCGACAAATTACATCTGGCTGAATGATAAAGTTTGTCTTCGGTATGAAAGAAAACTTTGTGGGAAAAAGAGAATATTTTGGTAACCAGACACCACAATTTTTTCCAAAATCTTCTTCCTCTGAATAGAAAAAACACGGGATTGTACTGTACAGGGTTAACTGATTAAGGGATTTATTACATTTGAGAGGCGTTCTGGAAAATGGGGGTTTTATGAATTTCAGTGATGCATTATACCAAGCAAGTTATCACATGATTATGGATCCATAAGTTCCACTAGGTCTTACAGTAACAACCGAATGGTCCTTGAATATTCAGAAAATGTACAAACAGCAAAAAGTATCGACCCGTATCAGCCTGCGCGGACTGAGATGGGTCGATACTTTTTGCAGAGGCATTAACCCTCCTTTTCACAGAGCGCGGCTCATTTATGTGGAGTCAGAGAGTGCTTGATGATTAGAACAATTCCTGTAATTGCAGTCTAATGACTACGTTTGGGGTAGTATTTTGTATAGGACAGCGTACGAAACGCATAGTGTCAAAGCGATATAGTACAAGGGAGATAACCCCATTCAACATTGTGCTTTGATAAAGTTATTCCCCTTGTAAAAGCAGAGCGCGTAATCCGATACTCTAGAAAAGCTAGCCACATCTCAACAAATTAGATATTTTTAGCCGGTTGAGAGGCGGGTCTATAATTCGAATTTTCAAGTTATCCTGCAAAAACGCTGAGAGTTTAAAAATACACAATAACATGGCATATTTCAATCTTGGTCTACACAGTCTCCTTAAGCAATTCAGGTTATAAGCATTTAACCCTTTACCACACAATCCCGACTTTTAACGACCCTGAGAAAATGCCTTTTGAAAACATTGTGGGAAAAGGAGAAAATGCTGGTAACCAGCATTTTCTCCTTTTCCCACAATGTTTTCTACTCTTCTAAAGTCAAGTTTCAATTTTTGATTCACGTTTATTTTGTCGTCTGCAAATGCTTTCGATTTGGACTGGTCTAAAATTTTGTCGTTTGGTAAGGGATTTTCATGGAAGAAGCATTTTATTTCTTCTGATAGCTGAACCTTTTACCACACAATCCAGATTTTTAATGACCCTGAAAAAAGAAGGCTTATGAAAACATGGTGGGAAAAGGAGACAATGTTGGTAACCAGCATTTTTTTTCCCCTTTTTTTTCCCCTACCCTTTTGCATTAATATTTTCAAGTAGCCTACTGCAAGGTAAAAAATTCTAACCTCCAACAAATAAGGTATCAAACTTAATTCTTATGAAAAGAACAATCAAACAATAGTTTTTTAACAAGAAAACTTTATTTTCCGTAGCATATTACACATGAAAGCTCAGCCTAACAAAAGCTGATACTCTAAACAAATACAGATACCCCATGATAAAATCCCCCTCCTTCATGACAAAAAGAAAAGAAAATACATTGTGCACCTAAGATTAATGCTGTAGCTCTTTCCAAGTACAATTAATACATGCAGCTACATTTATTTGTTTGTTTGTTTCATGTTTAATGCCATGTTCACATTATTCCAGTGCACCTATCCATGCTTTCCTAGAGTTTTCTTTCACCAGTATGTTGCAAAATATTCTTCCCAAACTATTGGCTACTTTTTCCTCACATAACCACACACTAATCAGCAGTAAGAGAGTAATGAATCATGTCCCAATGACTATCATCAATCATGCTAAGGAACTTTGCTGAGCTTGGGATTCATACCAGCAACCCCATGGTTTTCAATCCTGTATGCTATGGACGGCGCTACCAGTATCAGTGCAGCTACATTTCATTAAAAATATTCATATAACTACAATATACAAATATATATGGTTTCAAGACTTTTGGACATTTCTATTTTTTCCCATGTATCACATACAATAAAACCTTAAACATTTAATCCATCAGGCCTTGGACGGGGTTTTACTTGCTTTTAAAGACAGCACAGATCAATATCAAACTGTACTGAATGTGCAGTCTGATCTTAATCAATATTGTCCCTTACTAAGTAACAAAAGAAAACATAGTGTTAAACAAGTGGCTACTCCCTCCCATATAAAACAGAACTGTAATAAGCATCAACTTGCTACGAGAGAGGAAAATGTCTTACTGTCATGACCTTCATCAAACCTTGGACAGTTTCAGACAACCTTTTGCATAAAAGAGGTGGTTCAAGTATATATGTTCTTAAATTAAACCTAAATCAATGATATGTAATAATGCTTACAGCTTTTGGAATTCTTATCTAGATAAATATAAGTAAAATAGATATAACAAAAATTATGGTTTTTAAATTTGGCAGTTAAGAAGCAAAAAGTGCCAATGTTGAAATATCCCTGCAGAAATATTCCAGTATTTGACAATTTTCTATCTTTGAAATGACAGAGAATGTGCAGACAAAAACAAAAATATGGAAGACTAAAATAGCAGATATGGTCACAAAATTAGCTCTGTATTATACGAAATTGATATATACCTAAACAAAAGTAGTACATGTAATTGCTGAAACTGAATGAAAACAATTTGAAACATTTCTATAGAATGAAGAAAATCGAAATAACCATATACCACTCAATCCCTAGCTTTGACAACCCTAAGAGAGAAAGCTTTTGAGAACATTGCGGGAAAAGCACATCAGTCTTTTCTCCTTTTTGCACAATGTTTTATACCCTTCCAAAGATAAATTTAACCCTTCGAAAGATGAACTTAACCATTTCACCCTTTACCACACAATCCCCACTTTCAGTGGACCCGAGATAGAAGGCTTTTGAAAACATTGAGAGAAAAGAAGAAAATGCAGGTAACCAGTATTTTCTTCTTTTCCCACTATGTTTTTGTTTTTTACCCTTTTAAGACATTTTTTAATGCTTTGAGCAACATCTAATATGTCATCTGCAAAATGAATGTTTCAATTTTGACCTGGCTAAAATTTTGTTGTCTGGTAAAGAGTTAAGGCACATACAATTTACTGTTTGTAAATCCCTCACATCTGACAAGTCTAAAATGTCATTGTTTGGCAAAGCATTATTGAGATAATGAGATTGTCACATATTTCTTCAATTTTTGAAATATGCTTATAATTTTATAAAAGGTAATGCAATAAACAATTAGTTGAGCTACATATTTTAGAAATAAGTACGAATAAATTGTATAAGCATTATATTAACATAACATAGCCCCGATTATATTTACCTGTGATAGATTATAATTCTTAAGTATATGATATATGATAAAATTTTTTGAACACAACAATGGCAGATACATATATTAGTGAGTTGTCAGCTAGTAGTTCATCTACAATATACAAGTTACTATAAAGTATAAAGAAACACCATATTCTATTACAGGTGAGATAAAAAAGCATTTTACGGGAAAAAAAAGCTTATACAGTGCTCTGCCACCCATCATTTAAAAAGGGGACAAGGTCCCCATTAACTTTCGGGGACAGGGGTCCTAATATTCATATGAGCAGCACTCTGGCAAAAGGGGGTTTAATACATATGAGTCATGCTCTGGCAAAAGGGGGCTTAATGCATCCCCATGTTGCATCATACCAAGCAAGACATAACATAATTATGGGTCTACAAAAACTAATTTTGTCTTACAATCGACTAAATTATGAGGTAGACTGGTCCTTTGAGATACAGAAAACTGATCAATAGCGAAAAGTTTCGGCCCAGGTCAGCCTGCGCGGACTGCGCAGGCTGACCTGAGTCGATACTTTTCGCAGATGCATTAAGCCCCCTTTACACAGAGCATGGTTCATATCAATGATGCACCATACCTAGCAAGTCATCACATAAACATGGATCCATAAAATATATCCAGTATTGTGTCTAAAAACCAACTAAATCAGCAGGTAGAATGGTCCTATGACACACAGAAAATTGACCAATATCAGAAAGTTTCGGCCCAGGTCAGCCTCCACAGGACCAGCCCGCATAGCTCAATAGGTAGAGTGTAGGACTCATAAACGTAATGTTTCGAGTCACTTGAGCGTGTGGGTTCGATCCCCACGGCTGGCCATCTAAAATTACGAATAGTCTTTCGGATGAGACGTTAAACCAAGGTCCCGTGTGACGGTGCTATACACCGAGCACATAAAAGAACCAGGCGTAACTTAAGATGGGTTTCGTCCTGTATCTGCACTATCCCCCATAACAATACTAACAGCCTTCAGGGGGCGTCGCCCATATGGGCAACCAGTGGCGACGATAAATAAACACAAATTTAATCAAGGAAAGATATTACAACATAATATTCCACACATATTTCAAGTTTCAATGCTGTTTGGACTGCAATCTGTGACAGTAGTAGATAAACAGAAATAGAAAAAAAAAAAAAAGATGCCATTATTTTCTTGATTAAGTATAAAGAGTTGCACATATCAATGAACACAAGGAGAACATCCTATTTACAGGAATAGACAGAATGTTAACTCAATCATATTTTCAAAAACTTCAAGCATTGTGCAATGAAAATGTCAAGCTCTACCTTTGTGTAGTTATGTGGAAGCTGTAATTTCTCAGTCTCTTATAAAAATATTCCCTTTATCATAGACCCAAGTAACCCAGTCTTTAACAACTCTGTGGAGGAAAACTTTTGAAAACATAGTGGAAAAAGGAGAAAATGCTGGTAACCAGCATTTCCTCCATTTCCCACAAAGTTTTCTAGCCTTTCAAAGACAAATGTTATTATTCTGGCCACACTTAAGTTTTTGTCTGCAATACATGTACTTTCAACTTGGACAAATCCAAAACTGGTCTTGTTTAGACTTAATCATACAGCAAAAAACTGTCAAAGCAACCTTGCAACCTTTTAAATTATGAATAACTGAAATGATTAAGCCTCAATAAATGGATATATGTACATGCCAAAATATCTGTTGCAAGAAAGAAATTGCTCCTTGCAAACAATTCCTTCTATTGACATAATTTTAGCAAAAAAAACTGACAGCGTCAAGATGATAAAAGTCACTTATTAGAGGTAATGTGTTAAACAAAGAAATACATACAGGGCCCCTATTCATCAACCATTCTAGTATTATACTCATTTTTTTTTTTTTTTCAAATTTCAAAGTAAAACATTCTCTGATTTTCTTAACTCTTCATCACACAATCCCGAGTTTTTATAACCTCGAAAGAAAAGGCTTTTGAAAACATTGTGGGAAAAGGGGAAAATACTGCTACCCAGCATTTTCTCCTTTTCTCACTATGTTTTCTACCCTATCAAAAACAGAAATTATCTTTTGAGCACCTGTTATTTTTCGTCTGCAGATGCTTTCAATTTGGTCCAGTCCAGTGTTACTGTCACACTCTGACATAAGACTAATGCTGTTTAGAATAGTGTCTGAATAAGGTCCCACAACTTCATGCTATATATACATGCACTAACACCATTCAATTATCACAAGTTTTATGTGGAATGTTTGCAAGCATTTTACTCCATGTGTATCTCTTCAAAAGAAGATCCTGAATCATTTTCATCCATCTCTGCCCGCTGCCCCTGTTCGAACGATGCATTCACTTCTGATGGTACAGCTGATGTACGCCCAGAACATATTCCTGAATCCTGTAACACATTCACGCTGTCATCGTCCTTATCCTTGCCAGCATCCACCAGGGGGGCACTCCTTGATTCTTTGTTCACTTCAGCTGGTTCGGTATCATCCTCTAATAGATTTGTTCTTGCTTTCGATGGTCTCACATCAACACTTGACGAAACTTCTTCATCTTGAATACTTGGACTTCCTTGATGGATACTTTCGTCTAGGTCCGAATCATCTTGATTATCTGACATTAGGTAACTGCCATGGCTAAACCTTGAAACACTGCGAGAAGCACTGGATGATGGGGATCCTTCGTAGTATGATCGGGAACCATCTGATGGATCAATGAACGAATCATCTCCGTATTCTGATGGAATATCTTCTTTACTTTCAGGGACAAAAAACTCATCTTGCTTTGCTAAAGGTGCCATAAAATACATCAAAGAGCCTTCGTAAATTTCTAGAAATGGATATGCACAAAGTTTGTGTTCCTGGAAAGACAGAAACAGAAAAATGGATATATAAACTCTTCACCACACAACAGTCTTGCACTTGCTCAGACTGGAAGTATTTGCAGACAACCAATTTGATTATTTCTGTCTTTGAAATGGCAGAAAACATGGTAAGGAAAGGTGAAAATGCTGGTTACCAGCATTTTCTCCTTTTCTTACAATGTTTTCAAAAGGCTTTTACTTCGGGGTTGTTTAAACATGGGATTATTTGGTAAAGTATTAAGTCATTACCTTCTGAGGAGAAATACTTACACACACTGTTTTAAAGGGAAGAAAACAGACTTTATTTTGCAAGTTTTTTCAGAAAATCTTAACAAAGACTGCTTGTTTATATTCATGTGAAAGGGTGGCTTTGAAACAGAGATAAAAATACAGGCAGAAAACATGAAGAATTGTCTACTTTTATGTATTTCTATTGTAAAATTTTCTATTCAGTTAGTAACAGTATAACTACTGTTGCATTACAAGGGATGAACACATTTTTAACACATGAAGTTATTGGGTGGCTCATTAGCTCAGTCGGTAAAGTTGCTGACTTTGGTTTTTGGAGCTTGTGGGTAAGAGTCCCACACCAATTTCAGCTTGGATAAGTCAATCCTTTTTTCTTGATTCACATCATACCAGTAGAAAAATTTAAAACATTTCCCCTTCTTTCTCCAAGACTATTTTGTTTACCTTACCCTTGATTATGTTATCAGAATTTTTCCTTATACCATAACATTTTCAAAATTAATTTCCAACTAGACAAATGTTCAATAATAACACACACAAAGTGAGACTTTGTCGCTTTCAAATTCATATAAGTCGTGAGTGCATGTTCTTACGAACAAATTCCGTAACAAAGAAACAAATGAACAAATGCATGGGTGAAATACAATCCACATCTGGCGGGATTTGAACCTATGGCAGACAAATACCCTCGCTTTTCGAGGTTTAAAAGACCAATACCATAACCACTGAGCTAAAGAGATATCTCCCTAACGCAGTTGTCAGGTATTGTATTTAAATCGGGACGAAGCCATGCATGAACAGAAGGAGTGGTCTCCTGTAACACACCCCCCTCTTAAAGTCATCATTTATTGATGACTCAAAGCCTTATTAGGCAGTAAGTCTATTATTTAGACAACAAATGTCCGTTTTTGGACAACAAATGGGATTAATGGCTCAATGGCCAATCCCGGACGAGCCCCCATCTTACGAACAATGTCCGTAACAAAGAAACAAATGAATAAATGCATGGCTGAAATACAAACCTCATCTGACGGGATTCGAACCCACAGCGGACAAGATCCTCGTTTTCCGAGGTTTAAAAGACCAATACCTTCACCTCTGAGCTAAAGAGATATCTCCCTAACGCAGTTGTCAGGTATTGTATTTAAATCGGGACGAAGCCATGCATGAAGAAGTGGTCTCCCCTAACAATGTATGTCCCTTATTCTGAAATACCCCCTACACCCGAAAGTTTCTCGGATAACTGTCCCTCTCTCTGTATGATCCTTTGCAACAACACTGATTTCTGCCATGCTCTTGCAAAAGGGCATTTAAATGCTTGTCTGTGATGCATTATATAAAGACAGTCATAACAAAATCAGGGATTCATAAAATCCATTTTGTTTCACAAATGACTGAATCTGGAGGTAGAATGATCTTTCGACACACAGAAAATTTAACAATAGCAAAAAAATAGCACAAAATTTCAACCCAGGTATACCTGTGTGGGCTGCGCAGGCTGACCTGGGTCCATACTTTTTGCAAATGCATTAAACCCTGTTTTCAAATGCATGGCTCATTCAGACATTTACTCATGTATACTTGCTGTCATACAATACAAACATGTTGAAGGAAAGCCCTAAGAATATTGCAACCTGCCTAAATCTCATTGTCATACCTGAATATAACTTGAAAGTTTTGGGTAGACTCTCCAAACAGCAATAATTATTGATAGGGTGTTGATGAATGGAAAAGTTGTCTTGACACAGTTGGTAACTTCTGGTAGAGTTATGAACTTGAACCCTGCTTCTGTCAGTTGATCTAACAGTTCTTTCTTTACTTTTACATCTCCCTCACTCAGGATAGCACCAACTGCATATCTTAACTTTTCTTGAGGAATCTGCCCATAAAAAAGAAAAAAGAAATATCATATAAAATTTAGATCACAACTGAACAGAACTTAAGTCTCTACTAAACCAAAAAATTTTGGACTGTACCAAATTGAAAGCATTCGCCGGCAACAAATTAAATTGGACTCAAAAACTTAAAATTTCTCCTATGAAGTACAGAAAACATTGTAGAAAAAGGAGAATATGCTGGTTACCGGCATTTTCTCCTTTATCCATCATGTTTTCAAAACCTTCTTCTCCAGAGTCCAGATTGTTTAGTAAAAGGTTAACTACGTAACTCTTTACCAAACAACAAAATCTTAGACTTGTCCAATCAGAAAATATTTGCAGACAACAAATTCAGTATGGCTCAAACGATGGGATTTGTCCCAGAAGAGGTAGAAAACAATGTGGGAAACGGACAAAATGTTTTTTACCAGCATTTCTTCTTTTTTCCATAATGTTTTTAAATGCCTTCTTTTCTATGGTTGTTAAAACTTAGAATTGTGGTAAAGGGTTAATCAATTAATAGACAACCCATTTCTCATGACCCTAAATTCAAAAAACACTTTTGAAAATACAAGTATTGTAGGAAAACAGGAAAACTCTAATCTGTATTTTCACCAGGTTCCACCATGTTTTCTTGCAATGATATATCCATCATTCTACATATATTTGATTTGTTGTCATCTAATCTTGCAATATGGACATGGCAAGAATTTTCCAAGTCTTTTAACTCTTTACAAAACAGCAGAGTTTTAGACTTGTCCAAACTGAAAGCATTTGCAGACAACAAACATCTGAGAGAACCACCTGTCAGGACAGGGATCTTATATACACATATACGATCCCTGGTCAGGAGTGGTGTAAACCCATTACCAAACAATGCTATGTTTCAACAACTCTGAGGGAATTAGCTTTTGAAAAACTTGTTGGAAAAGGAGAAAATGCTGGTTAACAGTGTTTTCTCCCTTTCTCACAATGCTTTCTACACTTTTGAAGACAAAATCCCTATTTGTCGTCTGCATTGGCTTTCAATGTGTCTACAGTTTTGTTAAATTGGATTGGAGAAGAGTTAACCGTCTACCACACAATGCTTTTAACGACCCTGGAAAAGAAGCCTTTTGAAAACATTGTGGCAAAAGGAGAAAATGCTGGTAACCAGCATTTTCTCCTTTTCCCACAATCTTTTCTACCCTATAAAAGAAACTTGCACCATTTGTGCCACATTGAAATTGTCATCTGCAAATACTTTTATTTTGGACAAGGCTAAACTTTTGTTGTTTGGTAAATTTGTCTCTACTAACTAGGACCAGTAGGGCTGGAGATCGGTTTGTTTGAAAAAAATACGACTCAAAATTTTGTTAATTACCACTTTCGGATCGTCGTAGTAAATTCCAAGGCATTTAAAATCTGGGGCATATTTTGTCACTTCGTTAAATAGGTTCCCTGCGTTTTTGTATGGACCTCTAGCAAACTTGTAGGCAATCGTTGCTTTACCGATGGGTGGGGTACCCGCACCTACATCGATTGGACTTAAAATACCGGATACGTATAAAAGAGCAATAACTGTGAGACACAGTAATAACAGCAATACACATATTCCAATTGCTATCAATGTTACTGAATCCATTTTAAGAGAATTTATGTTGTTCGCAACTCTTGGATTTTCCCTTTGGGTTTGTGGCCATTCGTCTAATTTGATTGGTCATTTTCCGTGTGACTGTAAATACGGCGCTATCGCCAATCTGCGGTATGGTCTTTTTTATTTTTAGGTTTAAGTTTTGATTTGTCTGTCTTTTGATATTATGAACATCAACTTATGTCAGTTCTATTGGGTAAGTCTACATAGTATTGAATTAAAGTTGAAATCTATGAAGCAAAAGAATCCATTTCGATCATTTCATGGTCTAAGGGAAAGAACTCGTACAGTATAGATTTCAAACACAGTAACAGTTACCTCCCTTCTATGACATCTCTCACACACACACACACACACACACACACACACACACACACCCCCCCGTGTTGTGTTTTCTCCGCAGTTTGCGATCCGTTCTCCTTTTCAAAAAAAAAAACATTGCAATGAGATGAATTTTTTTACACAGTTTAGGATCAAGAGACAGATAGGGGAGATATCCTGGTTCAATATCAAATAGCTCATTTTGTGCCGTCTGATCGTGATCTGCCCAATCCGAAACTCTACTTTTAATCTATCAAAAAATGTGGTAGAATGATTAGATTTGAGGCGAGATGAATGATAATAACTGTGTTTGTTCAAGCTCCGCATTAGAAACCATAATTTACAATAAATCCGCAACAATATATCACTATACTGAAAAATTATTCGGACTAAATGATAATAGGATAGTTGAGTTGCAAAACGGACAAGGAAAAGAAGTCTAACTATATCAGTTTGAGATAGCATATACCAAAATCTTTCGTCTGCACAATAAGTAAAATGTGTACCAAATTTTCATTTGTGTTTGTTTTTTTTTTCATGTCGTCGTATAACTAAGGGAAATAACTATTGACTTGTAATATCGTGAATTCTCACCCATACACCAAGATCCAACAAACAAAAGCCTCCCCTCTCCGTCTTTAGCTGAAGGTTATGGAACGTTTTGAAGGAAATTTCTTTTTCGAGTATAAATTAGCTAGATAAATAAATTCTTAAAGAGGTTGTACTACATGTACTTATTTCCTCTTGAGTCTTATAATTCGTTTAAGAAAACGTCGAGGTATTGCCAAAGCCTTACTGCTTATAACCAGCACTATATTCATTTTTCACAATGTCTCTACCTTTTTGAAATAATATTTTCCATCATTTGATTATGTGAGCTCTGTAAAGAGGGCGTTTAATGCATCTGCAAAATATATCGAAACATGTCGCACTGCGCAGTCCGCGACAGCTGACATGGGTCGAAACTTTTTACTCAGGCCTTTTTCACTGTTTTTTAAAAAGATAAACTGCTAAGCACAACATTGTGGACAGTGTATATCAAGATCAGGCTGCATAGAACGTGCATCAGAATGCACAGAACGTGCAGTCTGATCTTGGATCTGCACCGTCCGATACGGTGAGATTTATCAGACGAGCAAAATTTTTAAATCGTAAGCTATTGGTTTTCTCTATTGGCTGTAAGTCTTTAAAAACCCAATAGCGGCCAAAAAAATCAAAACTGGTGTTCAAATGCATTTGACTTTAATTCATACAATTCAAAGAGTGGAAAATATTGTGAAGATGATAATCTGTTGTGTGGTCTGTCCACGTGTTTGTGGCAGAAAAATGAATTTTAAAATCACACAAAAAGTAAACGAAAGATAGGGTGACCTAGCAGGTTTTAGCTTCTTTCAATGCTAATGTCGCCTTAGATGGCTTTTGCGAAAGGCGTATATCAAAATCAGACTGCACAAAACGTGAAGTCTGATCTTGGATCTACACCGTCCGTTGCCTGATGTTTAACTCTGACCAAAATTGTCTTCAGTTGCAATGAAATAACAGTTTTAGACATCTCAGAAATGTCTAGCCCATTTATTTGTGAGTAAAAGAGTTAAGCAATGATAAATCTTCTTGAGCTAATGATAAAAGAAGGGGCTTTTGTGGACGGCATACATCGAGACCACAGAAAGTGCATGCAATTTGATCTTGGACCTATACAGTCCGCTTGTGTAGTCAAGCCCGTTACTATCGACTTGAAGGTATCATTCAATTTATTGAGCAGGACAAAGGGTTAATATATGTGTCGTCTTGTGAAGCCTTAAAGACGCATTGTGCACGATAAAGTGCAGTTTCTCTAGACTAACATTGAGTCATGTGACAGACTTTATATCTGCACAGATAGCAGCTGCATTGGTGATAGTAAAGGTATTAACTTTGTCTTTCTTTTTTTCTTAATTTTATATGATAGGAAGAAAAAAATGCATTTGCAGATGCAACACTCAAAAGCTTTTATAAACATGTTGCATCCGGTTGCAATTGCTAACAAATGAACCATACTCTGTGAAAAGCGGGCTTAATGCATTTGCAAAAAGTATCGACCAATGTCAGCCTGCGCAGTCTGCGCAGGCTGACATGGGCCGAAACTTTTTGCTATCTTTATTTTTTCATTTATTTATTTTTTTAATTTTCTGCATGTGAAAGGATCGGTCTTACTCATGATTCAGTTGTTTGTTAAACAAACTGGATTTTATGGATTCATAGTTATGTAATGGCCTGCTTGGTGTCATAGATTACGGAAACACATTAAGCCCCGTTTTGCTAGAGCATGGCTCGAATACTGTTATTTCAACTCTATCGGCCACATGCATGCACTGACTTGAATGCGCCGCTATCCAGTACTATCTGCTGCTGGTTGATAACATGAAGTCCCACTACGAGTACTGTAATTTTATTCGATTATTATCATTGTTATAGAATCAGAGAGTACAAAAAGCGTAGAAAAGTTGACCAAGATCAGACAACACAGATATAAAGATGTATCTCATTGTACAATGTCCTTTTAGAAGTAAACTTCGAACAGACAAAATAGTCGCAGACTTATAAATAGACCATGGTTAAACTTTTTACTAGATAATAAAATTTGATCTCATCCAAACTGAAAACATTTGCAGATGTCAAAATAACTGTTCTTGAAATGCTAGATTTTGTCCCGAGAAGAGTTGGAAACATTGTTAGAGAATATGCTAGGCACAAGCATTTTCCTTTTTCCACAACGTTTTCAAGATCTTTCTTCCCGTAAGTCATTAAAACCAGGGTTTATCTTGTAAAGCGTTAAAGAAGCGTGTCTATCCAAAATAATAAACCATCTCAGTCTTTCATGACAATGCAATACATCTTTAGAATGTATGTGAGGCTTAGATTAAGATCGTATTGCATAGTAAATATATACTGGTCCTGCACACACTGTCCCCATTTTGATCGTGAAAGAAACTCACATGAAGGCTGTTTATCTGCATTTGAAATGTATTTCTAACCCTTTAATATAATAAACTACTATCATACCGAAAAAAAGGAAGATTTCAGCTATTGTCTTTAACCCATCCGAACAATTTCATTTTCATCCGAATCTATGCAAAAGCAAATTGCTTTAGGAGCAAGAGACATGGACAGAGATGTTTAGGCTGATGGTTGTCTATTCTGTCCATGTGAACGGAAAGAAAAATGTTAGTAATGCTCAAATTTGCACGTTCTGTGCAGTCCGATCTTGATCTACGCTGTCCGCAAAAGGTCAGTGAGTCGCGCTTAGCAGCCTAAGGGTTAAAGCGGACCTCTTTTGTAATACGATCCAAGGAATCTCAGAAAGATTTTTAACCTATAGGCTTGACTAAACACGTTTGTGCAGTCTGAACATTGATCTACATTGTCCGCAAAAGGTCCTTAAGTCGCGCTTAGCAGCCTAAGGGTTAATTCTTTACTTCACAATGCCGAATTTTAACAACCATGAGGAAGAAGGCTTTTAAAAGCGTTTTGAGAAAAGGAAAAAGAGGTGGTAGCCCAGCAAGTCATCAAATAATTTTTATTCCAGAGAGGCCATTTTGTCCCACGATCAATTGGATCATGAGGTAGAATGGTCCTTCGACATGCAGAAAGTTTACAAGCAGCGAAATAATTTATCCATGTCAGCCGGCGCGGACTGCGCAGGCCGACATTGGTCTATACCTTTTGCAGATACACCAGACCATCTTAAATCAAAGCGTTGAGAACCCTGAAGTGGTATTTGTCAAGGAAGCCATTGTGTGGTATTAATAATTTGAAAGAAAAAGAAAAATAGTACTCAAATATTGGCTTGAAAGTCAACCTACTAAGCAAAAGAATACCTTTTTTTGGTTGAAGGGAGAGTACTCATGACAAAGTTAGGATTATTTGTGTATTGGTGGTCTCCCTTTGATCATTTGGAGTCAGGAGTAACGTCCCTTGACAGTAGGATGCATGATGGATAGAGAGAGAAACCATGTGAATATATCGAATAAAATTAAGTTTGTACCTGAAAACTATGATTTTGAAATATCTTTGGCGGTTAACATTTAATTCCCAACATTACAATCAATTATTTCGATCTATAAATATTCATGCCCAATCAAATGGAGTAGCGCGCAATCATTGGATGAACAAGCCATGGGACGAACTGGTTTTGGAACGAAAAAGCCCAGACCAAGTGATCGGTAGACAAATTTTGTATCATTGCGCCAATAGAAGGCTATGAGCGAGTGAAGCTATTTTCAATCAAAAATTAGTATTTCCACGATCGATGGCCTCACCTAATGTATTTTAACACGCCATTTCCAATTACATATCTGAGTGCTACCGAAAAATTCATTTGCCTGAGAAAAATTGAGTTTAATTGGGTTTATTTCCTTCGGCTTTGCACAAAATACGATACATGGTCTTCGAAATTCAATATTGAACTCATAGTGGTATTGTCTTCGACAAATACCACAAAAATTACAGAGCATGTCAAATAATACAAACCATAAAACAATATTTGAGTTATGCTCTGTGAATGCCTGCGCGAACTGCGCAGGCTGACCTGGGTCGATACTTTTTGCATATGCATTTAGCCTCCTTTTCACAGAGCATGGCTCAAACGTATCACAAAGAGAGTACATACATGCATGAACGAACAAGTAGAGTTGGTATTTGTTAAATTACCTGACCAGGAATCGAACTTATTTCTACTGCATGAAATGTTTCTGTTTGTCATTCCAGGCGGTTGACCAGGAGAGAATGAATGTTACGCCTGTGCTTTAGATTAAAAATGTCGAATTTTATTCAAAATCCTAAAATATTTTCTTCTTTTTAAACGAATTCCGCCATCTACACCGAATATTATTTTATCGGCATCAACATTCTTCGAATGGGAGGTCTGAAAACTTGTCGTCTCGTAAAGGGTATAGTGGAATGGTACACAACGTCATCCCCATGTCAATTTACAATCAGTCCCTTATCAGTAACAATACATGGAGAGTGGTGCATGTTTTTTGCGGTCTGATCTTGATCTACATTGGCCGTAAAGGCTACTGAATCTGTAACAAGAAATATCTTAAAAAAGATAGACAGCGTAAATTTGACTGCAAATAGACAGGGGCCCTTAAAATAAACATGTCTACATTTTTTACCGATCACAATTTTCTATTTATTCATTTGTCATCAATACCAAAAAGTAGGTCAAAAGCGAGCACATTCAACTACGCCAAAAAAGTTCTTAAAGATGCCCGTCTACAGCCGGTGAACAAAAACGCTGTTAAATTTCAAACAAGAATGGTACAGAAATCAGTCCTTTGTGTAAACATGGATAAATTACTGACATATATGGTGTAATTGAAAAAAAGAAACACGGAGATTTGTATTAGAAACCGAACATTGGTCAGAAGAAAACTGGCTGACGATCGAAGCTGTAAACAATGGCGGTGCGTCACGGAAATTTATCGTTGGTTTCCGCCTAGAGTCGGATACGGTGTAATTTAAATATAGGCCGCGACCTCCGTCTGAAAATCAAGGTTGCAACAGAGAAGCCTCCATTTTCCTTTGTTTACCTCATTAGACGCAGGGCGAAGGTCAAATATAGTCACGTGACAGAATGCATGATCATCATACGAATCTACCCGAGTGTATAACGGGTATATCGAAATCTTCGATTCAAAAACCGGAAACGACGAGTCTGTTTACATGGAAGGCCGCAACTCAGCGAAATGCATTTTCTATCGACCGTAATCTAAGCAACCTTGCAACCGTTAGGCGCAATTTTTGGCATGAAGATATAGGAATGACTATAGTTTGATAAAATAAAGACAAAATGAAAATGAGTATAAGGGCCTCTTTAAAGGGTTAGATGGTACATGAAATAACAAGAGTATGAAGCTATTGTAATCAGGTGATGTTCAGTGAGTAGATGATCCAACTTGATCCTCTCCCGAAATAATCCCATAGATTTACGATCCTGAGAAAAAAATACAGTGTTTTAATACATGGTAAAGAAATATAACAAGAAATATCTTTAAAGAAGATAGACGGCGTAAATTTGCCAGCAAATAAGCAGGGGCCCTTAGAATAAACATGTCTACAAGTTTTATCACAGAGGCCCGTAGAATAAACATGGCTACATTTTTGACCAATCACAAATTTATATCCTTTCATTTGTTAACAATATCAAAAGTAGGCCAAAAGCCAGCACATTAAGCTACGCCGAAAAAAAGGCTGGAAATCAGCATTTTCTCCTTTCCTCATTGTTTGTGGTCACCCTATCATATTCAGTCGGCTGGATTTAACTTCCACTTTTTTTCTTCGAAGGACGGGTATGGACTTTTTTGCCACGAGTCTGTGTTAATTTGATGTATTTCTGGTTTTCAACTTGAAAGGCGAGACTCATTTCCGCCGATAATATGTTTGCAGAACTGATGAGCAGTTGGCTTAACTGGAATCTTTAAAGTCTTTTTATTTTATTTTAACATTAAGGGAAAGTGGGTATTCGTTTATTTCTTTACCTGTTTGTTAAACAGTAAAGGCTTGGTCAGACCGGCTAACGGATATGTAAAGGGGGGGGGGGGGGCGGGAAACGGACAAAAACATGCAGAACTTTGATTATCCGGTGACAAAATTCATTTCCTCTGCCGCTCGAGGCTCACGCGATCGGTGTGTGGAGCGAGGAAGCCACACAATGACCGCACGAGTACCGCACGTGTAACGGAAAAAAACGCACGTTTAACGGATATGTACAGGATAATAAACGGTCTATTAACGTATATCACCGTACGAGTAAGGGACTTGTACCGGATAAAACGGAAGTGCAACGCATGAGAACCGGACAAAACGTACGATGAACGGAAATGTACCGAACACCAAAGTACGAGGAACGTACCGGTCACGTGACATGCCGAGGGTATAAATTGTCAGATGCATCCAAAGTCTATTATTTGCATGTCTCTGTCCGTTTTGTCCGGTGGAAAGTTTTGAACATGCTCAAAACTTCCCACCGGACGGAACGGACATCGCCGGACATCGCCGGACAAGTAGCGGATTCACCGGATAAGAAACGGACGTAAAACGGATACGAACGGACACGAACGGATAAAATGATTTTTTATCCGTTACTCGTCCGTTAGCTCGGTGTGACCAAGGCTTAAGAAGACCGATATAGAAATAGAAGCAATTGTTTGTTACATGTAGTTGCTACTTTTCTTTCGCCCGTTTTGGTTTCGTTTACAGAGTAAGTCCAGGTGCCATTGCGACGCCTCTGCTAGAGGCGACTTTAGCTGAAATTCGCGATGACAGCTTTAGACAGAAATTGATAGATGCAAATGTGAGTACCATTTATAATAAGACTGAACCCTACGTGTTAAGCTTATTATTGTGTTCGGCACTGAGTGGTGAGTATTTACAGAATAACATGTGTGCTTTATACAATACCCAGTGTTGAGTATAACACTAAGTAGCATGTGTAAACCTAGGTACTGTGTACAAAACTGAGAAGTAAATATTACAGGGTACCCTAGTGTAAAACTAAGTACTGTATACAAACTCAGTGATGACAAAACTAAGTATCAACATAAAGCTATGTGCTCTGGACAAAACTGAGTGATATGTAATGACACAGTACCATATATATTGTAATGTTATGTACTGTGTACAAAACAGGGTGTTGTGTAATAACATGGTACCATAATTATGTATAGTATAGCTATGTACCTCAAGTACAAAACAGAGCGATGTGTAATTAGATGATACCGTACTGTGTACAAAAACTGTGTACAAAGATGTGAACAACGTTTAGTACCTCGTGTAGAGCTTAGTACTGTGGACAAAAAAGTGCTGTGAACAACACTGTACATTATTTAAAGCTAAGTACTGCGCATAAAACTCAATATATGTACGACACTAAGTAAAATAGGGCCTGCAACACGCGAAAAGGGGCTTTCAAACATTTGCATAAAGTTTCGTCTCGGATCAGCCTGCGAAGTCTGCGCAAACCAATCCGAAACGACACTTTCCGTTTTTATGTAATTTTCTGTTTTGCTAAAAACTACTGTAGCACAAAATCCAATGTAGTCGTAAAGTGCCGTCTCGGATTAGCCTGTGCGGACTGCGCAGGCTGATCCGAGACGACACTTTACGGAAATGTCTGAATGCCTTTTTTCGTGTGTTGCAAGCCATATGTGAATCTACGTACTGTGCATAATACTGAAAGATGTGAACAATCGGTACCATGTGTAAACCACTGGGCGCAGAACTGAAAAATAGTTTGGAATGTTGAGGAGAAAGCTAAGCTAGGCCTAAGCTTATCAAGTTCACATATATAATGCACTAGAATCACGAAGTGTTTGAAAAAGAGCTTGGCGTTAGTAAAAGGACGAAAATAGAATTTTGAGAATGAAAAGGTTCTACTGGAAATGAAAATAAAATGTTTTTCCCTTTCAAATATTTTCCAGCTTTAATGAGTATTAAACAAAATTGATATTTTCCAAGAGAAGGTAGCTAGGTGTGAAAATATCAACTTTGATGTTCACAGATGAAATTACACCTTCACTTTACCTTTTAAAAATATCCTTAATTATGTTAAAAACTCACAATACTAATGAAGACATGTATCAGTGGAAATATTTGTACTTGTCATATCAAACAGAGGATGATTAGATCTATTTGATTTTGTGAAAGATATTTTCCAAGAATGGTAAACCAGGAGTGCAAAAATCAACTTTGATGTTCACAGATGAAATTACGCCTCCACTTTACTTAGATCTTTAAAAAATCTTATCTTCTTTATCATGCTAAAACTTACTAAAATTATTCGAAGTTATGGTATGAGAAATGTTGTATCTAGAATTTTGAAAAGAAAAAAAAATATTGAATAAATGAAGAGAAAGGGAAGAATCATAATTTTGCTGATCTAAAACCGAACAATCTTGTTTCTGAACACGGCAATCATATTTTTGCTTGTTTTTAAACAGAGCAATCATGTTTTTGCTTGTTTTTAACAGAGCAATCATATTTGTGCTGATTTAAAACCGAGCAATCATATTCTTGCTGATTTAAAACCAAGCAATGCTGATTAAAAACCAGGCAATCATATTTTTGCTTGTTTAAAACCAAGCAAATTATATTTTTGCTTGTTTAAAACCAAGCAATCATATTCTTTGGATTTGTCCCTTTTGAAAGAATTTACAGACAACAAAATAAATGTGGCCAAAACGATGATTTTCAAGGGTTGGGGAAACACTGTCGAAAAGGGAGAAAATGCTGTTTACCAGCATTTTCTCCTTGTCCCACAATGTTTTTTTTTTTTAATCTTCAAGTTCGAAGAAACAATAAGTTGTCTGGTAAAGGGGTTACGGTCCAAATTCATTACAGACAGAAGGTTGACAGTTAAATTTATTCAACTCTTTACCACACAATCCCAAACTTTAACCTTCTTGTAGAAAAATTGCTTTTGAAAACATTGTGGGAAAAAGAGAAAATGCTTGTAACCAGCATTTTCTTCATTTCTCACAATGTTTTCTACCCTATCAAAGACAAAAAACATCATTTTAGCTACATTGAATTTGTCGTCTGCAAATGCTTTCAATTTGGCCTCGGCCAAGACTTTATTGTTTGGTTGTGTTAACATGCTATGGGTTAATAGTTACATCGCTATGAACGACGTCATGTGATTATGCGGACAGTATAGATCAAGATCAGACTGCAGAAAAGTTTGTAAAGGTATTGAGAAAATGGACAGTCTCTCTTATGAAAGAAAAGGACATGGTCTTTTTAATGAAAATGAGACTTTTGTTTTGGTCAAATTTTAATGTGACAAAAAAATCTAATTAGAAAATGCACGTATATATGCGGTACAAAATGAAAACACATTAATAATGAAACGATACATAAATAATAATAATAATAAAAAGACCAGCATTTTGAATGAAACGTGTAATTAATGAAATATGCAAAGTCTAAATACTGTTTATGTGAATTGAAAGAGAAGGGGGGGGGGTAGAACATGATTACTGCTCAATATTAAGGGTAGATTGATTGATTGATTTTTTGGTCGGTCCAGGTGTTAGTCGCTGGCGGACAAAACAACCCCAAATTTTAATGACCTTTAAGAAGAAGGCTTTTGAAAACATTGTTGGAATAGGAGAAAATGCTGGCTCCTTTCCCATAATTTATTTTATCATTCTACAGGCATTAATTTGTTGTTGTTGTTGAGTGACCTTTAATTTGTCGACTGCAGGTGCTATCAATTTGGACCAGTCTAAAATTTTACCGTATAGTAAAGAATTAATCTTTTGCCAGGTAAGCCTCGGTTTTTAAGATCCTAGGGAAGAAGGCATTTGAAAACAGCCAAAATTTTCTCCTTTTCACGCAATGTTTTCTACTCTGTCAGATACGAATGCCTATTAAATTAGTTATCTTCAAATATTTTGAGTACGGACAAGTCTTGAATTTTGTCGTTAGGTAAGGATTTAAGACACTTTTTTTCTCAAATCATTGCCTTTCTAGAGAATAGGAATACAAACTAATCTTTTTATTCAGATGTCTTAGGTAAAAACAATCGTTTTAACTATATTTCATTTATCTCTAAAAAAAAAAATAGTCCCAAAGAAAGTACTCGCTTCAAAATTAAGAACACTGTGAAATAAAAATAAAACAATAAAACAAGTGAATAACATAAGAAATAATAAAATGGTCATGAAAACGTTGTGAAAAATGAGGAAATCGCTCGTGCTGAGAATTTTTTGCATTTCAACGATCACAATAGTTTCAAACACTTTCTGAAAATCGGACCGAGGACTTAGTACTAGGATTTAGAGTACGTGTTATCTGTATTTAACAACATGCATATTTTGCAATATTTCTTAAAGTAAAAAGAACCTTTATAAAACGCTATTGACAATTTATAACCGGGTAAATTCATCGCGCTCGGCGACAAATCCCGACAGTCGTCGAACGCCGTTATGTTTCCCGGTATATATTGTCGTGATTCCTCGGCTTTTTCCGTGAACTTCACCGTTCCGAAATCTACCATTGGATGACTCTGGATGACTCATTCGACGCCCACTTGCGTCACCGTTACCATAACGATGATAATTGTCAAAATATGCATTCAGGTCTTTTGATGCTTTTGACTGGTTGATCAATGTCTTTGGTTTTCCAATACTGTTATAGACGTTCGATTTCAATGTATCCGCCGCACTACCGTGGGATTTGGAGTCAGTTTTCGAGTTAGTGTTGTCCGAAGAATAGCTTTTGAGCGGACCTCTCCTCCGCTTAAATTTACCCGTTTTTACCAGCAGAATCCAGGCCATACGTACTTCTGGATTAAAACAACACCGGAAGACAAATATAAGAAATCCTTGTAAAGAATTCAGAATGGTGAACATGTAGTTGACGACAACTTTGGCCTCGTTAATGGCGAACGGTCCAAACACCCACGTGATGCCCAACAATGTCATGACAGCGAATGCTCCTCGTATCTGCGCTGGGTTTATATTGTCTGAACTGCTCACATGACCTTTGAACCGAGGGCGTAGAATTACCCTGGCAACCATAATGAATACTATGATATTGATGATGAGTATCAGGCATGCCGGGCCGAGAAGACTGGCGTAGAATGCAATGTGGTTGCCGTGAGATAGGAAACAGCTGAAAACAGAAAAGTTGTTATAGAAACCCACATGATCTTTCAGTGACAAAATGGAGATAATAAAACTCTGAATGAGGTTGAACATGTACTATACAAATGAAAAACTCTATGACCGAGATGGTAATAAGGTTACATGATCAAAGCAAATGGCAGCAACGGTTCATAGCACGAAGGACGTGACAAACAGACACTGCGTAAAAAAGATCTTGGATACCCATACCAATGACTTGCACCGATGTTCAGGAAACAAAGAAAGTTAGGAAAAATCGTGTTTAATGAGCGGTTGCTTCTTTTCCGACATTTTCAGTACTGTTGAAAAACGATACTTTACTTTCCTTTAAATGCATGTCCTCAGTGCAGTTTGTAATAAGATTAAGTACTTTATAATATAGCCAGACAGCAATTGTTAAACGAAGACTATAGAATGTGTAGTGAATGGAAAATAAAATGATTCAATATCTCTATAAGTTTCCTGTTTAACTCTTTCACTGCCCATTAAATAAAGTTGACTCTCCTTGTAGGTCTAAAAATACTTTTTCGATGAAACTGAAGACAATTTTGGTCAACATTTAGCAGCTGGTAGCGGACAGTGTAGATCCAAGATCAGACTGCACTAAACGTGCAGTCTGGTCTTGATCTACGCCGTCCGCAAAAGATATCGAGGGCGACATCGGCAGTGAAAGAGTTAAAAGTTCTAAGACTCAGTGATGAAGACGTTTGATATGGTATTAGGTAAACCTAGTTCGATTCCAGCTTCCGGCGCTGGTCACGTCATCCCCACATTGTTCCGACTATACGCTGTAGGGCACCAGTCAAGTTCTGGCAAACATTAGAATGACACGCCAACAGTCGTTGTGATCTGGCCGATATTTGGTAGAAAGCCGAGTAAAACACCATTGTAAAAATGATCGTCTAATAAGCGGAATAATAATGACAAAGAAAATAAAGTTCAAACGTACAAGTCTGTGGTTGTCTTGTAGTTATCAACATTGACTGCCAGAGTTATTGTGACGATGATCGCTGGTACACCTGTAATTAATACAGAAATGTTACTTATTTCATCCTGCAGACTACAAATTTTGCGTCTTGCAGCAGACGACTTTTGAAAACATTGCGACGAGCAATGTCTCCTTTAACGAAAATGTTTTCAGCTGAATTTGAGCCACGCTCTGACAAAAAAGGACTTAATGCATCTCGGTGACCAAGAAAGTCGTCATATAATAATGGACTCATAAGATCCATTTTGTCTAACAACATACTGAATCATGAGGTAGAATGGTCCTTTGACTTGCAGAAAATTTACCGAAAGCAGAAACTTTCGACTCAGATCAGCCTGCACTGCCTTGGGTCGATACTTTTTGCATATACATTGAGCCCTCTTTTCACAGAGCATAGCTCACTTAATATATATTGAATCACTCATTAATTCATTGATTATTCCGAGGAAGTTTTCAAAATAGTCTGTTGCAAATTCGATTCCAGATTGAATAAATAAGAGGAGTCTCTTTTTATGAGAGACGTACAATTGGAACATAATTTGTGATCATATTTTATAGTATTAACTATATCTCAGCCATTGGGATTGCACCTAAAAATACGATACTAATGTATAATACATAAGGTATTCAAAGGCCCAGTAGCCGCCAAATAAAACAATGCAGATATTAAGAAGCATTTAAATTCAGATGATACCATTTAAAAGTATGGAAATTATTGTGAAAATGATCTCTTTTGGTAGGGTCGGCCCAAGTGTTAGAAAGTGTTGCTGACAGAAAAATGAAATTTACAACCGGGTAAAAAGTAAACAATTTTAGATAGAGCGACCTGGAAGCTTTTTACCTAGTTTTAAAATTAATTTTTCTGCCCGCGACTGACACTTGGACGACCGTACAAGAACAAACTTTCACGTTCACAATAATTTCCATACTTCTGCTTCGTATGATTTAAACTTAAGTGCATTTTAACACCCACATTGTTTACTTCTTGGCTGCCGCAGGGGCTTTTAAGTTACAGTTGAAGTGAATTTTACGTACATGAACTTCAACAGTCACACAGCATTAGCTGTCATCAAAGAAATGCAATTCTTCTTTAGACACCATTGTAATACCTTGACAATCCTTGTCTTCATTTTCGATTTTTATTTTCAATTTATGAGAATATACACTAATTGCCATCAGCACTCAGCGAGACAATTTAGAGCCTAAGCAAATCTATAATGGCCTGTAACCGTAACATAACACAAATACCATTGCAAGTAAAATCAAACATCATTCAAACAGACATCAACACCGGAACTTTTGCCTGTGTTTTTTGTTAATCTAAAATCCGTCTTTCTGTGCCAAGCTGGCAATATGTTGAGTTTTGAGATGAATGAAATGATTAAAAACATTAAATACGTACAAGTACAAATATTTGATCTTTCTGTTTATAATACATGTATTTAAAATAGCTTTCTTTTATTCTGCCATGAAAGCAGTTTACAGACCAATTGCGTTCGTTTGTATCACATGAAATATTTTTACCCATTCAAAAACACGATCTCAGGATAGTTGTCACGTGACTGAAACCAACCAAAGACCTACCCCATGCAAATACGCATCTTTTCAACATGAACGCTCCGGCGTATTTAGTGAACACTGTAATAAGCGCTTGGTACATGTTGATGGCTTCGACAAGCATCCAGCAGAGTGACGTCAATATAAAATAGTGCAATAAAATCGCCACAGCTTTACAAACTCCCTCGCCCGACATGGTCATCGAAACCTCCGATCCAGCGATGAAAACGGTGTTCAAAATGAGCATTGAGGCACACAGATTTAACAAGATCTTGCCTGACTTTTCTCTGTTTAGACACCTGAAAAAAAAAAAGTAAATAAAACTGGCTAAATCGGCAACATTTTTGTGGCAGACGATTTTGTTAACATCTGTCATGGTAAAATATGGCTTACCTCTTTAACAAAAACAAAATTTTTGACTTGTCCAAATAAACAGCATTTGCAGACTGAATGATTTTCCGTTTATTTATCGTCGCCATCGGTTACTCATAAGGGCGACGCCCTCCGATGGCTGTTAGTTTTGTTACGGGGGATAGTGCAGATACAGGACGAGACCTATCCTAAGTTACGTCTGGTTATTTAACTTGCTTCGTGTATAGCACCGTCACATGGGACCTCGATTTAACGTCTCATCCGAAAGACTATTAGTCATTTTTAATTGGCCAGCAGTGAAGCTCGAACCCTCACTCTCAAGTGACCCAAGACTTGATTTTTACAAGTCCTACGCTCTACCACTTGAGCTGTGCTGGCTGGTCACATTTACATACGACAAATTACATGTACCTTAAATGATCGGATTTGCATGCGAAAGGGTTGAAATCTTTTTACCAGCATTGTCTCTTTTCCACACTGTTTTTAAAAAGTTCTTTCTTTAGGGTCGTTCAAACATGAGACTGAGTGATAAAGAGTTAAACAGCGCTTTAAAATTTACAGGAAATATTTGTACAAATTTCAGAAATTCAGTCTTGTACGCATTATTGCATTTACCCACTTTAAAAATTGTCAATTATTCGAGGATACAATTAGCTGTAGTACTAACTGTCGGAACATCTATAATGTCTGTAAAGCAAGTTGCTGGAAAATGCAATATGATAATGCAGCAGATGTACCAGAATGTGTTAATCAGGTACAAAATAAAGATAAGACAATAAAATGACAACACCAGTTGAAATACAAATAACAGGCTTAAAACAAATTAAACGACACATCCACTTTTTGACACGTGCGAGAACATTTATGGTTATCAATTGCTACATGACAATAAATATGCAAAATCTTAAATACATACATCCTAGTTTCAACCAAACAGCACCGCAATCGCCTGCCTTGAAAATGCACCATAAAAATCAACACCTAATGACGTACAGCCAGTTTCTTTTTATTATTTATTTACCGTGCAAGAAAAGCAGACTATGTAAACTACCCTTACTTCCCTTGATTCCTCTCCAGTACTACATTGGTCCTGATAAGGGGATTACCTGGTTTTTATCCTTGATTTTCTTACACTACACAGCAATTTCAGATACTTCTAATGTAGTTAAAACTCAGTAAAATAATACACTAGATACCGAAAAAGTCGTTAGAGATCTACTTTTTTCGATGATCGCCCTTGACCATACTGTTAAAGGAAATGCGCCCTGTACATCCGTCACAACACTTAACTCCTATTCTGCTAAATAAGTTAAACTTTCAAGCCGATAGTATAAACCCGAATAATACTATTTCAAACGTTCTTTTGGAGAAATATTTCTTCTTATCGGACAGTGAAGATGAAAGATCAGACTGCACGTTCTGTGCAGTCTGATCTTAATCTACACTGTCCGCAAAAGGTCAGTGAGTCGCGCTTAGCAGCCTACGGATTAAACAACAGTAATGGCAGCCTGTTACCAATCTCCAAGCTGGGCAAAAAAAACTGCCCATTGCGCAAGTGAAACATCGCCAGGAGTTACAAGACTATGAAATTAAAGATTTCGCATTATCAGGGACAGACAGGGTCCTTTTTTCGGCACGTTCCAGAATTTTGTGTGTTTAGAGTGGATCCTGGACAATCATTATAATCTTTGTGTGTACTGACAATTTCAGCCCAAGGATCCCTTGCTATTTTTTACGTGGAATGACGGCCATTCTTTAGTTACTTCCCTTGATTCCTCTCCAGTACTACATTGGTCATGATAAGGGGATTACCTGGTTTTTATCCTTGATTTTCTTACACTACACAGCAATGTTCTTGAAATAATATTTCAACTAAGTATAGTTTGATTAGTTTACAAATCGATATATAGGTATTTTCTGATGATTGAGAACAGAATTTGATTTCATGCTACAATGGTACCATACACATGTGTCATAAATCATGTTACATTTATCGCAACATCCCCAAGGGAATAAAGGATAAAAACAAAGGAATACAGGTAAAAAGACCAATATGCTATTTGGTTACCTTTAGATTTTATCAAGCAAGGGAGATAATTTGACTTGTTTGATTGATTGATTGAATTTGCGTTTATTTATCGTCGCCACCGGTTGCCCATATGGGCGACGCCCCCTGAAGGCTGTTAGTATTGTTACGGGGGATAGTGCAGATACAGGACGAAACCCATTCTAAGTTTCGCCTGGTTCTTTAACGTGCTCGGTGTATAGCACCGTCACACGGGACCTCGGTTTAATGTCTCATCCGAAAGACTATTAGTAATTTTAGATGGCCAGCCGTGGGAATCGAACCCACACTCTCATGTTCACGAGTCTTACGCTCTACCAACTGAGCTTTGCGGGCTGACCAATTTGACTTCTAGCAATGGCCCCCATTTATGACAATCTATTACGGGTTGTCTGATTGAGGCATCTGTTACGGGAGATCACTCTTTCCTTACTGCATAGCTTCTTCCAGTATAAAATCAACACCTGACAACTGCGTTAGGGAGAATCCCCTTTAGCTCAGTGGTTAAGGAGTTGGTTTTTTAAACCTCAAATAAATGAGGATCTTTTCCGCACGGGTTCGATTCCCACCAGGTGCGGTTCGTATTTGAGCTATGCTTTTGTTGCGAACTTTCATGTTCGTAAGACATCCAATGGCATCATTCAACAGGTTGAGTGCTGACTGCTTGCGGAAGATACAACGTAGTAACACTTTACAACAATAAACTTGCAAAAGCCTTGCAAAAAGGATGTGAACACGAGCAAAAATTATTGGATCTTCGTCAGTAAGAACAGAATAAAACCAACTAAGAGAACTTAAAACAATATCATGCTTGACCTTCTAGAAAACTGAATACATATAGAATAAACAGCTCAAAAATAAGAAACGTGCTTTAGTTTTTGAACAGTTGCGTTTGTATAACAATGACGTCACACACACTTACCTAATCATGGAATTCGACTGAGGTCTAATCAAAGCAATGATATATCGTTCATTAATAGCAATATTAGAGCTGTGTCAACTTTTACTCCTGACCAAATAATCCCGTCCGTAACGACCCTTAGAAAGAAGGCTTTTGAAAACATTTCGGGTAACCAGCATTTTCTCCCTTTTCCCACAATGTTTTCTTTCCTTTCAAGGACAAGTTTCAACATTTGAATTATGTCGTCTGCAAACGCTTTCAATTTTTGACCAGTCTAAAACTTTGTCGCTTGATAAAGAATTGAATTATTACTCTCTGTAACAAAGTTATAAAAGAAGACTTTGAAAAAATGGACGATTAAGACTTATAGATACCCTTGAAAACATCGTTGAAAAAAAAGAGAGATAAATTGCTTGTTCCAGCAATGTTTTCGAAAGCTATTTGCTGCTAGACGGAAAAAAAATTATGGCAGGATATGAATGTGTTAATCTTTAGGAATAGGTGGGGTATCAGGCAAAGTGGTTTACTGTTAAAGCTGTTTTGTATGCAACAAATGCCTCAGATTTGCAGGATTGGTTACTTCCGGTGAAAGCAAAACATACGAGTTTATTATATACGTTTATTACTGGTATTCTACTGTTTTGTTATTGAATGTTACAAACATAATTATATAAGCTAAATGATAGTATAAATCTGAATTTCCTTTCTTTTTTTCCTTTTTTTTAACGACTGTTAAAAAACAAGAAAACATTCTAGAAAAAAAGTAAAATCTTCACTGCTGTTCATTTCTATTTGCCATGAGCCATGCTCAGTGAAAAAGGGTTTTAACGCATTTGCAAAAAGTGTCAACCCATGTCAGCCTGCAGAGTCCACAGTTTAGTCGTAACTTTTTGATATTTTTAAATTTTCGGCATGTTCAAGGGCCATTCTATGTATGATCCAGTCAGTTGTGATACAAAATGGGTTTTATAGATCCATAGTTATGTAACGACTTGCTTGGTATCATGCATCACGGATATGCATCTAACATCCCCCCTTTTTGTCTCAGAGCGTGGCTCATTTCTTTTTAGATTCAAAATACGCTTCAAATCTTATTTCAAGACTAGCCCTCTGACTGGCCAATACAGAAAATCTTAGCGATCAACATTGCTGGTCTTGGAATCTTTTATTAGAACAATACGAGTAATAATGGTTACAGAATACAAGATTATGCTTCACATGATCATTTAGAAAAGAAGCTAGCACACGGGTAGGGTATGTTATATTTCTGGGTCATCGAAGACACCTGCCTTGGGTCAATAAAAACATGAAGAGGGTTTAGGTGAAATTTAGGATAAATTAAGACGCCCCACTTTGGGTCAATAAAAACCTGTAGGGAGAGTGGATACAATATGGGCTCAATGATTATGGAAATAAGGATTTGGATTAATTAAAACTTGGGGTTAATGACATGACCTACCTGAACATAGAATAAGTGATGATTGTCAACAACAGCCCAACCATCGAAATGCCACACCCAATATAGGATATATACGTCAATATTCGTTCATGACGTCCAGACAGCACGTGAGTCGGC
Source organism: Hippopus hippopus (assembly GCA_946811185.2). NCBI lineage: Eukaryota > Metazoa > Mollusca > Bivalvia > Cardiida > Cardiidae > Hippopus > Hippopus hippopus. Next base: position 39,031,472 of record OX328102.1, on the reverse strand, counting down.
GATGGGTCCTGTATAATAGGGACAGTTTTTTATGCGTTATATTCAAAAGAACTACAAAGAGAAATGAAAAAAAAAGTCGGAAGCCAAACGTAGATTGGCAGGATACATGCAGAGCTTTATGAAGGATTCCAGTGACCTAGGCGAGCCTTTGATTGAGCCTTTACAAATAATTAAGCTTCAGCGAAAGTGTCCAATTTTTTTTTTTAATTTTCTGCTTGATATATCTTCTCATTTAACTTGAAAGATTGAAGGTCTTACGAAATATGAATAACTGGTTCTATCACTAAATACAAGGTTTAAATATTTGGTATTGTGCTTGCTTTCACGTAGGCCTTCTGTATGAAATTCAAATTATGAGTTCCTCCACTATCTTTAAAAATTATTTTGGAGGTAGGCTACGTGGATCTAATTTGAAGCACAATCTGAGTAACGTACGCAACCCAGAAGGTCCGCGCCTTACGTGAGACAGTCTGATAATATTGCTTTCCAAAATCGCTCACTACAGCTCAGGAAAACAAAGATCTCACTTCAAAAAGTCGTTCGATATAACCTTCAAAATGGGGTAATGTTATCTTGTATATGATATATATGTATCTTACAATACTATGATATCACCATAGGCCATTGAAGTTCCATTTAAATAATAACTATGTATGCTATAGAGGTGATTCGCAAAAGTGCTATTTTTGGTAACGGTGTCCGATGATCGAGCAATGAAAATTTCTGTGTTTTTGATAGACCAATGCAGCTTCAAAGATCTGTGGTATAGCCATGTTTGTTTTGTGGGCTGCATTCTGATACAGGTTTTCCGTAGATCAACTTTTGCTACATAGCGTACTGTTTCTAGTTGGCCGATAGAAATACCATATAAAAAGTGAAATGTGTAAACAAGAGATGATCTAAAGCAGATTGTTTGAAGCAATGTTCTAAAACAGGCTAGGTATTGTGTATCATGACATAGTATACTTACAAGTAGTATAGCGAAGCTAGTTAGATGGTACGAGTGACATCGGGTATAGTTATCGGTCCTTTGGTCAGTCACCACTCCGTCTGCGGACCAGGTTTTGTCTGAAATGATGAGAACATAACTCAGTACAGCCTAAAACAAAATTCTAGCTAACGATTTTGAAAATATCGTTGTTAATCCTTAGGCTGACCTTTTGCGGACAGTGTAGATCAAGATCAGACTGCACAGAACGTGAAGTCTGATCTTGGATCCATACTGTCCGATTAGGAGACTTTATTCCCCCAAATTAACTTTGAAATAGCAATACTTGAATTTTTACTATCGAATTGAACATTTTATTTTAGTTATTTAGCAGGATAAGAGTTAATCAACCTAAAATAAGGTTCTTTATAAGATGTCAAAATGTTAGAATTGCTAAGTTTAAAATAAAAGTACAGTTTTGTCATTGCAAGGGCAGAAGACTTTGTGGGGCAGGCAGAATATACTAGTTACCAGTATATTCTCCTTTTCCTTTCCAACACATATTCTCCTTTTCCTTTCCCACATTGTTTTCAAGGACTTTTTTCTTTGAGGTAGTTAAAGATAGGGGTTGTTTCAGAATATATGTGAAAAATGCGAGCAATATCTCCCTTTGTCACAATGTTTTCCAAAGTGGTCGTCTTTAAGACTAAAATACTTGTCTGTGGATTGTAATATTTCAACCCTTAACCACACAACCCCGACTTTAAGCAAACCTGAGGAAGAGGCCATTTGAAAAAATTGTGGGAAAAGGAGAAAATGCTGGTAACTACCATTTTCTTCTTTTTCCCACAATGTTTTCTAACCTGTCGAGAACAAATTCAAACATCTGACCCACATTTGATTTGTCGTCTGAAAATGCTTTCAACTTAGGCAAGTCTTAAATTTTGTCGTTCGGTAAAGCATTAAATACACTCAGAAGAACGCCGAGCTTTCGCTAAGTTGCTCCTAACTTTTTACTTGATATTAATCAAAATAATCCTGAACAGTATTTTTAACCGTATTACGTCAAAAGTACACATATCTGTGATATCTATTATTTATTTACCAATGATATGGCAATGAAAAAAGTTTTTGTCACGTGATATTTCATAAAACATCGGCTCCTGCAGAGATTGAACATGAGACGTCCGGATAATTAGTTATTATGCATTTTCCATTCTCAGTCATCATTGCACAAGCTAATAAAAGATGTGCATGTTCTGGTAGAAAATATTCTGAGCTCTATGGACAACATCTATGAAAAGGCAACCCTATAGATTGTCTAAAACAGTAGCTTCTCTCCTCTTGTCCGTGTTTCAAAAACTTTTGATCGGAGGGGCAAAGAAAATGACTAATGAACAGTTTTTCACAACCATTCACGCTCAGACAAGTTAAAATATCGACAGTTCACAAACTGGCTTTTCTTCAATTAGACAAAAACAGGAACGTAGCTATGGGTGTCGACAACAGGTCGTTACTAACCTGTCGTTCTTAATCCAGTTCCAATTCTAAATTTTAGGACTAGCCATCGGATTGTCCGGGACGTTTTATCTCGACAAATCAGTCTAAGATGGCTTGTATCGGTATATAGAGTTAGGTCTAAATTGAAGATGGTTGATCATTACGTCCCCCGAAAATTCAGATACCATTTCTCACCAGTAATTGATAGAGCCAACAACTATTGCGTCTCCGGAAATGGTGTCAGCCATTGACTTTTCATGGCGGACTATATTTGTTGACATTACTGCCGCCTGTACTCTCGATTCATCATCGTTGTAATGATAGAATAAAACTCACTGAAACCTAAAGCTGATGATCCGGGCACTGATAGAATACTATTGAATTGAATTTAAAAACAAACAAAAAAAAAAGTTCTAGTTGATGTGAAGCACACTCTATTCTTTAGGGTTGCAAATGGACTGTGTCTATGCAGGAAAGCTGGCCAAAGTAACTTAAAGAGAGAATGTCAAAACTTACTGTCAATGTCCCAGAATACACACGTGTGGTTTTCACCATCCTGAAATGGTAAACACAGGTATCGAACATTTCATTTACAGTGAAACCTTGCTGTGACATACTAAACTATCACTTAAATACTTCAAACTACGTATATATGCTTAAACCTATATGCTTTAACAAATATGTTTTGAGACAGTTGTGCTGTTGTTAAAACTATTTGCCGAGAAAAAATCTCTATGGTATCTGTCAGGTCTAAGTGTCGAGTGAAATATTTTATAACTGACATGTATGGCTAATTTCTTGGAGCCCTAATACTAGAATTACCAAAATTATAGCAATTTAAGCACATAGTTTTTGTGGTATTTGTCGAAGACAATACCACTATGAGTTCAATACTGAATTTTGAAGACCATGTATCGTCAGAGCTCCAGATAAGAGGGAGTGATGGTATTCTAAATCCATTATTTCTCTTTGAAACCGTATGTTGTGGGTACTCATTAGAATTGTCTCGATGAGACAGTTCTAATGAATACCACAACATAGGATTTAGTGGAGAATTATTAACAATTTCAATTTTAAAACCAAAATCACTCCCTCTATCTGGAGCTCTGTATCGTATTTTGTGCAAAACCGAAGGAAATAAACCCAATTAAACTCAATTTTTCTCAGACAAATGAGTTTTTCGGTAGCACTCAGATATGTAATTGGAAATGGCATGTTAAAATACACTGAATGAGGCCATCGATCGTGAAAATATTAATTCTTGATTGAAAATAACTTCACTCGCCCATATCTTTCTATTGGCGCAATGATATATACAAAATTTGTCTACTGATCGCTTGGTCCTGGGCTTTTTCGTTCCAAAACCAGTTCGTCCCATGGCTTGTTCTTCCCATGATTGTGCGCTACTCCATTTGATTGGGCATGAATATTCATAATCATATATCGAAATAATTGATTTTAATGTTGGGAATTAAATGTTAACGGCCAAATATATTTCAAAATCATAGTTTTCAGTTACAAACTTAATTTTATTTGATATATTCACATGGTTTCTCTCTCTATCCATCATGCATCCTATTGTCAAGGGACGTTACTCCTGACTCCTCCTAATGATCAATACACAAATAATCCTAACTGTGTCGTGAGTACACTCCCTTTAACGAAAAAATTATTTATTTGCTTCGTAGGTTGACTTTCAAGCCAATATTTGAATAATATTTCTCCTTTTCTTTCAAATTATTAATTCCACACAATGGTTTCCTTGACAAATACCACTTCAGTGTTCTCAACGCTTTGATCTAACAGCGTAGTTGTATTAGCTTGAAGTGCTCAGAATGGTCTCGCTGAACAACCGTTTACAAGCCATCGTTTACAATTCTGTTAAGACTATTAAAGGGCATAACGATTATTTACCGCAATGTTTTGGATAGTTATTTCAACAGGCTCTGTAAGGTTCGACAGCTTTCGACCGTGTACTACAGCAGTAACAACCCACTGCTTTAACACGATGTTTTGGTGTGGTGGATCATTCTCCGGAATAAAGAAGGACGATGACCGGAAAGTCAAAAACTGAATTCTGGGAACGGAACTATTTTCTGTCCTCAAGGCTTCTCTTGGTAACTTCAGCGTAACTCCGGCCTGTAAAAATGTATAATAGCAGGAACATCACACATGTATTACGCACATAAACTTTTTTTTTTTCATAATTTAGATATATACATGTACTTTTGCAAAACGACCTTTGATCTTAAGTCAAAGGGATGAAAAGAAAAACATCACTTTCATGCTGGGATTCTGAGAAGGATTTATATTCCTGTCATCAAGGCTTGTCTCGGAAACTTCGAAAAGACCCCGACCTGTAATATGTTTATATGCAATTTATAAACAGGAAGCAAAAGGTACCAGTCTTATTGAACTGTTTCTTTTTCTTTACACATGATTGTTCATGTTGTATCGTGAGGGATTATTCAACAGCTTGAAAAAGGGCGACGACCTAAAAGACTACTACCATTTTTCTGGGAGCGAATTACGTGTATTTTCTGTTACACAGGTCTGTCTTAGTATTTTCAGCGCGACTCAAGAAATATTATATTGCTTTAACTAAGATTTCATATTCGTTTATCTAAAGTTTTTTTCGAAATATTCTTATCAAATTGTCTGCAATGAATTATTCCCACCTGAAACATATTTGCATTAGGCAACTTTGGAAAGTGTAACATCTTTCTCCAATCTTAATCTTCGTACAACCAAACAGTTCACCATTCTAGTCTTTACAAGACGTAACCCATATCTGTGCAAGCTATTCTAAAACAATCATAAACGTTTACAAATTAACTAAAGAACATTATTCGAAAGACAAAGATGTGTTGTTTTAAAAAAAATTAATACATGGAAAATGAAAACATGGACAAATAAAACAGGGAAAAAGAAGCATAGCAGTAGTAAAGGACGGTAGAATACGGACACACCTGGGCCTGGGTGTGTCCGTATTCTACCGTCCCTGAGTGCCGTACTTCACCCTCCCTGACAAAAATGTGTCCCTAGTTTGCCCTCCCGAAAGATTTTTTTTTTTATTTTGTCCCTAGGCTCCCGTCCCTGAGCGGGATTTAGCATTCAAAATGGCGGCCTTGCGGAGGACACTCTGGGGATGTGTCCCTATTTGCTGTCCCCGAAAGATTTTTTTTATTTTGTCCCTAGGCTCTCTTCCCTGAGAGGGATTTAGCATTCAAAGTGCAGGCCTTATGACTGACAGACTGGGTAAAAAATGGCCAGATCACTGAGTTGGACTTAGTTTTTTTCACCCTATGAATGATTTTTTTCTCTCTAAAAGGAATTTGTCCCTATATCACTGAGTTGGACTTAGACTTTTTCTGCATCTATGAATGATTTCTTCTCTCTAAATGTCTGAGCACTGAGTTGAACTTAGACTTTTTTTTACCCTATGTATGATTTTTCTCTCTAAAAGGAATTTGTCCCTATATCAGTGAGTTGGACTTAGTCTTTTTCACCTATGAATGAATTCTCTTTTTAATTGCCTAACCATTGAGTTGGACTTAGACTTTTTTCTGCATCTCTATGAATGATTTCTCTTTTCTAAAAGGAAATTTATCTTATATCACTGAGTTGGACTTAGTTTTTTCTTCACCTATGAATGATTTTCTCTCTTTCTAAAAGGTTGACCATTGAGTTGGACTTAGTCTTTTTTACCCTATGAATGATTTTTTCCTCTTTCTAAAAGCCTGATCATTGAGTTGGACTTTTTTCTTCACCTATGTATGATTTTTCTTTCTAAATGTTTGATCACTGAGTTGGACTTAGTTTTTTTCACCCTATGAATGAATTTTCTTTTCTAAATGTCAGAACATTGAGTTGAACTTAGTCTTTTTTCTGCATCTATGAATGATTCTTACTCTTTGGAATGTCTGAGCACTGAGTTGAACATAGACTTTTTTTTACCCTATGAATGATTTTCTTTCTAAAAGCCTGACCACTGAGTTGGACTTAGTCTTTTTTCTGCATCTATGAATGATTTTTTCTTTCTAAATGTCTGGACACTGAGTTGGACTTAGACTTTTTCTGCAATTATGAATGAATTCTCTTTTCTAAATGTCTAACCATTGAGTTGAACATAGACTTTTTTTACCCTATGAATGATTTTCTTTCTAAAAGTCTGATCACTGAGTTGGACTTAGTTTTTTCTTCACCTATGAATGATTTTTCTTTCTAAATGCCTGGGCATTGAGTTGGACTTAGTTTTTTTCACCCTATGGATGATTTTTTTCTCTTTCTAAATGCCTGATCACTGAGTTGGACTTAGTTTTTTTACCCTATGAATGATTTTCTCTCTTTCTAAAAGCCTGACCATTGAGTTGGACTTAGACTTTTTTCTTTCTAAATGCTTGATCACTGAGTTGGACTTAGACTTTTTTCTTCACCTATGAATGAATTTTCTTTTCTAAATGTCAGAACATTGAGTTGAACTTAGTCTTTTTTCTGCATCTATGAATGATTCTTACTCTTTGGAATGTCTGAGCACTGAGTTGAACATAGACTTTTTTTTACCCTATGAATGATTTTCTTTCTAAAAGCCTGACCACTGAGTTGGACTTAGTCTTTTTTCTGCATCTATGAATGATTTTTTCTTTCTAAATGTCTGGACATTGAGTTGGACTTAGACTTTTTCTGCAATTATGAATGAATTCTCTTTTCTAAATGTCTAACCATTGAGTTGAACATAGACTTTTTTTACCCTATGAATGATTTTCTCTCTTTCTAAAAGCCTGACCATTGAGTTGGACTTAGACTTTTTTCTTTCTAAATGCTTGATCACTGAGTTGGACTTAGACTTTTTTCTTCACCTATGAATGAATTTTCTTTTCTAAATGTCAGAACATTGAGTTGAACTTAGTCTTTTTTCTGCATCTATGAATGATTCTTACTCTTTGGAATGTCTGAGCACTGAGTTGAACATAGACTTTTTTTTTACCCTATGAATGATTTTCTTTCTAAAAGCCTGACCACTGAGTTGGACTTAGTCTTTTTTCTGCATCTATGAATGATTTTTTCTTTCTAAAATGTCTGGACATTGAGTTGGACTTAGACTTTTTCTGCAATTATGAATGAATTCTCTTTTCTAAATGTCTAACCATTGAGTTGAACATAGACTTTTTTTACCCTATGAATGAATTTTCTTTCTAAATGTCTGGACATTGAGTTGGACTTAGACTTTTTCTGCAATTATGAATGAATTCTCTTTTTTTCTCTCTAAAAGGAATTTATCCCTATATCAGTGAGTTGAATATAGACTTTTTTTACCCTATGAATGATTTTCTTTCTAAAAGCCTGACCATTGAGTTGGACTTAGTTTTTTTCTTATCTATGAATGATTTTTCTCTAAAAGCCTGACCATTGAGTTGGACTTAGTTTTTTCACCCTATGAATGATTTTCTCTCTTTCTAAAAGCCTGACCATTGAGTTGAACTTAGACTTTTTTTTACCCTATGAATGAATTTTCTTTCTAAATGTCTGGATATTGAGTTGGACTTAGTCTTTTTCTGCAATTATGAATGAATTCTCTTTTTTTCTCTCTAAAAGGAATTTGTCCCTATATCAGTGAGTTGAACATAGACTTTTTTTTACCCTATGAATGATTTTCTTTCTAAAAGCCTGACCACTGAGTTGGACTTAGACTTTTTTCTTATCTATGAATGATTTTTTCTCTCTAAAAGGAATTTGTCCCTATATCAGTGAGTTGGACTTAGACTTTTTTCTTATCTATGGATGATTTCTTCTCTCTAAATGTTTGGCCATTGAGTTGAACTTAGCTTTTTTCATCCTATGAATGATTTTTCTCTCTAAAAGGAATTTGTCCCTATATCACTGAGTTGGACTTAGACTTTTTTCTACATCTATGAATGAATTCTCTTTTCTAATTGCCTAATCATTGAGTTGAACTTAGACTTTTTTACCCTATGAATAATTTCTCTTTCTAAAAGCCTGACCATTGAGTTGGACTTAGTTTTTTCACCCTATGGATGATTTTTCTCTCTAAAAGACTGACCATTGAGTTGGACTTAGACTTTTTTCTGCATCTATGAATGATTTCTCTAAAAGACTGAGCGCTGAGTTGGACTTAGTCTTTTTTCTGCATCTATGGATGATTCTTCTTTTCTAAAAGGAATTTGTCCCTATATCACTGAGTTGAACTTAGACTTTTTTACCCTATGAATAATTTCTCTTTTATAAATGCCTAACCATTGAGTTGAACATAGACTTTTTTTTACCCTATGAATGATTTTCTTTCTAAAAGCCTGACCACTGAGTTGGACTTAGTCTTTTTTCTGCATCTATGAATGATTTTTTCTTTTCTAAAAGGAATTTGTCCCTAAATCACTGAGTTGGACTTAGACTTTTTTCTACATCTATGAATGATTCTTACTCTTTGGAGTGTAACTCTTCTAAAAGAAAGAAGTTTGACAATTTGAAGAAATGACAATTTTGAAGAAAGATAGAACTTTCGTGGTAATGGTTAGTCCTGAAAAGGACTGTTGGGTTAGCTCTGAAAAAGAGCTGTGACAATTTGAAGAAATGACAACTTGAAGATAGAACTTTCGTCTGACAGCTTGAAGGTAGAAGTTTCGTCTGATAGCTTGAAGATAGAACTTTCGTCTGGCATCTTGAAGATAGAACTTTCGTGGTAAATGGTTAGCCCTGAAAAGGACTGTTGGGTTAGCTCTGAAAAGAACTGTTGGGTTAGCCCTGAAAAGGGCTGTTTTGTTTTGGAGGCTGTGTTTTTTCCACTTCTAATGACAGCATCCGAAATTCGCTTGACAAATGGGGCATGCTTCAACTCTTTTTCTGATCACCATTGCTCCATTATCGAAAGTAATCTTTCTCCCAAATTCGATATCAACCAAAATGATGTCAGGCGTTGTCTTTAAAAATAGTTGAACTAACCTTTCGCCGAGATCTTTGTATGGCTGTGTTATACGTTGTAGTTGGTTTTGTTCCTCCTCTCCTACGAAATGAGTGTTTAGTTGTAATAACTGTTGACCTGCATTTAGATATTCTTGGAGAACCTCACGTAGTTGATAATTTATCTCCTCCATATTGATACTGCTTCCGAATATTGATACTGCTTCCGAATATTGATACCGCTTTCGAAGTGATCGTTAGCTGAGAGTCAAAAAATGGTTAATGTATGAAAATAACGCCGAGCTTTATACGTTTACTGAGGATTGAAAATTTTTTAAAGAGCTCGGATCTGACAGAAATCACATACATTTTTTTCCATGCTACGTTTCATGCTAATATAGCAAAAAAGTTATGACCCGTTGTATGGGAAAAAATGTAGACAGAACAAGTCTTTGGGGAAGACAGAATGAAGAGCTCTATTGTTTTTGAACTCTTATTTACTGAACAGAACTAAACAATGAAACATTTTTTTGCAAAGCATCATAAAAAAATTTCTTGACAATGAAAAAAATTTCTTGACAATGAAAAAAATTCACAATGAAACATTTTTTTGCAAAAGCATCATAAAAAATTTCTTGACAATGAAAAAAATCACAAGGAAACATTTTTACAATACAGCATAAAAAACAATTTCTTGACAATGAAAAAAATCGCACTGAAATATTTTTTCACAATGAATTATTCACAATGAATTAATCACAATGAAAAAAATCACACTGAATTATTTTTTCGCAATGAATTATTTACAATGAATTATTCTCAAAACAGTATATAACAAATTTTTTACAATGCAAATTCGCAAACACCACGAGTTTCATATTTGTTTTCATATTCCTACCGTTTTGTTGTTTTTTCTTGGTTGTTTTCGCTCTGTCTTTGGGTTTTTTGGGATCTTGAAATCAACGTGATTATCAATGTTTTTCCCGTATTTACCCTGGCCTGTCAATATTGGTGTAGTTGGTTTTTGATCAACTCGCTGTTTCTTGTGGAGATGGTTAGCATCATCCTCAGATTTCCGCTTTGTTGTTTTTCTTGGTTGTTTCTCCTCTGGTTGTTTTTCTTTGGTTGATTTTTCTTCACAACACTTACGATAGAGTCCACTAACTTGTGAAGATTAGATTTATCAAAGTCGAACTCCACAGGAATCTTCACAGGAGTTGTTGAAATGCACTGATCCTGTTGGCGTAGTACCTCGATATTTCTACTGAGCTGATCAGTACTTGCGCTTAAAGTTTTAATTTCCTCCAAATGTCTGTTTAAAGTCTCCAACTGACCTATGATCCGGGTCATCATGCTATCTTGCTTCAAATTTAGCGGCTTTACCTCTTCATAAATGTTGTCCAGCACCGTCGCTGGAATGATGGTTGTCGAATTTAACTCTGGTGGCGGATTGATGATTGTCGAATTTATAACTGATGAAAGAACGTCTCCATTGTTTTCCACTGGTGAAAAAATCGTCCAAGTTGATTTCATCTAAGTTGTGCTTCATATTGAAACTGCTTCTGAATATTGATACTGCTTCCAAAGTGATCGTTAGCTGAGAACCAAAGAAATGGTGAATGTATGAAAATAACGCCGATCTTTATACGTTTACAGAGGATTGAAATTTTTAAAGAGTGCGGACCTGGCCGAAAACACCGGGATTGTACTGTGTGACATTGAAATGGGAGTGGTGAAAAAAACACCGATATAACCGTCGATTTGAATGCACAATGTTAATGAAACGCCGACGCGGGAAAAACATAGGAGAAAAATGACGTCATGGGTCATCTAGTTCAATCCTCCTGTAAAGCTATAAAGCCCAGTGATATTTTACATAAAATCATATTTGTTTCAGAATGGTTCGAATTCTTGTGTGTCCTCACTGTGCAAGCAGATGTCTGATAGAGTGTGGGAAATGTTTTACCATACTTTTTTTACTCTTGTGTTTTGTTGATTTGCAAAAGAAACAGTTCTTTGTTACTCGTTTTTTCTTCTTTTCGTTGTTTTGCTTTTTTCTCCTCTTTTAGATCCAAAGTTTGTTGTTTTCTTAGATTATCGTTTGCAGATATTTTTTTCTCTGCCTGTTCTGTTATTTTGCAGATTTTTGAATCGGTGATATCCGTTGTGTCGGACTGCATGTCTACGGTCTGATTTTCAACCGGTGATATTGTAGTCTGTAGTGAACTTGTTTTCCATGTATTTTCGTTGTAGAATGAATTTAGTGTCCCGACGAATTTCGTATGTTGGAGATCGACAACGTTGTAAAACGATGGTGAAATTTCGATGTCATGACTGTGTGGGTTTACGTAGACAAAAAAACAAATGTTCCTGTCTGATTTTCTTTTTTTGGACAATTTCTGGACCAATGTCCTGCTTCGTTGCACGTAAAACAAATATTTGTTCTCTCACCATTCATCCGATATCGTTTGTCGAGCGTCGCTTGATCTAAAACTCTGTAGCTGATAGTACAGCGTATAGAGCTATTTATAAAAAAATACGCTTCACTACTAGACGCTGACGTAGTGTACCTCTACCCAATGGTCTATTTATAGCATTAGACGCTAACATATTGTGATTTAACCCCTTGTCACACTAAACGGCGTTTCCACTGAGTTGTCACGGTGTTGTTTAAGTTCCCAGACTGCCAAGAGATCGCAGGAAAAATGCGAAGCTCCCGTGGCCTATTATCGCGTTCCTGATGTTGATGAAAAAAAAAGCAAGAAGGAAATCAAGTACATTGATATCTGTTCTCTGTACCCTTATGTTTGTAAACACAAATCCTATCCTGTAGGTCAGCCAGAAATTTTGTCTGCTGAGAATATTGACATGAACAATATTCGACAATATGAGGGCTTAATCAAATGCAAAGTTTTGTCTCCAACTGATTTTTGTTTCACCCCGTTCTCCCAGTTCACTGTAACAACAAAATGATGTTTCCACTCTGTATGAAATGTGCAGAAGAAAGTTCAAGTATTTGTAGCCATGGTGAAGAAAAGAGGGCTTTGGTCGGAACTTGGGTTACTTTTGAATTATTCAAGGCTCTTGACTGCGGTTATCGATTATTGCAAAGTAAAAAAGTTAAAAGTAGAAAAAGTCAAAAGTCTCTCTTATATAGGTCTAGATCTACATGCAGTGAGGAAATATTCCCGTAAAATGGTCTTTACAAGTGTGTGAACCAATAATTATTCCAAGTTATTTTTCTTGACATAAATGAGTTGAACCATGACAGCGATGACGAGACGAGTTCTTCTGTAGTCAAAAAACCACAGTTTATTTTCTTTGATTTTGAATGCAAACAAGACACAGGTGTACACATCCCGAATTATTGTATTGCACACAGAGCATGTGATGAATGTATCGATAAATCACTTGATTTTCATTGTTCTACATGCAGTGAATTTGAAGAGGGTAGGGAAGTTATTTTTCAAGGTGAAGAAACTTTGAGTCAATTTTGCAAGTGGCTCTTTTCAAAACATCATAAAGGAGTCACGGCTATTGCCCATAATTTCAAAGGTTATGACGGTCAGTTCATTCTTGGCTATATTGTCAAAGTTGGGTTAAAACTTCCAAAATTGATCATGAATGGAAACAATATTATGAAGTTAGAACTGAATGGTGTACGTCTGGTCGATTCTTTCAATTTCATGAGCTTTGGTTTGGCAAAATTTCCAGCCATATTTGGTCTTCAAGAAAATAAAAAAGGTTACTTTCCTCACTGGGCAAATACAGATGAATTTTGGAGTTACATTGGACCTTACTTGGATATGTCTTATTACAAACCCGGAGGAGGAACAAAACCAACTACAACGTATAACGCAGCCATACAAAGATCTCTGCGAAAGGTTAGTTCAACTATTTTTAAAGACAACGCCTGACATCATTTTGGTTGATATCGAATTTGGGAGAAAGATTACTTTCGATAATGGAGCAATGGTGATCAGAAAAAGAGTTGAAGCATGCCCCATTTGTCAAGCGAATTTCGGATGCTGTCATTAGAAGTGGAAAAAAACACAGCCTCCAAAACAAAACAGCCCTTTTCAGGGCTAACCCAACAGTTCTTTTCAGAGCTAACCCAACAGTCCTTTTCAGGGCTAACCATTTACCACGAAAGTTCTATCTTCAAGATGCCAGACGAAAGTTCTATCTTCAAGCTATCAGACGAAACTTCTACCTTCAAGCTGTCAGACGAAAGTTCTATCTTCAAGTTGTCATTTCTTCAAATTGTCACAGCTCTTTTTCAGAGCTAACCCAACAGTCCTTTTCAGGACTAACCATTACCACGAAAGTTCTATCTTTCTTCAAAATTGTCATTTCTTCAAATTGTCAAACTTCTTTCTTTTAGAAGAGTTACACTCCAAAGAGTAAGAATCATTCATAGATGTAGAAAAAAGTCTAAGTCCAACTCAGTGATTTAGGGACAAATTCCTTTTAGAAAAGAAAAAATCATTCATAGATGCAGAAAAAAGACTAAGTCCAACTCAGTGGTCAGGCTTTTAGAAAGAAAATCATTCATAGGGTAAAAAAAAGTCTATGTTCAACTCAATGGTTAGGCATTTATAAAAGAGAAATTATTCATAGGGTAAAAAAGTCTAAGTTCAACTCAGTGATATAGGGACAAATTCCTTTTAGAAAAGAAGAATCATCCATAGATGCAGAAAAAAGACTAAGTCCAACTCAGCGCTCAGTCTTTTAGAGAAATCATTCATAGATGCAGAAAAAAGTCTAAGTCCAACTCAATGGTCAGTCTTTTAGAGAGAAAAATCATCCATAGGGTGAAAAAACTAAGTCCAACTCAATGGTCAGGCTTTTAGAAAGAGAAATTATTCATAGGGTAAAAAAGTCTAAGTTCAACTCAATGATTAGGCAATTAGAAAAGAGAATTCATTCATAGATGTAGAAAAAAGTCTAAGTCCAACTCAGTGATATAGGGACAAATTCCTTTTAGAGAGAAAAATCATTCATAGGATGAAAAAAGCTAAGTTCAACTCAATGGCCAAACATTTAGAGAGAAGAAATCATCCATAGATAAGAAAAAAGTCTAAGTCCAACTCACTGATATAGGGACAAATTCCTTTTAGAGAGAAAAAATCATTCATAGATAAGAAAAAAGTCTAAGTCCAACTCAGTGGTCAGGCTTTTAGAAAGAAAATCATTCATAGGGTAAAAAAAAGTCTATGTTCAACTCACTGATATAGGGACAAATTCCTTTTAGAGAGAAAAAATCATCCATAATTGCAGAAAAAGACTAAGTCCAACTCAATATCCAGACATTTAGAAAGAAAATTCATTCATAGGGTAAAAAAAGTCTAAGTTCAACTCAATGGTCAGGCTTTTAGAAAGAGAGAAAATCATTCATAGGGTGAAAAAACTAAGTCCAACTCAATGGTCAGGCTTTTAGAGAAAAATCATTCATAGATAAGAAAAAAACTAAGTCCAACTCAATGGTCAGGCTTTTAGAAAGAAAATCATTCATAGGGTAAAAAAAGTCTATGTTCAACTCACTGATATAGGGATAAATTCCTTTTAGAGAGAAAAAAAGAGAATTCATTCATAATTGCAGAAAAAGTCTAAGTCCAACTCAATGTCCAGACATTTAGAAAGAAAATTCATTCATAGGGTAAAAAAAGTCTATGTTCAACTCAATGGTTAGACATTTAGAAAAGAGAATTCATTCATAATTGCAGAAAAAGTCTAAGTCCAACTCAATGTCCAGACATTTAGAAAGAAAAAATCATTCATAGATGCAGAAAAAAGACTAAGTCCAACTCAGTGGTCAGGCTTTTAGAAAGAAAATCATTCATAGGGTAAAAAAAAAGTCTATGTTCAACTCAGTGCTCAGACATTCCAAAGAGTAAGAATCATTCATAGATGCAGAAAAAAGACTAAGTTCAACTCAATGTTCTGACATTTAGAAAAGAAAATTCATTCATAGGTGAAGAAAAAAGTCTAAGTCCAACTCAGTGATCAAGCATTTAGAAAGAAAAAAGTCTAAGTCCAACTCAATGGTCAGGCTTTTAGAAAGAGAGAAAATCATTCATAGGGTAAAAAAAGTCTATGTTCAACTCAATGGTTAGACATTTAGAAAAGAGAATTCATTCATAATTGCAGAAAAAGTCTAAGTCCAACTCAATGTCCAGACATTTAGAAAGAAAAAATCATTCATAGATGCAGAAAAAAGACTAAGTCCAACTCAGTGGTCAGGCTTTTAGAAAGAAAATCATTCATAGGGTAAAAAAAAGTCTATGTTCAACTCAGTGCTCAGACATTCCAAAGAGTAAGAATCATTCATAGATGCAGAAAAAAGACTAAGTTCAACTCAATGTTCTGACATTTAGAAAAGAAAATTCATTCATAGGTGAAGAAAAAAGTCTAAGTCCAACTCAGTGATCAAGCATTTAGAAAGAAAAAAGTCTAAGTCCAACTCAATGGTCAGGCTTTTAGAAAGAGAGAAAATCATTCATAGGGTAAAAAAACTAAGTCCAACTCAGTGATCAGGCATTTAGAAAGAGAAAAAAATCATCCATAGGGTGAAAAAAACTAAGTCCAACTCAATGCCCAGGCATTTAGAAAGAAAAATCATTCATAGGTGAAGAAAAAACTAAGTCCAACTCAGTGATCAGACTTTTAGAAAGAAAATCATTCATAGGGTAAAAAAAGTCTATGTTCAACTCAATGGTTAGACATTTAGAAAAGAGAATTCATTCATAATTGCAGAAAAAGTCTAAGTCCAACTCAATGTCCAGACATTTAGAAAGAAAAAATCATTCATAGATGCAGAAAAAAGACTAAGTCCAACTCAGTGGTCAGGCTTTTAGAAAGAAAATCATTCATAGGGTAAAAAAAAGTCTATGTTCAACTCAGTGCTCAGACATTCCAAAGAGTAAGAATCATTCATAGATGCAGAAAAAAGACTAAGTTCAACTCAATGTTCTGACATTTAGAAAAGAAAATTCATTCATAGGGTGAAAAAAACTAAGTCCAACTCAGTGATCAAACATTTAGAAAGAAAAATCATACATAGGTGAAGAAAAAACTAAGTCCAACTCAATGGTCAACCTTTTAGAAAGAGAGAAAATCATTCATAGGTGAAGAAAAAACTAAGTCCAACTCAGTGATATAAGATAAATTTCCTTTTAGAAAAGAGAAATCATTCATAGAGATGCAGAAAAAAGTCTAAGTCCAACTCAATGGTTAGGCAATTAAAAAGAGAATTCATTCATAGGTGAAAAAGACTAAGTCCAACTCACTGATATAGGGACAAATTCCTTTTAGAGAGAAAAATCATACATAGGGTAAAAAAAAGTCTAAGTTCAACTCAGTGCTCAGACATTTAGAGAGAAGAAATCATTCATAGATGCAGAAAAAGTCTAAGTCCAACTCAGTGATATAGGGACAAATTCCTTTTAGAGAGAAAAAAATTATTCATAGGGTGAAAAAAACTAAGTCCAACTCAGTGATCTGGCCATTTTTTACCCAGTCTGTCAGTCATAAGGCCTGCACTTTGAATGCTAAATCCCTCTCAGGGAAGAGAGCCTAGGGACAAAATAAAAAAAATCTTTCGGGGACAGCAAATAGGGACACATCCCCAGAGTGTCCTCCGCAAGGCCGCCATTTTGAATGCTAAATCCCGCTCAGGGACGGGAGCCTAGGGACAAAATAAAAAAAAAATCTTTCGGGAGGGCAAACTAGGGACACATTTTTGTCAGGGAGGGTGAAGTACGGCACTCAGGGACGGTAGAATACGGACACACCCAGGCCCAGGTGTGTCCGTATTCTACCGTCCTTTACTACTCATAGCTTAGTGCGAGGATGGAACTTAAATTTAGGGCAGTTATAGCTTAAACAACTTACCGGACCAGTGACGTTATCTGCTTGTAATTGTGGGTTGTATGTATACTCGTCCCCAGGGTGTTGAACCACCTGAATATTGATGTTTTCGGTTTCTAAAGTAATGTTGCTATCAGTCCTTACTTTGGCAGTGTATTCTTCGAGCAACCACAAAAGTCTGAAAAAAAAATAATTCCAGTGAAATTTCATCTATACGTAGTAACCCTTGGCATTCCATTTTGTTTTAAACGTCTATTAAAATTGCGCTCGTAAATCAATGCTCACCTCTTTTCGTTTCTCATACTTACCCTTGGTTACCTAGTTGCACTCCATTATATATATAACATCTACACTCGGTTACCCATGTGTTTATTTTCCTTAGTAACCCTGGTTCACTTTATTTTGTTTACTACATGCACCCTGAGTGACCTCCTAGTTCACTTTGTTTCGTCTATATATTTAAACTGAGTTAACCAAAGCACTGTTGATTTCGTTTACTATTTTCACTATTTTTACCCTTCAACCCTTTACCACCCAACCCTAATTTTAATGACCCTGAAGGAGAATGCTTTTAGAAACATCGCGGGAAAAGTAGAAAATAATGCTAAACAGCATTCGAAAAAATCGAAATACAACACTTTTACAGAACATCTTGAAAAAAGTTCAAGCACTGAGAACTGGTGCTGTAGCTTGAGGAATATAAATACTTTTGTTTCAGATAAAAACAGTGATGTTGACAATAATCCTTGTAGTAGTAGTATTAGCAGTAGTAGTACTAGTAGTAGTAGAAGTACCTTTCACTGGAATGGTTTCTAAAATTACTTTCCATTAAAACAGACTCGTTGGCATCCAGTAAGTTACCAACCACTGACGTCATCTCCTCGGCAATCTGAAACATATTGACACGGCCATGATTAAATCTAAGGAACAGGTCTAGACATGCTGTACACTGTAAATAATCCTTGTAGCACTATTTCACATTCTCTGGAAACAGATCTAGTTCCAAACAACTGCTTGTACCAGATAATTTCCCTTTATTCGTACAAAGGTCTGATCAAAGATGCCAAAGCCCTCGATGCTACGCCACTTTGCACAGAGAAGTACCTCACCCTTTTACCAAAAGACCCCGTGTTTTAACGACATTGAGCAAGTAGGATTCTGAAAACCACAATGTTTTGTTCCCTTTCAAAGCTGAATTCCGTCATTTAAGCATAACAGAGTTTGTGTTTGTCGTCTGCAAATCTTTTTGACATGGACCAGTCTAAAACTCTTCGTTTAGTAAAGGGTTACAAATTATATTTACCATAGGTAAGTAAACAGTACAGTCACTAATCAACATCATTAAAACAAGTACCAACTGAAACAAAGCTGCAGCAGACGAATTTGAAATATCCAAGTAGAACAGGAAAAAGCTGAAGATAAATTGGAGTTTGGTACGCGAGTTTCAGTAGAAACATTGTGTTTAGAGAGAAATTGCTCGTCAGGAGCAATGTCTATTGTTTACCACGTTGTTTTCGAAAGCTGCTGCTTCAAGACAACAAAAAAATGTCTGCATGAAGTAACGTGTTGTTCAAAAACAAAAAACAAAAGTTTCTAACTACAAAGGCAATGTTACAAGTGAATAGGACAGATTCAATTATCAGATTTCTAAATCACTCGAAGTGCCACTTTATGTATTATACAAGTCAATGTGTCATGTGACGTATTTGCAACATTTTGGTATGTTTCCAGGCAACAAACCCTGACAATTTAGAAGCCCGGTTGAAGTCTGCAGTGCTACTATAAACCCTTACCCTACTAAATAAGTTTGATGAAAATTTCAAATTTTCAAGCCGATTGTAAAAACCTACGTTTTACTATTTCAAAGTTATTTTTTACGGGGAATTATCTCCTCATCGGACAGTGTAGATCCAAGATCAGACTGCACGTTCCGTGCAGTCTGATCTTGATCTACACTGTCTGCAAAAGGTCCTTGGGTCGCGTTTAGCAGCTAAAGGGTTAATGGGGCAAAGAAAAAAGCTTTTAGAAGAGGAAAAAACATTGTGAAACTCATGATATTTGCTATGAAATTATTATGCAGTTATCAGTCTTTTCTTTCTCTCTCCTTCATTACACATTATCTTACAATAATTGGTTTGAACTGATTTAAAATTTAGACTTAAATTTTTGTGGAGAGAAGAAAAAAAGTAAGAGCAAGTGCTTGCTCTCTCTCTCTCTCTCTCTCTCTCTCTCTCTCTCTCTCTCTCTCTCTCTCTCTCTCTCTCTCTCTCTCTCTCGTTTCTATGTTTTTAAAGAAGTAGAACTCTTGAAGAAAGAAACTGTAGGAAAAAAAATACTGTAACAGACGAGTGGTCGGAAGAGAGGATGATTCCGTGAATTTCAATGAAGTCGGTCATGAGGCAGATTTTAGACATTGCCAGCTGTAGGCAACTATTTCCATCTTGCAGCGGACTATTTTTTTTCTGACATTATAGCAAAAAGAGGGAATGCTCCTAAGCAAGAGTTTCTCTATTGCCATAATGTTTTATATGTTTTCATGCCATAACCCTAAATTTATAATGGACTACCTTTCATACAATGATTTTTTTTTTCATTCTCTTTTAAAGTAGTCGTTTATTCGGTTATTTTGCTTCCAGAGGTAGCCTGAGGTTTTTCAAATTCCACCTACCGTGAATTTAAAGCAAACTTTTTTTTTTTTATTTTTCAATTACATTTAACATACATTATGATATATGTAATAACATTGTGGCAAACGGAGAAATTGCTCGATAAGAGCAATTTCGTCGTTTGCTACAATGCTTTCTAAAGTAGTCTACTGTAAGATGCCAAAAGTCGTCTAGAGGTGGAAACGAGTTAAGTCTTTATCAGACGACTAAATTTTGGACTTATCAAAATTCAAAAGAAATTTGCAGACGAAAAGTTAAATCCAGTTAGATGGGTGGAGATTGCTCTTGAAAAAAAAAACTTTGTCGGAAAAGGAGAAAATGCTGTTTACCACCATTTTCTCCTTTTCCCATAATGTTTTTTAATACTTTATTAAAAGTCCCATTACTTGAGCCGCATTTTCTATTATCGTCTGCAAATGCTTTGAATCTGGGCAAGGTCGAAACTTTGTCGTATGGTAAGAGTTTACCTCTTACCGAATAATCCCAATTTTTAACGACCCTGACCAACAAATCCTTTTGAAAGAGATTGCAAGAAAAAGAGAAAATCCTGGTAACCAGCATTTTCTCCTTTTCCAACAACGTTTTCTACCCTTTAAAAAAACAATAACATCATTTAAGCCATATTTCAATTTGTCGTCTGCAAATGCTTTGAATTTGGGCAAGTCTAAAACTTTGTCGTCTGGTAAAGGGGTAATGGGGGGAGCTGGGAAATATAAGAGGGAGTGTACGTTATTTACAAAGGAAAACGATAATGTAGCTGAGCTGATAACAAAACACTTGCCATTGTTTATCACTCCATTTCAAATGCTGGCGTGTCATTTATGGTCTAGGGCGAAATTTTCCTGCTCTTTTCCGACATTTAACGTAACAAAACGCTACTGTTCACGTCTGTATAGTAGTAAACATGGTTGGAATAGGAGCAGTTGCTTGTTCTAAGAAGTTACCCCTGTACTCTCAAAGTTTTCAAAGCAATTGAACCTTTACCAGAAAGTAGCGACTTCTAACGGCCCTGAGATATAAAGCTTTGAAAACCTTGTGGGAAAAGAAAATGCTGGAAACCAGCATTTTCTCCTTTTCCCACGGTGTTTTCTGCCCTTATAAAGACAAATGCCGCTATTTAAGCAACATTTTTGCCGTCTGCAAATGCTGTCAAATTCGACTTTGTCAAAAATTTGGTTGTATGGTTAAGAGCTATGCACTTACCACTGTGTACCACTCCATAATTTATCTAAATTAATGTTGGTGTGTTATTTACTGGAGAAAGGCAAACTTTTCGAACTTTCTCAGTATTTTATCTATACGAACACGACACTTTTGCCTTTGAAAGACAGCTTTTGGAACACATAGTCGAGAGAGGAGCATTTGAAGCTGACAAGCAATGCTCCTTTACTCTCTGTGTTTTTTATATCACCGAAGAAGTATTTTCTTTCAAAAGTTAACTTTGCCTATTTGGTAACTCGATAATTTTCGACGGGTTTAAAAGTCAGCCGGTATAACAAAGAGTTGATTCTCATGCACTTTCACTCTCTCCCTCCCTAAAGCCCTAAAGCATCTTTCTCTCTCCTCCATTCTCCATACTACGCCTTCTCTGTTCCTCTCTGTCTAAGACAATTACTCAACCTATCTATCTATCTATCTATCTATCTATCTATCTATCTATCTATCCCTCCTTTTTTGCGCTCTCTCTCTCTCTCTCTCTCTCTCTCTCTCTCAGAAGTAATTTAAAGTCTGATAAATTTGATAATTGTTTGTTTGAATAGAGTGAATAAAGTTTTCCTCCTTTTCCCCGTTTTCAACAATCTATCAGTCATATAACGGCGACAGCTATTCGTGTTTTTTTTTCCCTCAGTGCAAGGCTTTGGTTCTGCAGTGTATAACCCAAAGATCATATCCACGTGACCAGATCGGGCAACACTGGGTTAAACTTAAGGTTTGAAATTTTGATTAACATGTACTAGGCAGTGTAATGGACAACCCTTGGGCAATGCATCGCACTTTGGTGACCATTTCTCGAGTCTGTCTCACATTTTCTACATATCAATTTGTCCAGCTCTAAGTGTGCGTAATTCAAACAATCGTACAACGAGTTAGGGCTACATATTGAATGAATTTGCGTAAAAAAAACCCGTGGAAACACAAATCAGCTGACAAGTATAAAAAGTCAGTTGTACTGAAATTTACAGGTTTTTTCGTAGATTGTGGCGGAGATATGCAACCAAGGCGATGACTTACGAGAGTTTCCAATGACGGAAGTAAGGTAAGGGGTGTAAGATTTATGACAATTATAATCTAAACCCTTGGGCTATCCTGTATATATAAAACAATGATTTTTTAAACCAGCGAAAAACTATCAAATAATGCAATTTTTCATGCATTTTCTTTGCCAAAATATCTTAACAAAGCGGACAGTGTAGATCAAGATCAGACTGCACGTTCCGTGCAGTCTGATCTTGATCTACACTGGCCGCAAAAGCGACTCTGGAGAATGAAAGGCACTTTACGGGTCCAATTTAGTTTTAAAAAATCTAGAAAAAGATGAATGTTGGGCAATTTGTTAATGTTTATCAAGAAACTAGAGCTGTTTTTGTAAAAAGATAAGTAGTAAAGGAAGAGAGCATGGGAACTACCCAGGACGGGGGTAGTTCCCATGCTCTCTTCCCTGAGCGCCCTATATCACCGTCCCTGACAAAAAATGTGTCCCTATATGCTGTCCCCGAAAGATTTTTTTTAAAAAATATCCCATACTCTCTACCCTGAGAGGGATTTAGCATTCAAAATGGCGGCCTTGGGGAGGACATTCTGGGGATGTGTCCCTAGGCTCCCGTCCCTGAGCGGAATTTTTTGCAAAAAAGGGAAAAGGGGGAGTTTTTCCTAGGCTCTCTACCCTGAGAGGGATTTAGCATTCAAAGTGTCGATCTTATGACTGACAGGCTGGGTAAAAAATGGTCAGATCACTGAGTTGGACTTAGTTTTTTTCACCCTATGGATGATTTTTTTCTCTTTCTAATTGCCTGACCATTGAGTTGGACTTAGTTTTTTCACCCTATGGATGATTTTTCTCTCTAAATGGATTTTGTTCCTATATCGCTGAGTTGGACTTAGTTTTTTCACCCTATGGATGATTTTTTTTCTCTTTCTAATTGCCTGACCTTTGAGTTGGACTTAGACTTTTTTCTGCATCTCTATGAATGATTTTTTCTCTCTAAATGGAATTTGTTCCTATATCGCTGAGTTGAACTTAGACTTTTTTCTTCCCCTATGTATGATTTCTAAATGTCTGATCACTGAGTTGGACTTAGTCTTTCTGATTTTTCTGCATCTATGAATGAATTCTCTTTTTAATTGCCTAAGCATTGAGTTGGACTTAGACTTTTTTCCCCTATGAATGATTTTTCTCTTTCTAAAAGGAATTTGTCCCTATATCATTGAGTTGGACTTAGTCTTTTTCTACACCTATGTATGATTCTTACTCTTTGCAGTATAACTCTCTGGAGTATAACTCTTTTGGAGTGCAACTCTTCTAAAAGAAAGATAGAACTTTCGTGGTAGATGGTTAGTCCTGAAAAGGACTGTTGGGGTTAACTCTGAAAAGAGCTGTGACAATTTGAAGAAATGACAATTTGAAGATAGAACTTTCGTCTAACAGCTTGAAGATAGAACTTTCGTCTGACATCTTGAAGATAGATCTTTCGTCTGACAACTTGAAAATAGATCTTTCGTCTGTCCTCTTGAAGATAGAACTTTCGTCTAACAGCTTGAAGATAGAACTTTCGTCTGACAATTTGAAGAAATGACAATTTGAAGAAAAGATAGAACTTACGTCTGACAATTTGAAGAAAGGTAGATCTTCCGTGGTAGATGGTTAGTCCTGAAAAGGACTGTTGGGTTAGCTCTGAAAAGAGCTGTGACAATTTGAAGAAATGACAACTTGAAGATAGAACTTTCGTCTAACAGCTTGAAGGTAGAACTTTCGTCTGACAATTTGAAGAAATGACAATTTGAAGAAAAGATAGAACTTACGTCTGACAATTTGAAGAAAGGTAGATCTTCCGTGGTAGATGGTTAGCCCTGAAAAGGGCTGTTTGGGGTGTCCCTAAAAGGGAGCTGGTTTTGGAGGTTGTGTTTTTAAGCACAACCTCCAACCTTTCCGCAGGCTGGGCAGCTACTATCCATCCGTCTCTTTAGCCTTTTTAACTGCTGGGCACTCAGGTTGTACTTCAGCGAAAACGGTGGTTCGTTATCGCTGCTCCAATCTTCGGTAGAAGGCACTACGAACACCTTTTTCTCCTTCTTGCTTTGTGGTAATTGGGCAAAGTCCCAAAAGTCCCACCCGGTAAATAACAGTTTCTCTTCGAAGCCATATCTCTGTCTCTTCGCTGCCTCAGCTTCAAACTTTTCTAGCTGCCGATCTGCCTCTCCCACAGTCTTTCTTAGCTCTTCCACCGTCTTTCTTAGCTCTTCCACCGTCTTTCTTAGCTCTTCCATCGTGAAAATGAAAATGAACAATGTGCGGGAAATGTCGCTGGGTTTTATAGCTTTTCAGACGGATTGAACTAATTGACCCATGACGTCATTTTCTTCTATGTTTTTCCCGCGTCGGCGTTTCATGCTGTTTTGGCTCCAAAAAATAATGTTATCCAATCAGATTCAGCGTTTTATTTCTAATACTAAATGTTTTACTGTTGACCAATCCGTGGGTTTGTTACATTTTCTTGTTCGGGTTAGAAAAACTAGAGTTTAACTAACCTATGACTTTTTTGATTATGAGTCTTCTGACAAAATGAAAAGAAAGATGATTATTTAAGATAGCTAGCCCTGAAAAGAGTTGCTTTTTTGTACAGAATGCACTTTTTTATACCCCTCTCTTTCTTTTGATTGATTCCATTTTATCTAGCATCTGCATCAGATGTTCAATTTCATGTCTGATATATCTGAAACGTTCTCTTTCTTCTAACCAGAAGAGCAATAAGAGAAAAAATGTTAATCCAAACATTGTACGATACTGGCTCAGGTTTTACAAAAAGTTAATGGTGATGAGAAAAAATAATCAAGAGTTTAGTGTTTTATATGTGTAATGGATCACTTTTTAGTTTTTTCATCCTATGAATGATTTTTCTCTTTCTAAAAGGAATTTGACCCTATATCGCTGAATTGAACTTAGATTTTTTATACTATAAATGATTTCTTCTCTCTAAATGTCTGAGCACTGAGTTGGACTTAGTTTTTCTTCACCTATTATGATTTTTCTCTCTAAAAGACTGAGCACTGGGTTGGACTTAGCTTTTTTTATTCTATGAATGAATTTTCTTTTCTAAATGTCTGAACATTGAGTTGGGCTTAGTCTTTTTCTGCATCTATGAATGATTTTTTACTCTTTGGAGTGTAACTCTCTGGAGTGTGAGTCTTTGCAGTGTAACTCTTCTAAAAGAAAGAAGTTTGACAATTTGAAGAAATGACAATTTGAAGAAAGATAGAACTTTCGTGGTAGATGGTTAGCCCTGAAAAGGGCTGTTTTGAGAAGAGCTGATTTTATGAAAATGTTTATTCAGTATCAGCATCAGTCGATTCACTGTCTGACTCACTCCTTTCAGTGGCGATTTGCGCACGGAAAAGACGGGTCACCTGCTCAGTTTTTAAAATAACATACTGAAAATACATCTCAAGCATGCCCTCAATAATGAGTTCCTTCATCCGAAGGTTATAACAGAACAGCCTGTTATTAGCAAGCTCAGCCCTCTCGTATCGTCTTCTCACTGCAGCTAGGCGTTGTTTAAGTAAGACGATTTGTCTCCTTGCTCTTATTAACTTTCGCTCAGTATCCATCCAAGTGACGACTGGTGATTGTCTTGAAGCCATTGTGAAAAAATGAAATGCTTGGAAAATAAATCACCGAGATTTATAGCTTTTCAGACGGATTGAACTAGTTGACCTATGACGTCATTTTCTCCTATGTTTTTCCCGCGTCGGCGTTTCATGCTGTTTTGGCTCCAAAAAATAATGTTATCCAATCAGATTCAGCGTTTTATTTCTAATACTAAATGTTTTACTGTTGACCAACCCGTGGGTTTGTTACATTTTCTTGTTCGGGGATTTTATTGTTGACCAATCCGTGGCTTTGTTACATTTTCTTGTTCGGGTTAGAAAAAACTAGAGTTTAACTAACCTATGACTTTTTTTTGATTGTGAATCTTTGCAGTGTAACTCTTCTAAAAGAAAGAAGTTTGACAATTTGAAGAAATGACAATTTAAAGAAAGATAGAACTTTCGTGGTAGATGGGTAGCCCTGAAAAGGGCTGTTTTGTTTTGGAGGCTGTGTTTTTTCCAGTTCTAATGGCAACACCCGAAATTCGCTTGGCAAATGGGGCATGCTGTAATCTTCTTCCCGAACTCGATATCAACCAAGATGATATCCGGTGTTGTCTTTAATAATAGCTGAACTAATCTTTCGCCGAGATCTTTGTATGGCTGTGTTATACGTCGCAGTTGGTTTTGTTCCTCCTCTCCTACGAGACGGGTGGTTAGTTGCAATAACTGCTGCCCTGCATTTAGATACTCTCGGAGAGCCTCACGTAGTTGATGATTTACCTCCTCCATATTGATAATGTTTCCTAATATTGACACTGCTTTCGAAGTGATCGTTAGCTGAGAATCAAAGAAATGGTGAATGTATGAAAAATAACGCTGGACTTTATACGTTTAAGGAGGATTGAAATTTTTAAAGAGCTCGGACCTGGCAGAAAGCACATACATTTTTTCCATGCTACGTTTCATGCTGTTTTGGCTCCAAATTAATGTTATCCAATCAGATTCACCGTTGTTTTTTCTAATACTAATTGTTTTATTGTTGACCAACCCGTGGGTTTGTTACATTTTCTTGTTCGGGGATTTTATTGTTACCCAATCCATAGGTTTGTTACATTTTCTTGTTCGGGTAAGAAAAAACTAGAGTTTAACTAACAGTTGTGAGACGTTGTATGGAAAAATGTAACCAGAACAAGTCTTTTGGGGAAAAACAGAATGAAGAACTCTATTGTTTTTTGAACTTTTATTTATTGAACTTTTATTTACTGAACAGAACTAAACATTGAAACATTTTTTTGCAATGCATCATAAAAAAATTTCTTGACAATGAAAAAAATTTCTTGACAATGAAAAAAATCACAAGCAAACATTTTTTTGCAATGCATCATAAAAAAATTTCTTGACAATGAAAAAACATTTTCTTAACAACTAAAAAAAAATCACAAGCAAACATTTTTTTGCAATGCATCATAAAAAATTTCTTGACAATGAAAAAACATTTTCTTAACAATGAAAAAATCGCACTGAAATATTTTTTCACAATGAATTATTCACAACGATTTGATCACGATGAAAAAAACACACTGAATTATTTTTTCGCAACGAATTATTTTACAATGAATTAATCGCAAAAACAGTATATAACAAATTTTTATAATGCAAATTCACAAACACCACGAGTTTCACGTTTGTTTTCATATTCCGTAATGTCTTTATGCAATTGCTCATACCCAAAAAACATTGTATACTCACTGTCCATATCGTCGAAATCTCGTAGTCCTATGAATGGAGCAACATGTCTATAAGCGTCTTTTGTTGAAAGAGCTGAATATACCACTTCTTCTGTAACATCTCTATCAAATAGAATATACCCTACCACGGTTTCCTTTGATTCTCCGTAGGAATCATGAACAGATCCTTTTTTGTAGCGTAAGTAAAAGTCAAATAGAACTGATTTCGTTTTCACAACGTTAAGAAAACTTTCTTCTGTTCTTCCTATGATAAAAAATGTCCATTGGCTTGTGGATCGAAACAGCTTACTAATAACATTGTCTTTCATACAGTTATCTGCTAAATAAGTCTTGAGAACGAGATCCAGCCCCGAATCGTCCACCATCATTGCAATAAAGTTGATTATACCATACACTTTGTAGGACTTTTCTCCTTTTGCAATCCACTTAAACAATTTTCCGATCCAAATTTTCACACAGAAAAATTTAATGTTAAGCTGTGTTCGTTCATCAAGCGTATGCTGTCGAACAAATTCTCCATAAATTTTTTCACGTAGTTCTATTGGTAACGGCAACATGATTGTTATTTTTTGAACAGTTGTTAATATTTTTTCCCCGACTTACTTTGAGTGATTGGTACACAACAATGTGATATGAAATTATTTTCTCAAGCTTTTATAACCATAGGGTACAGTATCAGTACCATTTACAATAACTCTCTTTGTGTATACAGAACGAAACGTTTTTGTTTGTGGTTCACTGGTAACCGTTCTATCTCTATGTCTTTTAATTTTACAATCATACTGAATTTTGATTTCTACTGTGCGATCCAAAGCGCATTTCGAATATGTATCGAAATTTACCACCTGTTTTGTATTGTAATCCAGAGTAACCCCCTTTACTTTACATTTGCTTATCTCTTTTCCATCTTTTGTTTTCATTTTGTAAGCATAATTCTTAGGTCCAAGTCCTCTGAATTGAGTAATTTTACAAGCAGGTTCTTCATCAGTCCATTTTCCTAACCGGCTGTTAATAATAGGGGGATTCCATAATTTGGGGTCGTGAATGTACATACAACTATCTGTATCGAAATACAGAACTCTATCTTTTAACTTTTCAAGAACACTGTACAATTCCAACCTTGCATAAGCTGTTACGTAAGAACCTACTATCACATTGGCTGTAGCATGGGTGTCAATATGTTCCAACTTTGTTTCATAGTTAACCAAGATGAATGAACAGTTCTCATCAAAGATTTCTACATGCTTTACAATGAAATTGGGATTGGTGACTAATTCGAAATATTTAGACGGATCACTGATGTATTCCGTCTGGATCATTTTTTCACGCTGAGCTAATTTTCCCCAAAGACAGTTCAACATAATCTTAGCAAATGATCTTCTCCCAGGATTTCTTTGAATACAACTTGGATCAAGACGAACACCTTCTGCCTTCTCATATTCACAAACGAACTGATCTTTTTCTGAGTCTGATTGACAGCTATCTGGATAACCACTGGCTTCTTGCTTAATTTTCAAGAAATTGTCCACATAATGTTTAAAGAACTGATCTGACACAGAATTGAAATGCCAAATTTCATACACTTGCAATAATCGATAACCGCAGTCAAGAGCCTTGAATAATTCAAAAGTAACCCAAGTTCCGACCAAAGCCCTCTCTTCTTTACCATGTCTACAAATGTTTGAGCTTTCTTCTGCACATTTCATACAGAGGGGAAACATCATTTTGTTGTTACAGTGAACTGGAAGAACGGGATGAAACAAATCAGTTGGAGGCAAAACTTTGCATTTGATTAATCCCTCATATTGGCGAATATTGTTCATATCAATATTCTCAGTAGACAAAATTTCTGGATGACCTACAGGATAGGATTTGTGTTTACAAACATAAGGGTATAGAGAACAGATATCGATGTACTTGATTTCCTTTTTGGTTTTTTCATCAACATCATATTCAATTTTTATTGCATTACATCTTCCCCCGGACAAACCGTCCCTCGGATCGATAGGGTCCCAATGTGGATATAACTTTTCAA
Organism: Hippopus hippopus; assembly: GCA_946811185.2. Classification (NCBI taxonomy): domain Eukaryota; kingdom Metazoa; phylum Mollusca; class Bivalvia; order Cardiida; family Cardiidae; genus Hippopus; species Hippopus hippopus. The sequence continues at coordinate 39,002,006 of OX328102.1, read as the reverse complement.
TGTGTTTTTTGTACTCTTTATCCTTCATTTTAGCATCAAATTCGTGTTCCCAAATGTACACTACATTATATCCCATGTCTTCGATATCTGCTATACGTTCAAAAGTACATTTGAACAATTCAGACATAGGTTTTCCATTAATAGGATTGATTTGTTTTCGATCTGTATAGCATACAGGACAACCATGATACAAATCCCCAAGAAATTCATAAACAGTGTTTGATTGATGGTGAAAACCATCTACACTATATTTCCCGATTTGAGCTTCACCACCATTTTTTGCATGCTGAATATTAATACCTTTTTCCTGAGCAATGCTTTGAACCCATCGTATCGCTTTCATAGAAAAGCGACGTCTGGATGAGTCTTTACTTGAAATGATAGCTATTTGATTTTCTGGTAAATATTTGCTTCGCCACACCTTGTTACAGGCATCTGCGATGGTAATCGCCTCTAAAAATGGACAAATACCACCCTGTTCGATAAACAGCTTTCTGAATTCAGCACACCCTCGTCTGAGGATATCAACGTCTGACCTACAGTACATTTCCATCTCCTTCTGAAAATTGAATTCCTCACCATTTCGAACTTTGTCATTATACCAAACTATAAATTTCGACCTAGCCTCTTCAGACATTGAATCGGGTTTGTAATAAGACATATCCAAGTAGGGTCCGATGTAACTCCAAAATTCATCTGTATTTGCCCAGTGAGGAAAGTAACCTTTTTTCATTTCTTGAAGGTCAAAGGTGGATGGAAATTTTGCCAAACCAAAACTCATGAAATTGAAAGAATCGATCAGACGTACACCGTTCAGTTCTAACTTCATAATATTGTTTCCATTCATGATCACTTTTGGAAGTTTTAACCCAACTTTGACAATATAGTCAAGAATGAACTGACCGTCATAACCTTTGAAATTATGGGCAATAGCCGTAACCCCTTTATGATGTTTTGAAAAGAGCCACTTGCAAAATTGACTCAAAGTTTCTTCACCTTGAAAAATAACTTCCCTACCCTCTTCAAATTCACTGCATGTAGAACAATGAAAATCAAGTGATTTATCGATACATTCATCACACGCTCTGTGTGCAATACAATAATTCGGGATGTGCACACCTGTGTCTTGTTTGCATTCAAAATCAAAGAAAATAAACTGTGGTTTTTTGACTACAGAAGAACTCGTCTCGTCATCGCTGTCATGGTTCAACTTACTTTGGTAAGGCTGAATATAGCATTGATGAGAAAAGTTAACAATTCTCTTACAGATATGACACTTTTTCTTTCCATTGCAAACATGATTTTTCTTTCTGACATGATATTGTGCACCGCATTTCGAGCAGAGTTTCACTAATTCACAAATGGATTTCTTTTCTTTACCATTTACAGTTCTGTGATTTTCAAAGCATTCAGCACTAAAAAAACGTCTACTGCAAACACTGCAAACATATTCTTTTGATTCTGATGGACATTTTCCTTTGCGATAACAACCTTTACAGATATTTGAACAAGCATGACTTTCCCGTTGAGGGTAACCCACATCACAGAACTCACAATAATATCCACAACTAAGAAAACCTTTGATAGATTTGATGTAGTCATAATGGTTTTGATGAAAGTACAAATGTATGATCTTACTATTGGCTTTCACTTCTGGATGTTTAAATATTTTTTCCACTTTTGAATGCTGTTGATGAACTTTAATGACATAGTCTTTTTCATACAAGAATGTTTGAATTTTTTTGTATTCATCAATTCCTACAGACTGTGTTGGTGAAACTCCAGCTTCATGTAACAATTTCTCAGCTTCAGTCTTTTGAAGAAGACATTTTGAATGACGAATACGATCCCATTTTCTATTCCATGCCTCGGTGTTTTCACGCTCACTGTAGCAAATTCCCACAACAACAGCTCTTGCGAAACATAGTTGGTCATGATTGTCAATTTGAATAATAGATCGCTTCTTCTGGGCAAAAAACTTTGAATCTAATTCTGACGATCTATATTTTGGTTTTCCGCTACCACTTGGTGGTGTTGTATGTGTAATGTCAAATGTCATGAATCCATCGTTCAAGACGAAATCTGTATTCGATTGTAAAACTCGTTCAATTTCATTCAGCATAGTTTCACCTTGTAACTGGTCTGCAGCTAAAAAAGGAATATGGATTCCCATTTCCAACGAAGGATGATTGATGGTAATTCTAATCATGTCCGTCGGGTTGGCATTTAACTTTCGAATGATTTCACAGGTAACATCGTCAAATAATCCAAGGAGTCTCTGAGGTGTTAATTCTTCAAATTTCTTAAAACTCAGCATCAGCACATGTGATTCTGTTTTAAATTTTCTTGACCTCTTATTACCCTTTTCTGTTAAATCATATAGACTTTTCATGTCTAAGTTAGAGTTGGTACTTTCATCGTCGCTATCATTTTCTTCTTTCAACGGTTTAGTTTTTTTCTTTTTTATTGGTGGAAACACCTCATCGTCACTTTCTTCTTTCAAAGGTCTAGTTTTTTTCTTTTTTGTTGGTGGAAACACCTCATCGTCACTTTCGCTGTCTGAATAGGTTATTATTCTTTTTCTTTTACCCATCGTTTTAGCTCTGAGTGAAAAGACAATAATGCAGAAGTGAGAAAAACCAGCAATTTATATACCCTCTCCGTTGTAACAGTGTATAAATAAGCCGTTAGTTGTGAAAATCTATTCATTCTCCTACTCGATCTCAGGCAGTACAGCTGATAAAAAATATGAGTGAGTTAAAGCTGCAAAATACATCACCACTTAGTAAGAGGGTGTATCTGTATGTTAATCCATACACCCACGATTATGAGATCAGCAATATACCATCAAAGTATAATGTTAAACATATCGGAAACTATGTGGGATCATTTTTTTCCCAGCAACATTTAGAAGAAAAAGATGTTTACCGTACTACCAGGTACAGAGTTTTGGATCAAGCGACGCTCGACAAACGATATGGTGCGAATGGTATAAGAACAAATATTTGTTTCACATGCAACGAAACAGGACATTGGGCCAAAGAATGTCCAGAAAAAGAAAATCAGCTAGGAACATTTGTTTTTGTCTACGTGAACCCACACAGTCACGACATTGAGATTTCACCATCATTTTACAACGTTGATGGATTCAAAGATATGAAATTCGTCGGGACACTAAATTCATTCTGCAGTGAAAATACATGGAAAAAAAGTTCACTACAAGCTACATCCTCATCGATTGAAACTCAGATCGTAGACATGCAGAGCGATACAGCGGGTAACAACGATTCAGAAATCTGCAAAATAACAGAACAGACAGAGAAAAAAATATCTACAAACGATAATCTAAGAAAACAACAAACTTTGGATCTAAAAAACGAATTTTCTGCAGAACCGGGTTGTTCGTACGGAAAGGAAAAACAGCAAAACATCGAAAAGAAGAAAAAACGAGTAACAAAGAACTATTTCTTTTACAAATCAACAAAACATGAGGACAAAATCTGCCCAGATGTGGAATTAAAAACCAACGATAGGAAAAGAAAACGTAAAACCAAATGTGAATCTGACATCTCAAAGAAAAAGAAAAAACATACTGAGTGAAAAAAAGATTTCAATACAATATTGATTATAAACAAAAAAGACTGACTTGATTTTTTTCATTCATTTTTTGTCTTTTACAGTTCATTCATTTTTTGTCTTTACAGTTCATGATTTGATTTTTTTCATTGTACATAAGTTCTTTTTGAAATAAAAAATATAAAAATAATTACTTCTTACTTTTGACTTTTTTCTAGTTATGACTGTAAGTCTTTTTTTACTTTTGACAATTTGAGAAGAAAGATCTTTCGTGCTAAATGGTTAGCCCTGAAAAGGGCTTTTTTTTGAAGGATCTCACATTGACATTCAGCTCTACGATTCTTCCACCCGATCCACTGGGATGATTTCACATCCACAGTGTTCGCAGCAAATCGTCGAAGCTTCATCGTCATCATAAAATCCTTCATCTGTATCTGGACAGTTATGCTTCTGCCCAAGATACTCGAGTATGGAAAAACATTTCCCACACTCTATCAGACATCTGTTTGCACAGTGAGGACATACAAGAATTCGAACCATTCTGGAACAAATATGATTTTTATGTAAAATATCACTGGGCTTTATAGCTTTACAGGAGGATTGAACTAACTGACCTATGACGTCATTTTCTCCTATGTTTTTTCCCGCGTCGGCGTTTCATTAACATTGTGCAATCAAATCGATGGTTATATCGGTGTTTTTTACCACTCCTAATTCGGTGTCACACAGTACAATACCGGTGCTTTCCGCCAGGTCCGCCCTCTTTAAAAATTTCAATCCTCTGTAAACGTATAAAGCTCAGTGTTATTTTCATACATTCACCATTTCTTTGATTCTCAGCTAACGATCACTTCGGTAGCAGTATCAATATTCAGAGTCAGTTACAATATGAAGCACAACTTAGATGAAATCAGCTTGGACGATTTTCCATCAGTGGAAAACAATGGAGACGTTCTTTCATCAGTTATGAATTCGACAATTATCAATCCACCACCGGAGTTAAATTCGACAACCATCATTCCAGCGATAGTGTTTGACAACATTTATGAAGAGGTAAAGCAGCTAAATTTGAAACAAGATAGCATGATGATCCGAATCATAGATCAGCTGGAGACTTTAAACAGGCATTTGGAGGAAATTAAAACTTTAACCGTAAGTACTGATCACCTCAGTAGTAATATCGAGGTACTACGTCAACAAGATCAGCGCATTTCATCACCTCCTGTGAAGATTCCTGTGGAGTTCGAGTTTGATAAATCTAATCTTCACAAATTAGTGGACTCTATCGTAAGTGTTGTGAAGAAAAATCAACCAAAGAAAAATCAGCCAAAGGAAAAACAACCAAGAAAAACAACAAAGCGGAAATCTGAGGAAGATGGTAACCATATCCACAAGAAGCAGCGAATTGATCAAAAACCAACTATACCAATATTGACAGGACAGGGTAAATACGGGAAAAACATTGACAATCACGTTGATTTCAAGATACCGAAAAAACCAAAGACAGAACGAAAACAACCAAGAAAAAACAACAAAACGGTAGGAATATGAAAACAAATATGAAACTCGTGGTGTTTGTGAATTTGCATTATAAAAATTTGTTATATACTGTTTTTGCGATTAATTCATTGTAAAATAATTCGTTGCGAAAAAATAATTCAGTGTGTTTTTTTCATCGTGATCAAATCGTTGTGAATAATTCATTGTGAAAAAATATTTCAGTGCGATTTTTTCATTGTTAAGAAAATGTTTTTTCATTGTCAAGAAATTTTTTATGATGCATTGCAAAAAAATGTTTGCTTGTGATTTTTTTTTAGTTGTTAAGAAAATGTTTTTTCATTGTCAAGAAATTTTTTTATGATGCATTGCAAAAAAATGTTTGCTTGTGATTTTTTTCATTGTCAAGAAATTTTTTTCATTGTCAAGAAATTTTTTTATGATGCATTGCAAAAAAATGTTTCAATGTTTAGTTCTGTTCAGTAAATAAAAGTTCAATAAATAAAAGTTCAAAAAACAATAGAGTTCTTCATTCTGTTTTTCCCCAAAAGACTTGTTCTGGTTACATTTTTCCATACAACGTCTCACAACTGTTAGTTAAACTCTAGTTTTTTCTTACCCGAACAAGAAAATGTAACAAACCTATGGATTGGGTAACAATAAAATCCCCGAACAAGAAAATGTAACAAACCCACGGGTTGGTCAACAATAAAACAATTAGTATTAGAAAAAACAACGGTGAATCTGATTGGATAACATTAATTTGGAGCCAAAACAGCATGAAACGTAGCATGGAAAAAATGTATGTGCTTTCTGCCAGGTCCGAGCTCTTTAAAAATTTCAATCCTCTGTAAACGTATAAACCCCTGCGTTATTTTTCATACATTCACCATTTCTTTGATTCTCAGCTAACGATCACTTCGAAAGCAGTGTCAATATTAGGAAACATTATCAATATGGAGGAGGTAAATCATCAACTACGTGAGGCTCTCCGAGAGTATCTAAATGCAGGGCAGCAGTTATTGCAACTAACCACCCGTCTCGTAGGAGAGGAGGAACAAAACCAACTGCGACGTATAACACAGCCATACAAAGATCTCGGCGAAAGATTAGTTCAGCTATTATTAAAGACAACACCGGATATCATCTTGGTTGATATCGAGTTCGGGAGGAAGATTACAGCATGCCCCATTTGCCAAGCGAGTTTCGGGTGTTGCCATTAGAACTGGAAAAAACACAGCCTCCAAAACAAAACAGCCCTTTTCAGGGCTACCCATCTACCACGAAAGTTCTATCTTTCTTTAAATTGTCATTTCTTCAAATTGTCAAACTTCTTTCTTTTAGAAGAGTTACACTGCAAAGATTCACAATCAAAAAAAAGTCATAGGTTAGTTAAACTCTAGTTTTTTCTAACCCGAACAAGAAAATGTAACAAAGCCACGGATTGGTCAACAATAAAATCCCCGAACAAGAAAATGTAACAAACCCACGGGTTGGTCAACAATAAAACATTTAGTATTAGAAATAAAACGCTGATTCTGATTGGATAACATTATTTTTTGGAGCCAAAACAGCATGAAACGCCGACGCGGGAAAAACATAGGAGAAAATGACGTCATGGGTCAACTAGTTCAATCCGTCTGAAAACCTATAAAACCCAGTGTCATTTCCCGCACATCGTTCATTCTCTTCGACTTGTAGACAACATGGAGTGTGGTTTAAGAGAAATGGATTTTTGGGACCTTGCCCAGCTATCATCAAGAAAAAAGATGGACGACAAGAAGAAGGAGTTCGTCGTGCCTCAGAGCGAAGATTGGAACAAAGACGCTGAGCCTTCGTTCTCTTTGGACTTTGACCTGGATGAACGGGAGTTGAAGAGGCTAAAGAGGCGGGCAGCAAGTAGCTGTCCAGCCTGCAGGAAGGTTGGAGGTTGTGCTTAAAAACACAACCTCCAAAACCAGCTCCCTTTTAGGGACACCCCAAACAGCCCTTTTCAGGGCTAACCATCTACCACGGAAGATCTACCTTTCTTCAAATTGTCAGACGTAAGTTCTATCTTTTCTTCAAATTGTCATTTCTTCAAATTGTCAGACGAAAGTTCTACCTTCAAGCTGTTAGACGAAAGTTCTATCTTCAAGTTGTCATTTCTTCAAATTGTCACAGCTCTTTTCAGAGCTAACCCAACAGTCCTTTTCAGGACTAACCATCTACCACGAAAGATCTATCTTCAAGATGTCAGACGAAAGTTCTATCTTCAAGCTGTTAGACGAAAGTTCTATCTTCAAATTGTCATTTCTTCAAATTGTCACAGCTCTTTTCAGAGCTAACCCAACAGTCCTTTTCAGGACTAACCATCTACCACGAAAGATCTATCTTCAAGAGGACAGACGAAAGATCTATCTTTTCTTCAAATTGTCATTTCTTCAAATTGTCAGACGAAAGTTCTATCTTCAAGCTGTCAGACGAAAGTTCTATCTTCAAATTGTCATTTCTTCAAATTGTCACAGCTCTTTTCAGAGCTAACCCCAACAGTCCTTTTCAGGACTAACCATCTACCACGAAAGATCTATCTTCAAGATGTCAGACGAAAGTTCTATCTTCAAGCTGTTAGACGAAAGTTCTATCTTCAAATTGTCATTTCTTCAAATTGTCACAGCTCTTTTCAGAGTTAACCCCAACAGTCCTTTTCAGGACTAACCATCTACCACGAAAGTTCTATCTTTCTTTTAGAAGAGTTGCACTCCAAAAGAGTTATACTCCAGAGAGTTATACTGCAAAGAGTAAGAATCATACATAGGTGTAGAAAAAGACTAAGTCCAACTCAATGATATAGGGACAAATTCCTTTTAGAAAGAGAAAAATCATTCATAGGGGAAAAAAGTCTAAGTCCAACTCAATGCTTAGGCAATTAAAAAGAGAATTCATTCATAGATGCAGAAAAATCAGAAAGACTAAGTCCAACTCAGTGATCAGACATTTAGAAATCATACATAGGGGAAGAAAAAAGTCTAAGTTCAACTCAGCGATATAGGAACAAATTCCATTTAGAGAGAAAAAATCATTCATAGAGATGCAGAAAAAAGTCTAAGTCCAACTCAAAGGTCAGGCAATTAGAAAGAGAAAAAAAATCATCCATAGGGTGAAAAAACTAAGTCCAACTCAGCGATATAGGAACAAAATCCATTTAGAGAGAAAAATCATCCATAGGGTGAAAAAACTAAGTCCAACTCAATGGTCAGGCAATTAGAAAGAGAAAAAAATCATCCATAGGGTGAAAAAAACTAAGTCCAACTCAGTGATCTGACCATTTTTTACCCAGCCTGTCAGTCATAAGATCGACACTTTGAATGCTAAATCCCTCTCAGGGTAGAGAGCCTAGGAAAAACTCCCCCTTTTCCCTTTTTTGCAAAAAATTCCGCTCAGGGACGGGAGCCTAGGGACACATCCCCAGAATGTCCTCCCCAAGGCCGCCATTTTGAATGCTAAATCCCTCTCAGGGTAGAGAGTATGGGATATTTTTTAAAAAAAATCTTTCGGGGACAGCATATAGGGACACATTTTTTGTCAGGGACGGTGATATAGGGCGCTCAGGGAAGAGAGCATGGGAACTACCCCCGTCCTGGGTAGTTCCCATGCTCTCTTCCTTTACTACTAAGATACAACTGGCAAAACTTGAATATGAATGAGTTTTATAATTTTTTGTGCATTTTTTTTTTGTTTCAAAATAATGGCGTTGGTCGAAAAACAAGGCATAAACTGTAACAAAAAAGAAAAACGGTAATGGCCTGAAAAGATATGCAGCGTTTATGCCAAATTATTATCCGTTTTGCCTGGCTTACTCTTTACAAAACGAAAAAAAAAATGGATTGGACTTAACTGAAAGCATTTGCAGACAACAAATTCAATGTTGCTAAAAGGATGATTTCAGTCTTTGAAAGGATAGAAAACATTGTGGGGAAAAAGGAGAAACTGCAAGAGATAAGAAAAAAGAATCTGTTTAGTGCTACACATCATTAAGGAATGCATAGTGCGAGTTGTGCTCTATCACTCTCTTACAGCTTTAAACCCAAAGAAGAGAAATGCTGTAATGAAGCACCCTGTTCCCAAACGATGCCCATTATGTTGCTTTTCAAATCGATCAAAGGTTGCACCGGTTCAAATCCGGCATTCAATGCTTCTATCCGTTCAAATCGGGACTCATTGGTCTCCCCGTTCGAATGTAATAACAAACGGTTTTCATTCGTACAAACAGGAGATTAAAAGGTAGTACCCGCTCAAAAGTACCTGGGTTTCTACCATAAAATTTTGGGCTCAGTGACAATGATCACCAACATATTTGAGCAGCGCCGTGGGAAAAGTGAGTTTAATACATCTATACCAAGCAAGTCATCACAAAATAATGATTCCTTAAAATCTATTTTATCAAACAACCGGCTGAATCATGAGGTAGAATAGTCCTTGACCATGCAGAAAATTTACCAAAAGCAAAAAGTTTTGAGCAAGGTCAGCCTGCACTCACTGCGCAGGCTGACCTGGCTCGCTACTTTTTGCAAAGGCATTCAAACCCCTTTTCACAGCGTACGGCTCATTTACATATTGTTGTAATTCAAGGCTAGCCAACTTTCATTTTTAGTCAATCAGATGACTTATCTTGCACTTTAAAATCAGAAGAATCAAATTTAGAAAAGTTAGTAAGTATACTCCAAAGGTAGGTGAAAGTAACTTAGTTGCCGCAGAAATACTTGAAGCATAAAAAAACCAACAACCAATGAAATGACCCAAAATATTTACATCTACGTTCTCGAGGAAGACGTAAACATGCACAAACAAACATGTGACAACCAATGAGATGATTCAAAATATTTGTCCTTACGTTCTAGATGGAGAAGTAAACATGCAGAATCAAACCACTGATAACCAATGTAATGAACAAGTATATTTACCTCTACGTTCTTGAAGGAACAGACACGCAGACTCAAGCAAGTAACAGCCAATGAAATGACCCAGATTATTTGCTTCTTCATTTTTGAAGCAAAAAAAAAAAAATGATATATAGAATCAAACAAATAAAATACTAATGAAATGATTCAGAGTATTTACCTCTACGTTCTCAAATGAAAAATAGAAATATTCCTCGAGCACACTCGTTATGTTGGCTATCTCTTCAGACTGGAGGGTCGAGGCATCGCGTGTCATGGATGCCAGAGTTTTCAGATTCTCCGTGACGTCGGCTTCTTGTAGCTATATGTATTAGAAAATGTTAGATCTGTTAGACTGCTGTCAATTAAAATTTGCCTTGAAAAAACTGTTGATCCAGGACAAGAAGCAGCTAAACGCTACGTCTGATCAGCGTCGACAAACTTTGTCATAGGATAACAGATATTTGTCTTGAAGCAACAACTAGTTATATTGCTGGAAAAGAAAAGCAAAAGCCAGTGTCCCTCAGACCCTATATGAAATATTAACTCATCAGGTAAAAGAAGAGTTAACCGTATTACCATTTAACTCTGTCCTTTAACCGGACCCTATGGGGAAGTGGACTTTCGTTAACATTGCGGGAAGAGGAAAAAATGCTGTTTTTGAAAATAAATTTCATTTCTTAGCGACAGTTGATTTTTCGTCTGCGATAGTTTTACCAATATGGACGATTCCCTTTTTTTTTTTTCGCCATGTGAAGAGTAAAAGAAAATTCTAAAGATAAAAGATAAGTTTATTGTTCAAGTTGAAATGGGATAAGTCATAAATAATGGCCTATATAAATCAACGAAAAAAAAAGATTCGAGATAATCCATTTGTGCATAATTGATGACTCCGTCTATTTGAATTTTAACCCGTAGGCTGCTATGCGCGATTCACCAACCTTTTGCGGATAGTGAAGATCAAGATCAGACTGCACAGAACGTGCAGTCTGATCTTGGATCTACACTGTCCGATAAAGAGTATCTTTTCCCCAAAATCACCTTTGAAATAGCAAAATTTTGGTTTTTACTATTGGCTTGAAAGTTTCATTTCACTTATTTTACAGGATAAGGGTTAAAGCGTTTATTAGTCATAACACAGATATAGCTTTCCTTCTAGCAACTGCAGAACTTGAAGTCTGATCTTTTATCTACACTGTTCAATACAGCAATATTTCTTCAACCGAAAAGAACTTTGAAGTTGAGATATATTTTTTTACAACAGGTGGGAAACGTATTTTCTATTTTTTGCAGAATAAGAGTTATGTATTCTGAATAGAGTCAAGATTCTGAATTACAGTACAGCAACGGGCTTCTGAATGGCTCTGACGAAGAGCTCAAGAAACAGTCCAAATTTTACCAAGGCTACCATAGCACCATTCTGATGACTTAAAATGGTGATCGGTCGCAAATGCTTAAAAAGATGAAACCCAAACAATTTGCAATACATGTATTTACGTTAAAATTCTTAATTATCTGCAAACACTTACAGAAATTACGTTTCATGAACGTTTTCAAGCATTTAGAAACCTTTCGATGCCACGTTGTCAAGAACTGAAAACCAAATCAATCACAGCTCATATTGCACATGATAGGTTGCCAGTAAAGATTAAAACAAACCTCTCTGCACTCTGACGTCACAGGGGGCTTCCAGTAGGTGTCGCCGTTATATGTCACTGCGCACTCTCTTGAAGCATACTGATGCACTCCCAAACTAAAGTTGATTCGAGGTCCATAATGACAGATAATTTTTGCCGTATCGCCAGACATCGTCCTCGGCCAGAAGTATCGGCCTGTTTTGTCATAAAAACTGCCGTCTGCCTCACAGAAAGCTAAAACATTCACAAAGAAAACAATTATTAATGCTTTCAATAAAAAAAGTTAAGTGCATGTTGGTCGTCGCATAAAACGGATTATTTTGCCCCTCAAAAAACCACGACTGAATCACACGTTAAAATCGTCGTTTAACATGCAGAAAATTTACCAATAACAAAATGACTCGACTCAAGTCAGCCTGCGCAGACTGTGCTGGCTGACAGTCGTCGAAACTTTAGCAGGTGCATTGAAGCACCTTTACATAAAATGACTCAATCATTAGAACATGTCACACAGGACAATAGTCTATTATACCTGATGATGCTTTATGTTTCTTCTTCTTAAATCAGTTTCTTTTTTTTTTTGTTTTGTTAATGATATCGGAATATAGATCTACAATCAGTTGAAAGAAAACTTTGTGTTCATTCACATAATGAATTTTATCGTCTTCGGAAATTAACTCAAAGCTAATATCACCCTTTGTTTTCAGACTGGAATAAATGCCCCCCTCCCCCATTTGCGCAATTTTAAGGCTGTTTCGATCAGAGCATCACACAAAATTAAGGACGAACGATCTAAAATTAGACTCCATGGACATGATATACAGTCCACACGGTTTTCAAAAAGCAGCTAAGGAGGCATACGGCGCTGATTTTTTTTAAAGACATTCGAGTACAATTGTCACTTATAAAATCGGAAACCGACGATACAATGTCATATTAAAGTAACCGACACATACTTACAGTTAAAGTCTCGAAGATTGACATTTCAAGCGAAAATTAATTACAGTAAACTGATGATAAATTATGCAGTTTTCTAGTCATTAATCACCTATTAAATACATCAAGTGCGATGTACAAGTACATGTAACTTATAACTGGCACACTGAGAAAAGTACTGAGTCTTTCTATTGATCCCCGATTTCTGTGTTTTTTGATGGCAAATGTTATGCTACTCAAAGATGAGGTTTGAAAATAATGATGATGACGATAATAATAATAATAATTATTATAATAATAATAATAACAACAACAACAAAGAAGACATTGCTAAAATGAAAGGATTTGCTATTAAAAGGATAGTCTAAAACAATGTGAAAAAAAAAAACCGCTGGTAACCAGGATTTTCTCGTTTTCCTGCGATTGATTAAATAACTAACTTTCTCAACGTTGTCAAAATTCGTTATTGTTTGGCGAAAGGGTTAAAATATTTACAAAAAATGGACAAGGTAAAAACAATTAAAAGAGGAATTATGTCGAGCGGAAAGGGCGGAGTTTCTCTTCCGTAATTTACAACCAAAGTTTAACTCTTCAAGCTATGACAGTATCTCTACGGACAATGTAGAGCAAACTCACACTGAAAAGAACGTACAGTCTGATCTTTGCTGTTCCTTTTCGGGTGTTTTGTTAAATAGTGTGACCGAAAACCCTGGGAAGTGGAAAGTCGCGGTCTATTTGACTGACATTTTACTTATTTGGTGCTAAAAGTGTCTACATTGCACTAGACGACAAAAATTTAAACTCGGCAATATGGAAAGTTTTTGCATAGAGCAAATTAAATGCAGCTGAAACGATAGGATCTGTATCTAAAAAGGTAAAGACCCTATTGTTATACAGTATTTTCTCCCGTTCCCGCAATGTTTTAACGCTTTACCATACATCCCAATTTAACGGCCCCCAAAATAAGGCATTTGAAAGTATTGTGGGTTGAGAAGAAAATGCTGAAAACCAGCATTTTCTTATTTTCCCACAATGTTTTCTACCCTTCTCAAAACAAATTTCAATTTTTGAGCCACTTCTATTTGTCGTCTGCAAATGCTTTCAATTTAGGATCCAAAATTTTGTCGTTTGGTATAGAGTGAAATGCCTTCTTCCTCAGGACCTTATAGTTTATGATGGGTTTTAAAATGATAATGAAATGCTAACGAAATCTAAACTGTCTTGTCTGCTATCAAAGAAACATGCGTAGGCGATGAAGAAAATAAATAGCATCTTTCAACAGGCCTAAAATGTCAGAGTTTCATAAGTAAGGATTAAAGGGTTAAACGAATTTTGATGGAACTAGGATTGTCTGATTTACTTGCCAACAACAATATGTAGATATTGAATATGTTTCATGAATGAAAAGCGCAATCCGAGCGACTTCTTTTATAACTTGTGTATACTTGATCGCTACTTTTTTCATAAAACAAGTAGTTAATGATCAATGGGTAGGGGGCGGGAGCTGTTGGGCGGTAAATGCCTCATCTTTTACTAACGTTTACGTATTAAGCCGTAACCTGCTAAATAAGTCAAATGAAACATTCAAGTCGAATATTAAAAACTCAAATTTTGCTGTTTGCTTTTTCAGGGTTTTTTTGGGGGGTATCTCCTTATCGGACTGTGTAGATCCAAGATCAGACTGCACATTCTGTGCAGACTGCACATTCTGTGCAGTCTGATCTTAATCTACACTGTCCGCAAAAGGTTCTGTTTATCACGCTTAGTAGCCTAACAGTCAAAGTAGATACTTACCGTTATCGCAGTTAATTCTTTCAGTTCCATCCGGACATGCACATATATGATCTTCACCTCTCGGTATACAGTGACCTTCACCGCAAGGCTGACTCAAGCACGTGGATAATTTCTCACAGCGTTCCCCTGTTGTAGAAATAAAGGTTACAATGATATAATGATGAAGACAATGGGTTATCATGAGTTTAACTGTAAAGCCCTACTTAAAAATATTTGCCCAGAGTTCCAATGAATTGCAATGTCAAGGTTGTTTTTGGCCAGTATCACCCACAATAGCTAACAGTTAACAGCAACAATAGCAAATAGCTAACAGTGTAAAATCTTAGATTCGACTGTACTTTCTTGATATACACTGGCTCCAAGAGCAATTACAGTTTCGAAAGGCACTGTTAGAACATGTACGGTTGAATACTGAAGGAATATAGTGAAGTTGAAATTTTTTTATAACAAAAAGCCGTTTTATTACAAAAGTGGTACTAACAAGGCACTCCAGAAGTTACAAACATACCCGAATTTTGAAACAACTTTGCACTGCTTGCGCTCTATTGTATGAAAAAAACCTTTGTACGAAATCCAATACAATTATTTTCTATGTAAATGTATATAACCTAACTCTTGCATGCTAAGCATAAGTTCACTTCTTAAAGCTAGTATTGATCAAGATCAGACTGCTCAGAGTATTTAGTCAGATACTTTCTTAGATAATACATAATCACAAAGATTAAGATTTTTCATAATCAAATAGCACCATATTCCTAAGAGAAAAAGATTAGTGAGCATATTTAACCCTTAAGCTGCTAAGCCCGATTCAAGACACTTTTTCGGACAGTGTAGATCCAAGATCAGACTGCACTGAACGTGCAGTCTGATCGTGGATCTACACTGCCCGATAAGGAGATATTTTTGCCCCCACCTTCATATACTTTGAAATTCAATTTTTTTTTGTAATTTTCTTTACAAATAGCTGGAAAGCTTCATTTAACTTATATTTAACTTATTCAATAGATTAAGGGTTAATGAAATAGTTGTTTTGATAATAAGTATCTAAATGGTTTAAAAAATCTGACTTTCAAAGTTAACGTTTAACTTGAGAAACCTTAGATAAAGCTGAAACTTTAATCTAAAAAAAAGCGCTCAAAAAGTCTGATTGGGAAAGAGGAATGCCCTCATTTTGTCAGTAGAGAATTAAATCTGTCTGTCTGTCTGTCCGTTCGTCCGTTCGTCCCCTCCTCTCTCTATCTCTCTATCTCTCTCTCTCTCTCTGTCTCTCTCTCTCATCCCGCTAATTGTGAGAAAGAAAAGTTTAAACTAGTTCAACAGGCTCAAAAGCTTTGATAATGTTAGACTGTTTACCAAAGGGCACGATTTTAGACTTGTCCAAATTGAAAGCATTTGCAGACGACAATTTTACTTTCATTCAAATGATGTAATATACCAAGAGATTGTTCGGTAAAGAGTTAAAATAGTAAATACGAAGCCTGCAGACAGAAATAAAGAATTGCAAAGCCTAGATAGTAAGCTCTTTTTTAACTAACCTCTCCTCTACAGTATTAGACAAAGTTGTTCCTAAAAAATCGCAAACATTCATAAATATTGCCTGCAACACGCGAAAAGGGCATTCGGAAATTTGCGGAAAGTGTAGTACCGGATCAGCCTGCGCAGTCCGCGCAGGTTGATCCGAGACGACACTTTCCGATCGTTGTGATTTTCTGTTTCACGCAAGTCTACTGTAGGACAAAATCTAATGCTGACGTAAAGTGCCGTCTCGGATTAGCCTGCGCGGACTGCGCAGGCTGATCCGAGACGACGCTTTACGCAAAATGTCCGAAAACCCCTTTTCGCATGTTGCAGACCAATTATTACTTAGGTCCCTATTATTACATGAAAGACCAAACTGTTAGGGATAATATGTGTGGGGGGGATATGACTTTGTTTATTGTAAACGTACTTTAACTTAAATAATTCCAACACCATGTACAAAACTTCCTGACAAATGAGATAAAAATGAAAATGAAGCAAACTAATCTTCGAAACTGACTATTGTTTAAAGAAACAGACTATTTGTATATCCATTTATTGATATAATAGCTTGCAACACGCGAAAAGAGGCATTCGGACATCTGCCTAAAGTGTCGTCTCGGATCAGCCTGCGCGGACTAGACGGCACTTTTCGACTACATTATATTTTGTGCTACAGTAGACTTGCGCAAAACAGAAAATTACATAAACTTGAACGGAATGTGTTGTTTCGGATTAGTCTGCGCGGACTAAGCAGGCTGATCCGGGACGGCACTTTACGCAAATGTCTAAATGCCCCTTTTCGCGTGTTGCAGGTCATATAATATGTTAAAACTCTATCAGCTTCAAATATATAAACTAGACTTCTTTCGACAGGTGCATTTATAATCAACGGAAACTCAGACTATTATTTTACAGAGTTGGCTGATCTAGCGGACTGTAAGTCCTCTGCAGTCTATTGTTGATCCATAATATCCGGAAAAAAATTTTTTTTTCGCCTGTGGTGCTGAAGGTTTATTAAAGCATACAAAAATAAATACAAGCGATTAGAAAAAGGATGAGTGCAGTCATCTCTTTGCAACGGTCATCGTGACTCCCGATAGGCTGGATAGCGGTAAAATACATTGTAAAGATTATTTAAAGGCATAAAATGAAAGATATTTCTGGCTAGGTAGCTAGTTACAACACAACATGAATATAACATTACGGAACAACACATAAGCTCACGACGACATGTGCTGTGTAAAATGTTATGGAATATTGACAAGTACTAGGGAAATATGTATTGTCAATAGGCCCCATGAAATCAACTTTCAGACGTTTTCGGGTACATGTATGTACGCAATAGATGCATAGTCGGGAAAACTAACGCACAAAAACATGACAAAAGCGACTAGTTGGAGCATTTACACCGTTAATAGACTAAGGCCTCAAATTAATTACATGTATATCCTACAGTCCATAATTTTCATTTGTTCATCTTATTTGCATGTTACAAATCTATAGTATGCATTACTGAATAAAATGTATTGTATTGTATTGTATTACCATGAAGGTAATATGTTCGATTTTCTCCTGCGAATAAGGGCTATAAAGTTGGAACCCAAATATTTGAGCCGTGCTCTGGGAAAAGAGGGTTTAATGCGTCTCCGTGATGCATTATGCTAAATATATCATTACATTATTCTTTACCCATCAATGTCAAAATCAATATTGTCTAATAACCAAATGAATCACGCGGTAGACTAGTTCTTTGACATGCAGAAAATTGATAAATAGCAAAAACTTTCGACCCATACTTTTTGCAAATGAATTAAACCCCCCCCCCCCCCCATTCACAGAGCATCACTCATTTGCTAGTGTCTTTTATACGTGTGCAAAAAAATTAGTCAATATTCCATAACAGAAACAGCACCTTTTTTGCCTTTTTTGTCTCACCATATTTTCTCCAAGAAGGTACCTTAAGAACTACTGTTAAACACGTACGCAAGCAATATTCGTGGAAAAGCACAACATACTTGGCTTACGACATTAACAACAACATGGCTGGCGAGCATTTCAATGCTCGCCAGCCATGTTGTTGTTGATGTCGTAAGCTAAGCATGTTGTGCATTAGTCTGTACAATAATTTGTGGAAAAGCACAGCGTACTTAGCTTACGACATCAACAACAACATGGCTGGCGAGCATTTAGTCTGTAAAATTATTCGTGGAAAAGCACAACATACTTAGCTTACGACATGAACAACAACATGGCTGGCGAGCATTTAGTCCGTAAAATGAATAATTTGAGGCTCCTCTGGTAGGCAACGTGTGAGGCGTGAAGGTTAATAACACAAAGTGCAAAAGAGCAGTGATAAGTATAGAGTCTAGCTAGTGCAGAGGCAGCCAGATTTCACAACAGATTTTACCGTGACGTTGAACTTACCCGTATATCCATGGCGACACACGCATGTGTATATGTTACTCACTTCTGCTATGATTGTATTATTCAACTTGATTTCAAGAGAAATATTCCGAATTGTGTATCCTTCTATTATTGTACACGTTGCCCCATTTTCGCAATCATGATCGAGCTGACAAAAGTGAGCATTTTCACAGTGTGTCCCGTAAAACCTTTCCTCACACATGCACCAGTATGAAGTTTCCGTTATACCAATATTACATGTTCCACCATTAAAACAAGGATTGTCTGCACATGGATCTTTATGTTCACATCTTTTTCCATGGTAGCCATCTTGACAGTCACATGTGTATGTATCAGTATTGTTGACACATGTACCATTGTTTTCGCATGGAAGTAGAAGACACGGGTCGTAATCATAGCAAAATTTCCCGGTGTATCCCGGTTGACACATACACTCGACGTCTCCCGATCGAGAAATATTGATACAAGTAGCGTCATTTTGACAGAAGTTAATTTTACAACCATCAATAAATTCACAGTTCTTACCGAACCTCTCGTCAGGACAATGGCATATATAGTCAGTATTGGAGACATTGATACATGTGCTGAAATCTGTTAGGCAAGGCCGGTCGTAACAAGGGTCGTAATTTTCACACAACAAACCGTAATGTCCGTCACTACATATACAACTATAGGCTTCATTGGAGATATTCTTGCACACTCCAGTTGTACAGGGAATATCATAACACGGGTTATAGTTCTGACACTCCCCACCCCAAAACCCTCCGATACACGCACAGTCATACAAACCGGCACCTTTGTAAAAACAAGTTCCGTTATTTTTGCAGAGAGTATGACTTTTAGCCTCTGATAATTCACACATATTTAAAATAGAACAATTTTCACCGAGGTACCCTGTATGACATTCACAAGTATAGGAATTCTTGTTTTCCACGGTCGCCTCTGTCAAATAGCAATCGCCCTGGTTACAAGGCTTTTGCAAAACACAAATATCCTCTTTTTCACAATAGGTACCGAAGTAACCATTTTCGCACGAGCAATTAAACTGGAGGTTGCTAACGCTACTGCAAGTGCCATGCCTACACGGTGAAGGCTTGCATGGGTCCCGCATCTCGCATAGCTCCCCTGTGTAAAAATCTGGGCAAATGCAAGTAAAATTACCGTCTTCACTAACATTACACGATGCCATGTTAAGACAAGGATTATCAGAGCAGTGGTTAAAATACTGACAATATTTACCGTAATGGGTATCGGGACACTCGCAAACGAATTGGCGGTCTCCAGCATAGTGACATGTGCCTTTGTTGCACAGAGAGCTTGTGCAGACGTCCATGCCCGTGCAGTTTCGACCTCCCCAACCCTGGGAGCAGTTACATGTGTACCCAAGGTCGTCGTTGACAAGACAGTTGCCATGGCTCCCACAAGGTTCCCACACGCTACAGTTACTGAACACTGGACAATCTCCATACAGTCCTGAAAAATAACACTTATGGAAGAACCAGAACTGTCATAAACGGTGACTTAATGACAACATTGAATGCTTTATTTATAGAGAAGACGGGTATTCAAAATGAACATGCAACGAACAAAAATGACAAACTTTAAATGAAGACGATTTTTAGGCGCTTAAAAGTAGATCATCCGAAAATTCTTTCTTACACATATGTACAATTTCTATAGAAATGTTGTACAACGATTCCGTAAAATAAAACCAATAAAACTGAGAGAGTTCACGGTGCAGATGTACTAACAGACAGTCTAATACCTTTGAGCCTCGGGAAAGCAGATACACTTACATGTAGTGCATGAAGCAAAATGGACAATCAAAGTAATAGTTATACGATTTCTTTCTCTTACGGCTCGTGCTATCCATGATCAGTTTCAATATACTATCAATAACTTCGTAACTTATCACCTTTTAAGATAGAACCTACTTAGATCTGTCAAAGGAAACAAATGTTTCTACGCTCGATACAGGATCACATAATCACTCGTTTGATAAATTCTTATCTCATCAGCAAGTTTATGTCAGCGCCTGTACACATTTCAATCGGAAAACATGAAAACTCATTCCGTAGTTCTGGCTTTAGTACTCGTGAAATTATGTCATGAATCTCATAAATAATATACATTTTAGTGTTTAGTATGTGAATTAATCATCTCAATCTCTTTTTTTTTTCTAACAGTGAAACAAACACTTGTGTTCTATCTTCATTATTTTCGCATACATAAGTATAACTTAAAAACGCCGAAGGACAAAAGACATCAAAGGGAAGCCAGGCTTTATCGTATAAAGTAGTTTATCATATCATTTAAACCGTCTTTTTTCACTTGTTAATGCATATATCACTAAATTATCTACTCCATGGAATAAATTGAGTTTAAAATTAGATCATTCTTTTACGTAGCACTGGCGTCGGAAATAAACGAAACTGGAAACACAGAACGCTTGCAAGACGTTGTCTCCATCTTACGGAATAAGCCACTACCATACACATACTGTAACCTTTACGCTGACGACATTAGAGCGCATTGTAGAAAAATTTAAAAATTATTGCCTTTTACAAACAAGTTCTCTTTCTCCGCTTTTTGTTCTATTTCAAAAGACAGAATAGTTTCCAACCCTTTAGTTTTCCTCTGTGTCTTTTGCTCTTAACTGTTTGTATTTGTAGGGACAAGGTTGAGGTGGGGAAACGTGCTTTGGAAGTAAATTGCTTTGTATTCGTTTGGTCTCTCTTTTCAGTCTTCCACAACATTATCTGGTTTTTGACACAATGTAATCCGAGATCAAACTCAACAAAACTCGCAGTCTTACTTTGGTATACACTTTTTTTAGTATCAGATACAGTACTTTCTAGAAACGTCTGATCATTTAATATGACAATTACTCTTTTCTTATGGATATAAAATGTCCGTTTAATTTGAGCTATGTTCTGTGAAAAGGGAACTTAATGCATCCACAAAAAGTATCGACCCAGGTCAGCCTGGACAGTCCGCGTACACTGACTTGAGTCAAACTATTTATCAATTTTCTGTGTGTCAAAGGACCAGTGTACCTCATGATTTAGTCGGTTGTTATACGAAATGAATTTTTGTGAATCCATAATTATGTACCCCTTTTGCCAGTACACGGCTCATTTGTTTAGTATGCAGTGTAAACCTTTTCACTACAACAGAAATAAAGACTTTCTCAATGACTGCAAATACAGTTTAACTGCAATATGAAGAGACAGTTCGGTCATAAAGTAGTGGACAGTTTAGATCATAGATCAGACTGTAAGGAAAGACACTAGGATGAAACAGATCTACCTACCTTTTCTTTGAATGCTAACTTTCCGTGACACACTCTCCGGGCTGATGTCAGTAGCATTAACCACACGCACCGTGAACGTGTAATTACGTCCAATCTGGTTGCCGCGCACCACGCTGCACGTCTCATCTTTTATTCCATTGACTGTGACTGGGATAGTTGTAGCGTTCTGGTCGTTCATTTGAAAAATAAGCTCGTATCTCATGACGTAACTTCCTTTCGTGGGATCTTTCCAGCATATCCTAGCGACGCTGTCCTCTACCGCTACACAGAAAATCTCCGGAGCTAGAGAAAAATATAGCGTTAATGTTATATTCCACATATTTATTTCTAGAATAACTGGGTACGACTTAAAGAAATTTGCAAACTTTCAACTATGACACGGCCACAACTAAACTGTATGTGAGTAGCTATATGTAACCGCAAGTTCATCTGAAAAAAAGAAATTATCTCATTCCATCACTGGGTTTTTGTTTTCATCACATTCAAAAAGAAATCCAGGCGTTTAAACTTTCTGGCAAGAACGATTTGTCACAATAATTTCCAGAGTAAATATTAAATTTCGTCTCTTGTTTTATATCCAATATGGCTCTGCTCTTAAAAGAGAACGATCTTTCACTCAAGTATCAACAGTAACAAATAACGAAAACGAAATGGGGTCCAATACTGTTCCCTGTCGTTCAACATTTCTTGTTTCGAAATGAACGTGTGTACATTAGGTGAATCCTAAAAACCTTATTTCTTCACGAAAACCTATGTTGTCATAACTCATTAGACATGTCTCGATCAGACAGTTCTAATGAGTACCATTAACTCTTTCTCTGGTAACTTTTTAAATGCAGTTGTACTTTATGAAAGTAAATTTTCTACTGCAGTGAATACGATTTTGGTCTTAATTTAACGGCAGGTAGCGGACGGTGTAGATCAAAGATCAGACTGCACGTTTTGTGAAGCCTGATCTTGATCTGCGCCGTCCGCAAAAGCTACTCAAGTCGCCACTGACAAAGCAAGAGTCGATGAAGAACTCCTTGTGTATACTCTTTGAACTCTAAAGCACTGCACTTAGCTGTACCTCCGTTCAAAGTAATAAACGCCACTTTAAAACTGGTGTATAACAGGTTAAAACTAAGCCAACGCACGTTTGCTTCGGGGAGGCCATAAATTCACTTCCCGAGCGCACAGTTTTAAAGCCGGACAAGAGAAACAATTAGAAGCTAATGACATGGGTTACAAGCAGACAAAAATGACCATTAACTCTTTGCTAGATGAATTAAACAGTGCGTTCTTTCTTGACTGCATAAACTATGACAAGCTTCCTCAGAACGTGGAAGGAGACATCGCATCAACACATCCTGGTAACTTTTGAGTTATACGGGCCAAACAGTCTCGGATTTTACTATACTTCGACTTTTTCTACGAATTGAAATTGCGTGTTACAATTGTTATGCAGTCCAAGGGTCGAAACGCGAATAAACAAGATGAAGCGTGTAAGAGATGCGAGGTGAGGAATTGTAAACGACATGTCCGAATGTCTAAACGTGACAAGTGTGTACCTCTAATCAGTTGTAACGTGAATCCCTTTACCACAGTTGGTAATTAAGTATTAATAGACCATGAGTATTATCATGCGTGTGCAGTGTGCAATACTGGACAGATATCAAAATTATATATTATAAACATTTTTCCTTTATAAGAGATATCATCACGGTTTTAGTTAGTCCCATCGGCGCCTGTCATGGTTATAGTTGCTTTTGGGCACCGTGTAGATTAAGCTCGTTCTGTACAGAGAAAACAGTCCCATTTCTGATCTATGCTGTTCGATGATATGTGAGAAATTCTGATCCACGAGGAGTAAAAAGAAAAACTTTAATTTAGAAAATCTTCCTTATTTTACTGTAGTCTTACAAAAACATTAAGAATAAAAAAAAAAAAGACTTGTAAATTTCACTCAATTGGCACTCAGAATATTTGAAAACAAAACAATGGACCTTGCATTTAAGTAGAAGGATACCTACAATGTAAGCAAGAACATGTTTGTTACTTGTTTGTACTGTTTTATTACTTCCGATTATAGTTTGCCGACCTCAAGCCATCGGACTTACGTGATACACAAAAGTTTATGCGGGAAAGAGCGTAAAAATGCCTGCTTTAACTCCATGCTCGGTTTACACTATTAGTTGTACGGTCAGGGGGCAGGGGACTTGGAAACTTGTTCACGTCTGTGGCGAATCATGTCGCCCCGAGCCGATCCTCGTTTTATGTTCTCACAAATTGAGTACGCTGACGACATAGAATTTCCCTTCTGAGTGCCCCAATTCAATGAAACCTGACGTCACTGAGAACTGACGTCACTGAAACCTTGGTAAAACGTGCAGTTTGGTGCATAAACCTGATGATATCACTGTGGTAGACATTCGACGTATTTTTATTCAAACATGGATTTAAACAACTTCAGGTAAGTAAGGCCTAACAAAAAATATCTGTGTTAAGGGTTTCGGTTCGAGATGCTGTAGGTAGGGATTTTTTTCCAGAAACTTTTTACGTGGACCATGTACAAAAATCACACCTGACAGATTTTTTTGTTCAATCGTAGCGCAAAAAGATTAGGGTCGGCAGCATTTTCTAGGTAGGGTAAGGAAACCCTAAACACATATTTTTTTTAGGTCTAACCATGCATTTTAATGATTTGTTGGCAAAAGTATACGACCGTTAGTTGCCTAAAACGACCGTTAGGTTATCCCTTTAACGTTACAATGTATGAGTTTCGGCACTTCACAATTTTCTTACCTGACGAAGGGATGGCTCGTTTTAACCCCGTGTACTTGTTTTAGAATGACAGCAAATGATAATACATGTAACTTACATTTATTTTCAAAATGATCCATTCTTTCCGTTTTAATGACAACTATCAAGTGAAACTAGTTATTATATGGTGCAGGCTACTCAATATGTTTGTCTTATGGGCGGTTCATATCGGTAGACGCCGCCATTTTGGACGTTGTTTTGAAAGTGTTGTCATGTATACGGGGCTCCCAAAAGGGAAAGTGCTTTAACGTTGATTTTGCCAGTGTACATGACTGTATGTACGAAGCATATAATCCAATCAGATCGCGATAAATTTCTTTGCAGTATAATAAAATATTTGGTCCATGAAGCAACTTTTTTTTTTCAAACCAGCAAGGTAGTCTTGAAATTTCAGAACTGGCACGATTTGAGATCAACTGATATTCTTAAAAGCTACGGTCGCAAGGGTAACATTCAGTGTCTGACTGACGGTGTAATTCAAGGCTAGACTGCTTTGCGTATGAAATCCAATCATTAATCTACTCTTGCTGGCGGAATACGCGAGTCCAGACAACTATACTCGCAACTTAAGTAATTTGGCTTTATCTATCAAAATGGGATGGGCCGAGGTCATCATTTCCCATGGTTTCATCTCTTGCGTTTAGTATTTTTTGCAATAATTATCATTTTTTTTAAACAATTTACTTGGTTTCCGCATTATTAGGCTTATGTCTCGGATATCATACCTCACATACACACTAAATTCTCAGTCTTATGTCTCTAAAGACTCAGTTCAGTGCATTAGCAGTCGTATGTCTCGAAAATGTTTTACTTATACCACGTTTTCAATTTTATGTCTATAACACTTTCAGACACACTGCTATTGTCTCCGATACTTTCACTTGCATCACGATATCAACTTCAAGTCTGAAATACTTTCACGTACACAATACGTTGTAAACCAAAACGATTTATTAACTTTTATGTCATGAAAATAACAAAATATGAAAATAAACGTAGAGTGCTGAAAAAATTAAAAGGACTTTTTAGTCAGTAATGAAATTCTCATTGTTTTAATTTCAAGAGTCCTCTGGCCAGATTATCTTACAAAGTATTCAATGGGGTTAAACTCAGACAAGCCGTTCTGGATGGTCTGACTTTTATCTATACTCTCCTTAAAAGCACCTCGAGGTGTCCTTTTTAACCGCTTGTGTACGTGCAAATTACAAATAAACGCGAGTTTAAATAGCCTTTTAAAATGTTTATATGCAAATTGAATGTAATACATATGAAATACATATGAAATGTAATACATATGAAAAGACCTGATCCTGGAACTACACAATCTCTCATGCATTAGGGTCTGTATTCACCATTAAAGTCTTATTCTAGATTTAGAAAGTAACACAACTTCTGATTGGCTAAACCATTTGGTTTAGCCAATCAGAAGTTGTGTTACTTTCAGATTTCGGAAAAAAATGAAAATAAGACTAAGAATGTTCTTACGAATGGTTGGTGAATACTGATCCAGAACATGTGTATTACAAATGAAAAATTTCATTCCGTAAGAACCATTTCATTAATACTTAGTACTAATGCTTTGTTTTACCTAACGTTATCGACATATACAGGGCTGAGAGATAAGGCTGTTTCTGTAGAGATACCGGATGTATTATAATTTTACTTGACGTTTAAGTTCACATCACCGTCAGTTTACCAATGAAAGTGAGATCGTTTAAATCTCAAACCTGGCAAAAAATCTGTTACCAAATAAAGAGTTCATATGAAACTATTTGCCCTTTTTCACAGTCAATATTGTATCAGCCAAAATGTATAACACAGCTTTCAAAGCGATTTCATCAACTTGATTACACTCAGCAAAACTTCTAACCGGCCACTTTTGTTTCTCATGTAAATTTTACCAAGTAATAAACGGGTTAATAAATACGAATTGCAACATTTATCTGAACGTTAGACATGGTATTGTAATGAAAAGATTCTCGATTTTGTCAACAGAAGGTATCTCTTTTTCATAAAAGGCAAACCATATGGTTTGCGTGGTGTCAATCACCAAAAACTGGTAAAAAAAATAATAAATTACTGAACTTTTATCAGCAATAAGAAAAAACATGAAAATTATTTTCTGCAAAAAAAAATGAGAGAAGGAGCATGAAATTTTCAAAAAAATGATATTTCAATTCCAATGTCAAGTGAATAGATGTTAAATAAGTTCCTTTCAAAAGTACAAGTTCAAAAATTCTTTTCAGAATTAAGGTAAGGTATGCTTTTACACTGGTCAATTAGTCTATTCTTAAAAAAAAAAAACAAATGAACTGTCTCTTTCCTCGTTAGCGGATGCCAAAAAAGTCTACGGGGAATAGCAGCTCAAAAGAGGCCGTTTAGAAGTTTTGTGTAGTGCATACTTAAACTTAAGGTAAGGTAGAAAGTGTTAAATGTTGACAATACTTCGAGCTTAATGGAACCAAAATATGAGCTAAGCCAGTATAAACTGAAATAATCATAAACAAAACGGATCGGTCGGATTTTATGCTGACAAAGCTTTTTAATTCAATCTTGTTAATTCATAATGATTAAAGCAATGAAACTTGTTGAACATTCATCAAAACCAGACAGTAAACCATAGTAGAAGGTGAGACTTGAAAAAGTTATTTTGTTAGACAGGAAACAAAATAATGATGGCGACTGTTGAAGTACACAAATGACGGAAGAGATCTACTTTTTCATTGCGGCAATACATTTTACTAGTAATGCACGGTGAACTTCCGTTTGAAAGCTGGCTAACTAGGTGCTTGATGTCTGTGTAGTTCTGCAGCCTAATATAAGATCTATAGATCTACTAGCTACGTATTATTGTATCCGCTATCTGACAGGAGTACATAATATATTTCATTCTGCTCTTTTTGCTAGCTTGATGGGACTGTTCAGTTTCCTTTTCCATGCCCATTTCTGTACAAATATGACTGTATACCTAGCAAGTGAGATCGTGTTTAATTCTTACGTTTGAACTTTGCAAAGAAAGCTGGTGAGATAACCATTAAATCAATATCAAGCACCATGTTTGCCGACGGTAACCGGACGAAAAACAGAGCAAATATATGCAGTCTACGGGATAACTTTTCAAAAGTTAATTAGTCGCTTTTTGAACCCTCAAATTGTATATTTCACTTAGTTTTACTATTCACTTATATATCACACATGAAGAGAAAAAAAAAACATACAGGCGGCCACATTGAGCAAATACCGGTCAAGCACTTTGACATCGCAAAACCAGAACACAGAATGAATTCAACAGAGAAACTTCACTGAAACCTGAGCTGGTGCCAATACCCAAATGGATCTGACACTTTGTAACGGTTAAACTACTTGTATAGTATGAACAATGTTATCATTTATTATTAAAAGGAGATTTGATTCACAAACTACCATCTTTTATTTATCAAGAAGTAGAAAAATATACATTAGTTGATAGACAAATAGATGAACAAAGCAGCTTAACAGCCATAAATACTTGTGGTAAAATAAATTATTTGATCTAGTTTTAATTTTCGTCATTAATGGATGTGGATTTAAACATCATTCTTACGGCGTCCAGGGCAAGTTAAGTTGCTTTTGTGATCACTAAGTTAACGGGCCTGGATGTACACTATCATATATATGTGACCCGTCACGCAAAAAGGGACCATCTAGGTATTCCGTGCATCAATTAGATGAAAACAGATCAACGATAGTGCAGGTCAATTTAAGTTGATAGTTCAAAAATAATTGTATAACAAAGTAGAATGACCACTTTTCATACTGAAAATATCATAAAAGCGAAAAGTGTCGACCCTGGTCAGACTGCGCAATTCGCGCAGTCTGACCAGGGTTGATACTTTTCGCAGTTCCCAGAAGGTCCCTTTTTGCGTGACGGGGCACATATGTATTTTAGGCAATATCCTGGCCCAAAGACTTGACCAGTCAGCCAGTTTTCTAAATTGTCATTTTTCAAGTAGTTTTGATTATAATCAAAGGACTCAAAGTCCTGAAAGCCGAAAGTTCAAACATCTATAGCCGTTTTTCTTCTGAAAATAGGAGGTCGAAAAACGTACGATTTCTATAACTTGTGATCTATTAGTAGCTTATAACAACATTTCACGAGATTACACATGAAAATAAAGCAATTTTGACATTAAAGGGTAATAATAATTTAGACGATTGTTTAGAAAATATAATAACTTACGCGCTAGATCGGTGACGGTTACTATGACGTTGGTAGACGACAATAATTGCGGTGATCCTCCGTCGAATGCTGTCACTTGAAATTCCATTTTTGTTGTCGTATGCGGGATATCTTGGATTTGTTGGATAAATCCAGTGGTTAAATCCACAATAAAATAATCCAAGACTGCGTCATCCAGTATATGGTAATGAAATACTGAGTTATATACTTCACTGTCCAAGTCTTTTGCATGCACCGATCCGATGTCGACAAGCCCTTTCGTATAACCGTTGTGCAAAGCAATAAAATTATACTGGTTCCGTTCAAAAGTTGGCGGGTACTTATTTTCCACCGTAACGTTGATCATTATGTGGCGGTCTCTCACATCGCCGTCGAGATATCCATATATGGAAAATTGAAACACATAGCCTACTGGCCTATCAATTGTCTTCTTCACAGTTATCACCCATTCTTTGAGCTGCTTTGGTTGCTGATGGATTTCAAAATAGGTCTTGCCCATAGAAGTTAGTACTATAGTATCAACAGGCTTTTCGTCCATAATGCCATAGGCTTCTATGGAAAGCACTGGTACCCCTGGTTTGGCTCCGTGGTATATGATAGCTGGATACTGGTTTACTTTCATATTTATGGAAACTGAAACATGTATTTACACTCTGATTTAATGAATATGGTCTTTGCCATTACGATTCTTTTAACTAACACTAGGAATTAAATAACTGTAGAAACAAAGGTAGAATAAAGGAAGGGTGGTCGACATTTTTCAAACAGGAATAAAAAAACAAAAATAAAAAAATTTAAAGAAAAAACAAAGCTCTTAAATGTTGTGTATTGCCTAAAGATTAAAATGTTCATTAACTAGACGAAAATTGGTAAATCATTACAGCACCATAGGCGGAAATATGGACTGCATAGATCAAGGTGAGACTGCACAGAATTGCAGATCTCTACCGTCTGCTTCTTTAATCTGAAAGCCTATTGGATAAATGTGTCAGTGGATTGTCCTCTCAGCCGTCGAATGAAACCGAGTGTATATGGGCCATGCTCTGTGAAAAGGGGTTTTAATGTATCTGCAAACAGTATCGACAATGTCAGCCTGCGCAGACCGCGCAGGCTGACCTAGGTCGATACTTTTTGCTTTTGGTAAGTTTTCTTCCTGTCAAAGGACAATTATACCTCATAACTCACTCGGTTGTTAGACAAAATGGATTTTATGGATCCATAATTATGAGTTGACTTGCTTGGTATAATGTATCGTGGAAACGCATTGAACCCATTTTGCCCTGGGCACCGCTTAAATATTTAGTGCTGCAAGAGTTAGATGTTAGTAAAAAAACCCCGACTACTCATGACTAAACTGTGACAAAAAGAATCCATGTACGGCGGCTATCTGAGTCATGCTGATCCAGTTATATGTTGGGTGAAAGATTTGTTCTCTGTTTGTCTATTTGAGTGAGACAGTTTATAAATAGCATATTGTCCGTTGTCCTGACATAATCATTTATCTTATAGTTTCTCGTTTGATGTCAGCTGGTCTGTCAAGGGTTTCAGTTTGAGTTTTCAGCCTAATCTTACCAATAAAGATGCACTTGCATGATTATTATAGAGGGTTTGATTTTCTTTGCTTTTCCATGTCTTATTACATTAACAAACCCTTAGGCTTCTTAGTGCGATCCAGTGCTCTTTAACGGACAGTGAAGGTCGAGAACAGACTGTACAGAAGGTGCAGTCTGAGTTTTTATGTCCTACATTTTAACATTTAGCTTTTCTACGCGTTCCCTTATTACGACAACGAAAAAAAAAATGACATTTGAAAACTTTGGAAAAAATGTGATAATGCAGGCTATCGTTATATTTTCCCTTTTCAACAATATTTTCTGCAGCATCAAAAATAAATTCCATTGTTTAACCCTTTACCGCACAATGCCGACTTTTAACAACCTTGGCAAAGAAGCCTTTTGAAGACATTGTGGGAAAAGGAGAAAATGCTGGTAACCAGCATTTTCTCCTTTTTCCACCATGTTTTCTATCCTATCAAAGAAGAATTGCACCATTTGAGCCACATTGAAATTGTCGTCTGCAATTGCTTTCAATTTGGACAAGGCTAAAATTTTGTCGTCTGGTAAAGGGTAAATGCCGTTCCAAAATGCTCCGAATATGAACGATACTAATTTTTTTTTTTTTCGTCTGGTGAAGAATTAACTAATCATCTCTTTGCCAAGAGAGGCGAATGTGACGGTTAATTGATTGATTGTATGGTGTTTAACGCCGTTTTCAACATTATTTCAGTTATATCGCGGCGGCCAGTGCACCTATCCATGCTTTCCTGGAGTCTCTTTTACCAGTACTCCGCACAATTTTCTTTCCAAGCCACTGGCTGCTTTTCCCACATAACCATCGTCGAAACAATGGTCAGCGGTGAGAGAGGAATGAATCCTGTCGCAATGACTATCATCAATCCTCGGAAAGAAATTGGCCGAGCCAGGGATCGAACCCACGACCCCCTGTTCTCAAGTCCTGCACACTACCGACTGAGCTACCGGGGCTCGGCGCGAATGTGACGGAAATGGATGTTAAAACTGCAGAATAAAAAAAGTATAAAATTAGTGTTGCACAGGGAAAAGAGTTCAATCCAACTACGTAATGGATTATACCAAGCAAGCCT
The DNA here is from genome assembly GCA_946811185.2 of Hippopus hippopus. NCBI lineage: Eukaryota > Metazoa > Mollusca > Bivalvia > Cardiida > Cardiidae > Hippopus > Hippopus hippopus. The sequence continues at coordinate 38,970,706 of OX328102.1, read as the reverse complement.
ATGCATAATTATTACGGATCTATTTTATCTAAAAACATGCTTAAACACGAGGTAAAATGATCTCTTGACATACAGAAAATTTACCAATAGCAAAAAGTTTCGACCCATGTGAGTCTGCGTAAACTGCGTAGGCTGACATGTGTCGATACTTTTTGCAGGTGCATTAACCCACCTTTTCACAGAGCATGACTCAAATACTAAGTTAAGGATAGGGCACCCTAATGGGATTTGTGTAACATCGCCTTTCATCGCCAAAAAAACATACGGATTCGGCTAAGACTCGGGTAATCCGTAATCGATCGGCCGATAGACGCTGGTTCCCCGCATCGATTACGGATTACCCGAGTCTTGGCCGAATCCGTACGATTTTGACGGTGAAAGACGATGTTACACGAATCCCATTAGGGTGCCGTATCCTTAAGTTTTTATACACAGAACTTTCCATTGGACGACATCAGCATTTATATTACTCAACATTAAATGATTTACAAGGCAATCAAATGTGAATATTATGTCACCGTGATGGGCAACTCCTTAACTTTTTACCACTTAATCCCGACTTATACCGTCCCTGAGGAAGAAGGCTTTGGAAAACATTATGGGAAAAGGAGAATATGTCGGTAACCAGCATTATCTCCTTTTTCTACAATGTTTTCTACAATATCAAGAACAAATTTCGTCATTTTGAGCCACCTTTGATTTGTCGTCCGCAAATGCAAGTTCAGACTAGTCTAAATGTGTTGTTTGGTAAAGAGTTAAAGCTTTCTGGAAATTAACGTGTTACAACATAGATTGTCATTGGTTGGACTGTTAATGACACGTAGACGAACTACACTAAAGAAAATCAGTTCATTTATTTGTAATAAAGAATTTTGGCTCGATACTTCAAAATAAAGATTTTGTTTTCAGTTTGTATTATTTTTTTTGCCTAAAATGTGTCTGTTGTATATTTTATACATTTTTTTTGTTGTTGGATTTAAAAATAACCTGTTTAGTACTCGGTTCAAGAAACACTAATTGCTTCAAAATTCTCTTCATGACAATTTCTTTAAACTTTCCCAAATTCTAAACATCAACAGATAACAAATTCATAATTAATACAAATAAGATTAAGTTCCCTGAAAGGATAGAAAACATTGTGGGAAAATGAGGAAATGCTGGTTACCATCATTTTCTTATTTTCCCACAATGTTTTCAAAAGGCTTTTTCCTCAGGGTCGTTAAACCTCGAGATTGTGTGGTCAGTGATTAAGTAATTAAAGAACGGTAACACCATTTAATGCCCAAAAAATAAGGAAGACTTTTTTACCAATAAAGTGCGCAAAATGAAAATATACAGCCCATATTAAAAGCCAAATGTTGTAATTTAATGTTCTTTTTCCAGGAAAAAAATCAACTTGTTGGACAGTGTAGATCCAAGATCAGACTGCACGCTCTTTCCATTCTGTCCTTGATCTAAACTGTCCACACATCACTCTAAGTTGCATTTATCAGCCTATGGATGAACCGTCAGGCTGCTAAGCGCGACTCCAAGACCATTTGCGGACAGTGTAGATCAAGATCAGACTGAACAGAACGTGCAGTCTGATCGTGGATCTACACTGTCCGATAAGGAGATATTTGTAAAAAAAAAAAACTTTAAGATAGCATTATTTGGGTTTTACTATCTTCTTAAAAGTTTCATGTTAGTTATTTAGCAGGTTATTGGTTGAAATAGGAAGAAGGCAAATAGCTCGTTATATACAGTCGTTACTCCTTTTCATTTTCTTGCTCTAATTTTCTGACTTACCAGATTGCTTGGTCTTGACGACCCCGAGTGCCATCAAGGCGAGCAGTACCACTGTTCTAATTCCCTGCCGTAATCCGCACATCATCTGTATATAAAACAAGAAATGACTTCAAAAAAAGATGGCGTAAATTTGCCCAAAAATAGGCAGGGGCCTACAGAATAAGCACCTTTACATTTTTGACCAATCACAAATTCCTGGTCATTCATTTTTTATCAGTACCAAAAAGTAGGTCAAAAGCCAGCACATTCAGCTACGTCGCAAAAACACTGTTTGATGTATCGATGAAGACCAATGGTCTCCCGAGGAAACAAGAGGCACCAAACAATTCTCAAAGACATAGCCAATTGTACTTTGTCTCTCAAGAAATCCTTCATTAAACATCAGAGCCTCTAGTTTAAACAGTTCTATTTTACAAAGATTAAACAATTTCCTACAACTAGAGAAACTAGTTCTTACCACTTAATACTTATCACCCTCGATGTTTGCTTCCTGGAAAAGCAACAAGTGCGCAAACAAAGGTGTGGGGTCCCAAAAGGCTGATCTCACTCATCAAGGGGTTCGAATCTCGAACCTTTGATGCGAGAGGACCAAGGTCTCCCTTCGTTTTAGACTTGTCTTTCATGTGTTGCCCTAAATCCGTCTACCAGTAGTGCTTAATAAGTTTACAAGTAAGACTACATTTGACTTCTAAAACTCACGGGCATTCCGTTCTGTTAGTCTCTTTTCACCATTATTGTCCAAGAGTAGTTATATTCGAGTAAGAATGCTTTAAGTGTTTACATATAGTGTTATCAGTTTCTCTAGCTTTTTATGCTGCGGAGATCATGAGACAAAGATTTCATTGGTACATCCACTCTTTTTTTTTTGACTATTCTACAAGAAGCATACCACTTGCTGGACTACTTCACAAAAGTGACTCAGTGTGGTGGCATGTCAGATCGCTGTAATAGCTTTGCTATATATGGTAAACAGTAAGACTGTATTATTACAATACTCATCTAGTAGATTATACTAAGTATCTATCCTGAAGTAAGGCAGCTTCTCGGTTTTATTGAAATGTGTTTTTGTATTCATGTATTACAATACCATAAAAACTTGATTTCATACGAAAGCCTACAAGGCTGAAAATAAAGGTAAAATGTTTTTTTCAAAAAGACGTGATAACTTGAATTTAAAACACGTAATAACGAAAAAAAAACGCACTAGCGAAAAAAATCTCGTTATAACGTGAATTTAAAACAAGCAATAACACAAAAAACGTCGAACAATAGTCGTTATTTTTGATAAAAAAAATTACCCTTATTTTGACCTTCGTAATTTCAAGAGATACAGAGTTAAGCATTTTTAAGTTCTACTAACTCTTTCAGTGCCTGTGGATAGGGGCCTTAATGCAACTGCAAAAACTATTGACCAATGTAAGCCTGTGAAGTGTGCACACGCTGACATGGGTCGAAACTTCTTTGCTATTTGTAAATTTTATGCATGTCAAAGGACCATTCTACCTCCATATCCAGTCAATTGACAGACTAAATGGATTTTATGGATCCCTTATTATGTGATGTCTTGCCTGGTATGATACAGCACGGAGATACATTTAACTCCCGTTTGCCAGAGCGCCGATCTTTTACACTCGATCTCTTTCGACGACCGGAAACAACATCCACTGAAACTCAGAAATATGTGTTATAGGCTTGATTAACCAACCGGACAGTAAAGGTCCTAAATCAGACTGCACGTTCTGTGAGGTCTGATCTTGGATCTATGTCGTCCGCAAAAGCCCCTGTTTTCGCGACTACTGCTGAAAGGGTTGTTATAAACATTATATAATTATCTTCCGTTATCAACCAACGAAGTTTGTATCAAAATTTCTCCTAAAAATTAATGTTCCATTGTGTTGCTGTATCAGCATTCTAATATTTCTGGCAAGAAACCATAAGTTTTAAATCAACAAAAAGATGTTAACAGTTATATAAAACCTCAGACAAGCATTAAACTTTGTCTTTGGAATGTGTACATTTCATCTTTGTAAGTTTCTGATTGGCTGTTTGGTTTAGCCAAGCAGAGCTTGTGTTACATTGAAAAGAAAAAAAGTTTCGAGAAATGGTCTACGAATTGATTTAGAATCACCGTGGAATTTCTTTTATCCGTGCTGCACACAACACCCCACCCACCCACCCCGAAAAAAAAGTGGCAATTTTGTGGGTTGTAATTTGCCTTGGTTGGAATTTTCTAGACAGCAGTATTCTAGAGGGGGAAAATTTTCAGGCAATATTTGGGGGTGGGCGGGGAAAGGCAGGGTGGGAGATTGTTCGGAAAGTATTTCAGATGGTGGGGGAGGGAATTTTCCACGACAACTCAAAAACCAGCGAAAAATAGAGTAAACCTGCGCCGATAAAAACATAGTACCATGATAATCGCAGATTTTACTGCTGTAACAGTTATCATTTTTTTCCTTTCCATTTTTCTCTATTATTTTTCCACCATTTATCACCAAATGGCGATCGTTTTTTTTTTCGAACCGTTGATCAGCCGCTGCAAGAGCGCGAGTTAATATATTTGGCTCTAACAGAGTGAACCATTTCACCTATGTGCCGCTCTTTAAACAACCTACACTGCCGTAGAGCTCACAAAAGTACAGCGGTATTCTACACCAATGATATAAGAGCTTAGAAACAATAAATCTGTAACTATTTTAGTGCCAAAAATATGCACTCGACCTCTTTCGAAGCCTGCAAACTCAATCCAATGAAACTCAGTTCTCTTTCAGTTTTTTTTAATCTCATAAGCTTGACAAAACAAGCACACAGTATAGATTCAAGATCGGATTGCACTGTCTGTATAGTCTGATCTTGCTCTATGCCGTGTGCAAAAAGCGCTGTCTTCGCAAAAGCAGAAATTGGTGGTAACAAGTGGCCTGCAACACGCGAAAAGGGACATTCGAACATTTGCGTAAAGTGTCGTCTTCGGATCAGCCTGCGCGGATTCCGAAACGACACTTTCCGTTTTCATGTAATCTTCTATTTTGCGCAAGTCTACTGAAGAACAAAATCTAATGTAGTCGTAAAGTGCCGTCTCGGATTAGCCTGCGCGGACTGCGCAGGCTGATCCGAGACGACTTTTTACGCAAATGTCCGAATGCCCCTTTTCGCGCGTTGCAAGCCAAGTTGTTTCTCCTTTTCCCATACTTTGTTCTTGCCCTTTTGAAGACAAAATTAATGCATCGTTTGGGCGACACTTAATCTATCTTCTGCGAACGACAATTCCAAAATTGTGTTGTCTAACATAAAATATAAAATAGGCACCGCGAACTAATTTCCAGTCCATGGAACACCTTTTAGTTCAGAGCCCAACACACCGTCAGTGATTGCTCTTTCCTGGGTTGATGAGGCTCACCAAGACACGTTCTTTTCAATATATGTAAGAAAAGATAGGGATCACTCCCAATACACCAAGGCAAATGTCAGGAAAACCAAAAAAAATGTTAAAGTTGAATGTAATCATTATTACAGATATAGATGATTAAATTGTAAACCGCAAGTGGTGTGGCTGGCGGCCTTGACATTGGATATTTGTTGCTTTAACTCTTTATCACACAATCCCGAGTTTTAAAGACTCTGAGGAAGAAGGTTATTGACTAGACGGTAGGAAAATAAGAAAATGCTGGTAGCCAGCATTTTCTACTTTTCCTACAATGTTTTCTAACCCTTTATGGACAATTTCCATCATATCAGCCATAGTTAATTTGTCTGCAAATGCTCTCGATTCGGACAGGTCCAATTTACAGACAGACAGAAAGACAGACAGACAGACACACACTCATACACGCACACACAGACACACATACGCGTGTACATGCAGACATACGCACACACATACATGATGGAACATTTTACCTGATTGTCTGTATATAGTTTAAGTCCAAAATATTTTATTCCATGTTCTATACACATGATTTGCGTTATGACTTCAGATTATGACCACATCCGACACAGACACAGTACACAATCGTAAATTTCAGCCTTGTCTCACCCGGATCACGAACTCAAGATACAAACATGTCCTTAGAAGTTTTAATCCTTAACTCTGTCAACTAAATGGATTCGACTCTTCTCTGGTGTCTAAAAGTACCTTTCATGGAAGCTGAAGCCAATTTAGGTCAAAGTTTAGCATCACATGGTGGGCGATGTAGATCCAAGGTCAGACAACACCTTTTGTGCAATCTGATCTTGATCTGCACTGGTCGCAAAGGCAACTATGTTAGTGAAAGGAGCGTTAAGGGTTTAAAAAGATATTTTCATTTTTGGCATAAAAACAGTTTTCTAAATATATAAATACAAGAGGAAAAAAGAAGACTTTTATTGGAGAAAAATATGAATAAATTTATGACAATGCCTGACTCGCATCAAATTTTAAATTCTTTTAACTTGATGAACTTTGTGATCATAAAAAAATGGAAAAATAAAATTTTGTACAGTCCTGAGTTTTAGCGACACTAACAAGATTGTTTTTTTAAAACATTTTGGGAAAAAAGGAGAAAATATTTGTAACCACTCTGCTTTCTACCTGTTTCTGGACAAATACTACCACTTGAGACACATATCATTTTGTCGTCTGCAAATGTTTCCAATTTGGAGGAGTCTAAAGTTTTTGTCGTTTGGTCAAAAATTAATCTTAACGAATTATGTGTATTATTCTTTCCATACATACATTCATCTTCAAAACCTAGGTCCTCATTCACCAACCATCTCTAACAACATTCATAGTCCAATTCTCAAGAATTTTCCGGATTTCAAAGCAACGTATTTTCTGATTGGCTGAACCAAATGGTTTAAACAATCAGAAATTACGTTACTTTCTAAGTCTAGAATAAGACTAAGCATGCAACTTAGAAAAGTCGGTAAATACGGACCCTTAAGTTAAGAAACAGAGACAGACAAATCAAAGTACGAATGATATTTGCAGTTTAATCTGCAATCTTATTCCATCGAATCATTTATTAAGTATTCCTTACTATTTGTTTTATTTCAAACGCCTTTCTCCATTTTTCAAGCAGCAAGAAAAGAAAAATTAATCCCTTAAGAATATCACTCTCACAATAAGTAAAGCAGATGACAGGATAAACAGCAGACGATCCTTAGCGAACAACATTGCATGCAATAACTGAGTTTATGGGCCTGATTTACCGTTGATGGACGTATCACCACAGCTTTGACGAAATTAATAGGTTACGACAGAGAGACGCGTTTTGAATATAATTATAACATTTACTCTTTACCAAACGACAAAATTTTAGCCCTGACCAAATTGAATGCATTGTCAAACGACAAATTTAACGTAGCTTTTGAAGATGATTTCTGTCTTTGAATTGGATGAAAACATTGTGGGAAAAGGAGAAAATGCTGGTTACCAGCATTTTCTCCTTTTCCCATAATGTTTTCAAAAACCTCTACCACAGGGTTGTTAAAGCATTTGATACAGTGTTTGATATATAAATCACAGCTATTGGTTGCATGCACAAATTAATAGAGGGCCTTTAATGCCAGAAATTTATAAAATGTCTATTTGCAGGCTTTCACAAGCTGCTTGGCCAAAGAGACACCTGATTTTAGGATGGTACTATATACTTTGCGATAATTAAAAAAGAATTAGCCTTTCCCATTTCTACGGAAAGAACAAAAATTGCAGGCAAACATGTACAAGTTGTTGTTACAAGCAATGGCCGCTTTTCTAACTATATTTCCTACATCTTACCCAGCAGTATACAGCATTTTAAACCATTGTCAGAAAAGTAGAGATCACGCCTTACTTATTTTCTCCCGTATTCAGTAAGACTTAGTGTTTTCTCACTCCATTTTAGTTTAAGGTCTACGGCCCCTAACTCTCATATTAAAAGACGGAAGCTGCCGAGATTGCCGGAATTGCCTTTGCGTAAACGTCGATGTTACACGATATTTACTAATGAGTTAGTGACTCTACGGCCCCTAGCTCTCATATTAAAAGATAGAATGTGCCGAGATTGGCCGAATAGCCTTCACGAAAACGTCGATGTTCACCGATGAGTTAGGGGCCGTAGACCTTGAATATTTTTTTCTTTGTCAACAGTATAAGATACAAGTTTACAAAAGACAATACAATATGACAAATATACTGGAGAAAAGGATAAGAACGAAAGCGTAGGCTTATGAAGTTCTTCTCTAAATAAGATTTATTTTTTTCTCACACTGGCTAAACTAAAAGAAAAAGATTAACCCTTAACCTCCTGTAAAACTAAAATGAAACTTTCATGTCCATTGTAAAAATCCCAAACATTTCTATTTCAAGGTTATTTTTGTGGGAAGATTATTATTATCTCCTTATCGGACAGTGTAGATCCAAGATCAGACTGCACGTTCTGTGCTCTCTGATCTTGATCTACACTGTCCGCTAAAGGCCTTTGAGTCGCGCTTCGCAGCCTAAGAGTTAAAGGGAATGAGTAAACCATACAAGATAACCGAACGACCAATGGCAGTTACGGTTTTCTAGACTCCATGCAATAGCGTAATGACCCAGTACTATATGAATAAGTTTTCTACAGGATATAGATTGTTTTTCCTAGAACAGATGATATTATATTGTCCGTGCGATGCATAATATACAATTTAAATAATGTTATAAGGGTATTTTTCAACGGATCTAACATTTGGACCATGCTCTGGTAAAAGGGAGCTTAATGCATCTCCGCGATGCATCATACTAAGTAACTCATTACTGTATTGTGGATCCATGAAACCATTTTGTATAATAGCAGACTGAGTCATGAGGTACCTTGATCCTTTGACATGCAGAAAATTGACCGATAGCGAAAAGTTTCGGCCCAGGTCAGCCTGCGCGGATTGCGTAGGCTGACCTGGGTCGATACTTTTCGCAGATGCATTAAGCCCCCTTTTCACGGAGCATGGCTCATTTTGTTTTTCAGTCATATCACGGGGACAATTCTCTTGTTCTTTTACCTTCCGAACTTCACAAGTACTCGGTTGGGGCTGTGAAGTGCCTTGCCAAAGGACGATCGAACGAAAAAGCCCAGCTGCGCGGCTGAGGATCGAACCCAGGTTGTATGAACGACTAGTCTAACTCCTTAACACAAGTGAAAGACTAAACCCCATTGCCTCCATGAATGAATAATTCATTTTAACTCTTTACCAAACAATCCGAAATCTTTAAAGACCCTTGGGAAGAATGATCTTTGAAAACATCGATTCTTGAAACCAGCATACTCTCCTTTTCCCACAATGTTTTGTGTTCTTTCAAAGACGACTCCCATCCTTTCTGTGAAATCTAATTTGTGGCTTTCAGGTGCTTCTATTTTTGACGTGACTTAAATGTTTTTGTTCAGTAAAGGGTCGAATATTTAATCATTGAGCATAACGTGAATTATGATGAATATGCACATTTTGGTTATTACAAAAGGAATAAATCATAAAAAATGTCACTTTTACGCACATACATGTATATGTATATATAAACTGTCATGTGTATTTCAATAGCAATGATAACATCAGTGGATGTGTGCAATGAAATCTTACAAAGAAAGATAAATATCACCGTCCGTATTCACTAACCATTCTTTGTCTAATTATGGATTTTGAAAGTAACACAACTTCAGATTGGCTAAACCAAGTGGTTTAGCCAATCTGATGTTGTGTTACTTTCAAATTTAGAACATTCTGGAGAATAAGACAGACCGCTCTTGAGAATGGTTGATGATTATGGATCCAGATTTTCTCGCAGCAGAGAAACTTTTTTGTCACACATTAAAGTGACATACAACAAAATTTCCCTCTTCAAATGTTTTTGGGGAAAATACCTTAACAAAATCTTATAATCTTTTTCGCCTGCATAGATGGCTGAAACTAAGTGGTGGAGAGTGACACGAGTAAAAAACGAGGAATAACACATTTTCGAATATTTTTTTCGAAGAATTTCTTATCCCGTTTGTCACCCAGAAGCTGTAATTGCGATACACATTTAACTCTTAAAGGCCCAGTAGCCACCAAAAAGTCAATGCAGAGGTTAAAATGCATTTAAATTAAAAATCATACCATTTAAAAGTGTGGAAAATATTATGAAGATGACACTCTGTTATTTTGTGGTTAATCGCTGGCAGAAAAAAAAATGAATTTTAAAATCATGCAAAAAGTAAACAAAAGATAGAGTTACCTGACAGGTTTAAACCCAGTTTTGAGATTAATATCTCTGCCAGCGACTAACACTGGGACCGATCGTACAATAATAGATTGTCGTCTTCACAATAATTTCCATACTTTTAAATGTTATGGTTTAAATTTAAATGCATTTTAACACCCGCTTTGAATACTTTTGGCAGCAATTGTTACCCTAAAATCAGTGAAAAGTAATTTTCATGCTAATAGTAAAAAAAAACATTTTTTACTATTTCGAAGGTACTTTTTTTTTGGGGGGGGGGGGGGGGAGGCCGCGAATATCTCTCGTGTGGGACAATGTAGATAGAGATCAGACTGCACGTTCTGTGCAGTCTGATTTTGATCTACGTTCGAGCGCGGCTAGATATGTCGCCCTTGTCAGTGCACGGGACGAATTTGATTGCATGGTAATCAGTACTATTACACAAATGATCGATGGGTTTGACAAGCTGGGACATAAGGTTTTATTACAGAGGTTATCATTGGATGACATAACCGATCATTGCATTATTATCATATCGTCCATGAAACCCTTTATTTCGATACAAAAATGACTTTCTTTTTACTTCTAGTACAGTGAATAGTTCTTTTGAAATCATTGAAGCAAAAGAAGAAATTGCTTGTAACAAGCAAGAGTTCCTTTTGCCATACAAAATGTTTTCCATGAGGGACAAATAATGGGTATTAGTTCTTTTTTGTATGGCCTGCAACACGAGAAAAGGGGCATTCGGACATTTGCGTAAAGTGTCGTCTCGGATCAGCCTGCGCAGTCCGCGCAGGCTAATCCGAAACGACACTTTCCGTTTTTATGCAATTTTCTGTTTTGCGCAAGTCTACTGTTGCACAAAATCTAATGTAGTCGTAAAGTGCCGTCTCGGATTAGCCTGCGCGAACTGCGCAGGCTGATCCGAGACGACACTTTACGCAAATGTCCGAATGCCCCTTTTCGCGTGTTGCAAGCCATATATGAGTCATACTCTGTGGAAAGGGTGTTTAATGCATCTGCAAAAAAGCATCGACCTATGTCAGCCTGCGTAGTCCGCTTAGGCTGAAATGGTTCGTAACGTTTTTTCTGCATGTCCAAGGACCATTCTTCCTTTTGATTTAGTCCGTTGTTAGACAAAATGGATTTTAGGGATCCATAATTATGTGATGACTTGCTTGGTAGATTGCATCACGGAGACGCATTAAACACTCTTTTGCCAGAGCATGACTCATATGATCCTTCCTTGTTAAATTTGGCTGGCATTTTAAAATAAGCATTGAAACACTGGGCATGAAAAAGGGGGCTTAATGTATCTCCGTAATGCACGATACTATACGAGTCATCACATAATTATGGATCCATAAAATCCATTTGGTCCTACCACCGAGTGGATCTTGAGGTAGTATGGTCCTTTGGCATACAGAAAAATGACTCATGGCGAAAAGTTTCGGCCCAGGTCAGCCTGCGCGGACTGCGCAGGCTGACCTGGGTCGATACTTTTCGCAGATGCATTAAGCTCCCTTTTCATAGAGCATGGCTCATATCTACGTGTCCAGACTATTTTTTTTTGGGGGGGGGGGGAGGGGGAGATTTGTTGTTGCTTCTTTTATTTTTATTTCATTTTTTAGTCTGCAGAAGTTAAATTGAGTTCCATGTCATACAAAATCTCACGAGAAATGCCCATTTTGAAATGACTATCACTTTTAATAGTATGTCTAGTTTATTTCTGTATCAGACCAAACGTACACATATATTTATCATTAATGAAGAGTACTGACGCTTCTACTCAGAGCAAACCTGGCGGATATGTAAACGAGTATTTCATGCAAGAAGTATTTTGACCCGAAAATAATATATCCTGATCCAAAAGTTGTCAAATTATTCGGTGTAACTGACCAATGCGAAACAACTACAAGAGAAAAAAAAAAAGCTCTATATTACAAAACAAACACATTCTAGTTTACATTTTCCATCCATAAATTGTTCTGTTCTGATGTAAAACGTATAATAATGTCGCATTTGTCATACCACATATAACGGTGTTTATTTCACAGCCGCCAGGTATGAGCAGCACGACCGAAATCTACTGCCTGTCAAACTGTCAGACTTATGTCAAAAGTCAAGTCAAAATCTTGGTCAGCTTTTGTCGTGAGCATAATACACAAGGTCATTGTCAACATTTGAGAGATGCTAAGTGAAAGCTACGTTTGATGCATCTCTGTGAGGCATTATATAGGCAAGTCATCACATGATTATGGATCTGTAAAATCCATTTTGTCTAACAACCGACTGAATCTTGAGGTAGAATGGTCCTTTGACATGCAGAAAATTTACAGATAGCAAAAAGTTTCGACCCATGTCAGTCTGCGTGGACTGCGCAGGTTGACATGGGTCGATTCTCTTTGCAGTTGCATTAAACCCCTTTTCACAGATTATGTCTCATTTCTATTAATGACCTGCAACACACGAAAAAGGGCATTCGGACATTTGCGTAAAGTGTCGTCTCGGGTCAGCCTGCGCAGTCCGCGCAAGCTAATCCAAGACGGCACTTTACGACTACATTAGATTTTGTCCAACAGTAGACTTGCGTGAAACAGAAAATCACACACGATCGGAAAGTGTCGTCTCGGATCAGACTGCGCGGACTGCGCAGGCTGATCCGGGACGACACTTTACGCAAATGTCCTAATGTCCCTTTTCGCGTATTGCAGGCCATTTATAGTTTCTACAAGAATACCGCACATTAAATTCAGATCACTGTATATCTCAGACCAGGGTCTTCATTCGCCAACCTCTTATTAGAATATGCTTTGTATAATTCTCCTAGGTTTTCAAAATTTGAAAGTAACACAACTTCTGATTGGCTACACCAAATGGTTTGGCCAATCAGAAGTTGTGTTACTTTCCAAATTTAGAAATTTCTGGAGAATATGACTGAGAACACTCTTAAGAACGGTTGGTGAATACGGACTCTTTCTAGACTGATCAAAGACTGCAAGAGCACCCAATGAAGTATTCAACATACTCCCACTTTAGAACGAGAAAACAAAATCAATGTAACAACTACGAAATTTATATTTCAAATTAATCTATGTTTAAAAGATACACGTTGAATTTAAAAGAAAAATGAAACTGTATCCTGTCTGCAGTCTGCGCAGGCTGACATGGGTCGAACATTTTTGCAGATGCATTAAGCCCCCTTTTCACAGAGCATGGCTCATTTTGTTTTTCGGTAATACCACGGGGACAGTTCTCTTGTTCTTTTACACAAAATGAATTTCATGGATCTCTAATTATGTGATGAATAACTTTGTACATTGCGGAGATGCAGTAAGCCCCTTTTGCCAGAACATGGTACATGTTATGTAAATATTGACGCCCAATGCAGGCATTCTATCCTTGTTTGTTTAGATGCTCTTCAATAAGTGACTCATATCACCGCCACAGATAACATAAGGTTACTTTTGCGGACAGCGCAGATCAAGATTAGACAACAGAAAAATATGGAATTTGATTCCGGTTTTACACCTACTGCTGTTACTTTCTCAGTACTACGCAGAACACTGTTCACAAGTCGTTAACAAAGTATATACTTTAAGTCGTAGTATTTTTGGCTAGGGGCCAACGGCGCCTAGCCTTAGTAACTTTTGCGTGAAAGCTGCAACCACTCTAAACATCATGTATAAATGCGCGCTAGTCGCTGTCTCTGATTTGCTGGAACTGCAACTGCCGTTTCTAATTGGCTTGAAACGACACGCCCCTCAAAACCGCCTTACACCTTACGAGTTATTCATCCGTGATGTAAAATAGAAATTGAAAGAGGGGGTCGGTGTCTACATATACCGAGAAAATGCCAAAGAAAATATATTCAAAGCAAAAATTTTTAACGGTGTTTGTTGGCGTGATGAATTTTAAATGGCAACGCTTAAAACAGAAAGAAATTCTCCCGTTAATTTCACCAAATACTCATGCAGAGCATGACACAACCAACACCCGTGTTTACCTTGGGTCGTCGCTGTGTGCAAACCTTTGGATCCAGATGGAACGTGGCGAAATTGACATTTGATTGATAAGTCTTTTATGGTGTATATCCACGTATGGTGTGTAAACAGACAAAACCCTTTACCTTGTCAGCCGTAATACAAATTGGGCAGTTGATGAGTCGGTGTTTTCCTGGTGCATGGAAATACCGGAATGGGCTGGAACAGACTGGATTGGACCGGAATGGACTTCAAGATACGATGTAAACTCTTGTAGCAACACTTTACTTATTTAACAATGGAAATAGGAACTTGCAAGAGATAAGGCTATAATATCTCTTTTGATAATAATAATAATAATACGGATATAATATCTCTTTTATATTTATTTCAAACTGGGACTGGTATTAGTTATCAAAAGAGAAACCCATACATTTTAAGGGACAGGTATCCATCAAAGTATTATTCAAACAGTTATAAATGCCCATTCTTGACTTTGAATGTTCAAATATTTTGATATTTTACAAAATCTTTGTCATTACTGTCATTACTGAAGACATTTACTTCAAACTTGAAGTAGTTGCTAACCATCATATTTACTTCAAACTTGGGCTAATTGTTAACTATCATAAGGTAACCCATAAATCAGAGGCAGGTAAACATCTAAATATTTTTGACACAGTAATGCCCGGCTTTTCGACTTGCAATTTTCAGTTAAAGCAACTGCAGCCGGGCATAGGCATCCATATTTTTTTCTTTTACTTTTTAACTGGACATTTCATGATTGAATGCAAATTGCTTTACGCATATATGATCTTTCCACTTGCCCCTAGCCATCAGCGCTGTCAGCGCTTTGATTTAGACACGTTTGTGTTATGGCAATGGCTTGCATGAATTCTAACCCCTACTTAGCAAAGATGCACAACAACAGTAACTTCTTAAAGTAACAATAGCTGCAAAAAGTAAACAAAGAGGGTGTTAAAATGCATTTGAATTTCAATCATACTATTTAAAGTATGAAAATTATTGTGAAGATTACGATCTGTTTTTGTACAGTCGGTCCAAGTGTTAGTCGCTGTCAGAGAAATTAAATTCAAACCTAGGTTAAAACCTGCCAGGTCACTCCATCCTTTGTTTACCTTTTGCCTGATTTTGATTTTCATCTTTCTGCCAGCGACTAACATTTGAACCTTCCACACAATAACAGATTTTCATCTTCATAATACCTTCCATACTTTTACATGGTATGAATTAAATCTAAATGCATTATAACACCTGCATTGTGTTTTTGGCCGCTATTGGGGCTTTAACTATTTACCAAACGACAAAATTTCAAAGGTGTCCAATTTGTAAGGATTTGCAGAGGACAAATAAAACGCAGCTGAAATGATGGAGTTTGTCTTTGATATAGTAGAACTTATTGTGGGAAAGGACAAAAATTAATGTTGGTTACCAGCATTTTCTCCTTTTCAAACAATATTTTCAAAAGCTTTCTTTGTCAGGGTCGTTAAAACTCGGGACTGTGAGGCAAAGGGTTTAATTGTTATAGTTACTTTAGTCAAACTCCTTATAACTAACAAGAAATATCTTTTAAAAAAGACAGACGGCGTAAGAGGCACTAGGATATGAATATCTAAATTCGTTTGTAGTATAATAGGAAGAGAAATGATGAAAACAGTTCTGAAAGTAGCCTCTTTTAAATTGTTTTGCATATGGTTGAAAGCAGAATTTTCAATAAGATTTAAGAATGAGGAAGCTCTAGTAATGAGAGTTATGGAGCAATACATAAATTCTCATGTTTAACGTAAAATGAGAGTCGACATTCTGCCATGTCTCGGAATATATCTTTTGTTCTGTTTTTTATAATGAATCATGTTTAAATAAAGGTCTGTTTAGACCATACGATGAAATCTTTAAAAAGAAAACAAAGTAAATTTGCATGTTTTTGTACAAAAATGAAGCACCTTCCAAACATCGACTATTTGTCGTTATCAGAAGGCGGGGTTTTATCACCCCTCTCAATGCTTGACCACACCCACCTACTTTTATTAAGAGTAATTTAGTAGAAACCCAGTTTTTTCGCTAACAACGCAATAAAATCGATTGTTCCCCCAGGTAGGCATAGTTATTCACGTTTCGAATTAATTCACCACATTCAAGACAACAATTTCCTCATTGTGACAAGAAACAAAATCAGTTGTTTCACAACCCATTTTCGTTTAAGACAATAGAGCGGTAGCCTGTCGTCGCAGTTCGTATTCGGTTTTACGCGAGGAAAAACGGGTACCAAATCTCTTACACTAACCAAAATAGAAAACTCGCCAATACTCATTGCTATTAGTTTATCCGTATGATTTAGATTATGGATGTTTAGCTAGAATTTAACATCTGCATTGCCAAAAAGTACATCTTTACACAAGTAAATGTGATCATTACGTGATTTTCTAGTCATGAACACTTTTATCCAATGTCGGTAAATTTCTACTGTGACTTTTATTTTTTTGCGTAGTTTACCTATATTTGGCCAATCACAAAATGTGTAACCATTCATTTCCTCCTAGTACTGAAAGTAGGTCAAAAGTGAGATCATACAGCTACGCCGAAAAAAAGTGGAGAGTTGTCAAGCACGTACTCGTTTGTCGTTGGCTTCATTAAGGTACCTTTTACAATTACCAAAGTGGCAGTAAACAGTTCCGTGTTCATCTACTTGCTTTAGAGCCAGACAGAGATGTGTTTTCAAAGGACACTTAACTATGTACCAAAAGACAAAATTTTAGACTTGTCCAAATTGAAAGCATTTGCTGACGACAATTTAAATGAGGCTCAAATGAATGAATTTTTCTTTGATAGGGTAGAAAAACATTTTTGGAAAAGGCATAAATGCTGGTTGTATCAGTATTTTCTCCTTTTCCCACAATGTTTTCAAAAGGCTTCTTACTCGGAGTCGTTAACACTCGTGATTGTGTGGTGAAGGGTTAAAGGCCAAGTAGCGATCAAAAATAAACAAAAAGGGTGTTAAAATGCATATAAATTTAAGTCATGCCTTTAAAAGTATGGAAATTATTATGAAGATAACATTCTATTATTGTTTGGTGGGTCCAAGTGTAAGTCGCCGGCAGAAAACTGAATTTTAAAACCAGGTAAAAAGTAAATAAAAGATAGGGCGACCTGGCAATGTTTGTCCTACTTTTAAAATTCATTTTTCTGATTTCCAGACTTATAAAAAGTTTAATGTAGATTTAAATGCATTTTAACAATCACACTGTTTACTTAAGGCCGCCATCTGGCCTTTAACAATCTATGTCTCATACAAACCAAGATATTGCGTATTTTTGTCAGATTACCTGACAAAACATCGGTTAGTGTAGATCTCTTTCTATGTCGTTCAAAAGCAGCTTAACTGGCGTTTGGCGTATTCAGGATTAACCCTTATCCAGCTAAATAGATTGAATGAAACTTTCAAGCGGATAGTAAAAAACCCGAATAATGCTATTTCAAAATTATTTTTTTGGACAAAAATATCTCCTTATCGGACAGTGTAGAACCAAGATCAGACTGCACGTTCTGTGCAGTCTGATCTTGATCTACACTGTCCGCAAAAGGTCAGTAGGTCAAGCTTAGCAGCGTAAGGGATACAAAGAAAAACTTAGCAACGTCCGTTATCTTGAGTGAAAAGTAAACAACGGCAAAATGCATTGTGCATCCGTCTGATTGTCTTTATGACAAAACTGTCAATAGCCGGTGAAATATATCTGATTTAATATGCTTAAACCAAAACCACATCCGTAATAATAAAAATGTACTCAGAGATACCTGCGGAGATTTTTTGTTGTTGAAAAATTCTTTGACACTGTTTGCAAAAACGATCAAAACCTGCTTTTTCCCTTTTGCCATTGAATGCGTTTCAGTTGGTTTGGCGGTCAGTTTAGATAGAGATCAGATTAGCTTAAACAAAATCGACAAGAAAGCAAAATAAGGAAATCAGTTCTACTGAAAGCAGATAACGCTTTGTATGGAGAGACTGACCGAAAATAAAAGTCCTATTAATTAGGCATGCTCTGACAAAAGGGGGCTTAATGCATCTCTGTTGTGCATTATAACCAAACTAGTCATCACATGATCATGGATCCATAAAGTCCATTTTGTCTAATGAGCGATTGAATTATGATGTAAACTGATCCTTGGACATGCAGAAAATTGACCGATAGCAAAAAGTTTCTAACCAGGTCAGCCTGCGCGGATTGCGCAGGCTGACCTGGGTCGATACTTTTTGCAGATGCATTCAGCCCCCTTTTCGAAGAGCATGGCTCAAGAAGATGATGATGATGAAGAAGAAACCTTGAAATTTGAATATCCGGGTTCTTTTTTACTGACAGAACAATTTATTTTCACTTACTTGTCTCTCAAAAGTTTGTCCATTCTAGGGGAGAATTACAAGGTCCTATTAAAAATAAACCGAGAGCGCCTTTAAAAGGAAAAACAATTAAAAATTAAATCCGGATGTCTATAATTTTTTGTCATCTTGACAATACCACCCCCCCCCCCCCACCAAAAAAAAAAAAACTGTCACGGAACCAACATTCATGTTCAATCCATCCATTAGTTTCAAGCTCAGTTCTGTTCAGCCTAATTCTAGACTTACGAAAAATTATTGCAAACTACATAGAACATTCAACCCTTGGACTGCTAAGCCCGACTCAGGACCTTTTGCGGACAGAACGTGCAGTCTGATCTTAATCTACACTGTCCGATAAGGAGATATTTTTCCTCCAAAATTAACTTTGGAATAGCAACATATGTGTTTTTACTATGATATCGGTTTGAAGGTAACATTAACTTATTTAGCAGGATAAGGCTAAATATTTAAGGGAAAAGGATAATGTCGTTGTCCAACAGCTTTGAAAGCATTGTGGGAAAAAGAGCTACTACTTTTCTCAAATCTGCTTTACACATGAGCTCAATTATAGTTTTGTTCAATCATGAGTTTATGTAAATCTTCAACATTGATGAGCTATTCTCTGTGAAAAGGGCATTTAACGCATCTGCAGAAAGTATCGACTCAGGTTAGCCTGTGTCTTTATTGTCTGGTAAGGTGTTAAGACGCCTCATGGTGGTAAAGCACATCTCTACATTAGGTGTACTAAACAAATGAGCCTTGCTCGGTGAAAGGAGGACTTAATGCATCTGTAAGAAGTATCGACACGGGTGAGCCTGCTTGTCACCAGCATTTTCTCCTTTTTCCACAATGTTTTCTACATTTTCAAAGAAATGGTTCACCGTTTGTGCCACATTTAATTCATCGTCTGCAAATGCTGTCAGTTCGGTCAAGTCAAGAATTTTGTCGTTTGGTAAAGAGTTTTTTTTTCTCTAAATCATGATATTTGAGAACATGCATTTGAAAATGCATTTTGTACTGATTTATCTTGTTTCAACAAATTCTGTCGTTTTCCCTCCACCATGCCACCTACGCAAAATATTGCACCATATCAGTTCGTTGTATGGGAGGGTAAAATTTTAGTTTCTATTTGAATATTTGGATAAATTTGCGTCAGTTTACGTGACACTTTTATCGTAAATTTAGTCAAGCTTTTGTATTCTAAAACGTAAATAACAAAATATGAGAATAATTTTTGATCGCCATTTAACTTTTAAATCTTTGAGAACGACCATGGCCCGTATTCATCAAGCATTCTCAAAAACATTCTTTGCCTTATTCTTAAAGAATTTTCAAAACTGGAAAACAATACAACGTCTGATTGATTAAACCATTTGGTTGGCTTAACCAATCAGAAGTTGTGTTACTTTCAAATTAAGAAAATTCTTGAGAACGGTTGGTGAATACGGACACAGAGGTACTTAGGGGGCAATGAAGATCAAGATCAGGCTTTGAATTAGAGTGTGATCTTGGCTCCACATTGAGAGGTATCGGAGCACCATGCTTTCGCATTCTACCATATGAACTATATGTAAATAATAAAATAAGGAATAGGAGTAGATTAACCCTCTTCCAAACAATCCCTGGTTTTTACCAACATTTTCTTGGTAACCAGCATTTTCTCCTTTTTCCAAAATGTTTTCTACCCTCCCAGAACAAATTTCAATTTTTGAGTCACGTTAATTTTGTCGTCTGCAAATGCTTTCAGTTTGTACCAGTCTAAAATTTTGTCGTTTGGTAAAGAGTTAAGTTTAGAAGACCGAACAATTTTAGACCCGTTCATATTGAATGTGTCACTCAAATGGGATTTGATTTTACCCAATAGCCACATAATCCCTAGGTTTAACGACCCAGAAGGAGACAACTATTGACATTGTGGGAAAAGGAGAAAATGCTGGTAATCAGCATTTTCTCCTTTTCCGACAATGTTTTCTAAACTGTCAAAGAACCTTGCTTCATTTGTATATCTTTTGATTGTGTTGTCTGCTGATACTTTCAGTATGAAAGAGTCTAGAATTTGTCGGTTAGCAAAGGGTTAAATGGGTAGAAAAAACGGTACAAAAAACGGGGAGATGCTGGTTTCCAGAAAGAAGACGGATGTTGAAAGTTCACAATAATTCACAATCGGCAATTCATGCTGGTAACCAGCATTTTCTCTTTTTCCCACAATATTTTCGACCCTGTCAAAGAAGTCTGGTTCATTTGTATCAGTTTTGATTTTGTTGTCTGCAGATGCTTTCGATTTGGAAGAGCCTAGAATTTGTCGTTGGGTAAAAGGTTAAACGGCTAGAAAACACGGTACAAAAACGGAGAAATGCTGGTTAATTCCATACAGACGATTGATGTTGAAAGATCACAATAAATCACAATGAGCAATTTAAGGTCAGGTGAGCTAAAAGCTAAAGGCAGGAACATGGACAATTTTGTTCTCTTTGGTTTCATGGTCTTGCAATGAAGATCTTGTTAACCCTTCGGCTGCTAAGAGCAACTCAATGACATTTTGCGGACAGTGTAGATCAAGATCAGACTGCACAGAACGTGCAGTCTGATCTTGGATCTACACTGTCCGATAAGGAGATATTTTTTCCTCAAAATTTACCTTTGAAATAGCAAAATTTGGGCTTATACCATAGGTTTGAGAGTTTCGTTTCACTTATTCAGCAGGTTAAGGGTTAAAACTTTTTACAGGACAAACATATCTCATGTGCATCTCAGTCTCAGTTATCCTAAAAGAAAAGAGAATACAAAGAGCTGACTACCCTTCAATGCAGCCTGATCTTGTCAACCAAGTGTAGGTAAAAACAAGGTAACAATCAGTAAATAAGGTGTCCATGTGGTAAGATTAAATACCTTTAAAAGCGGTGTTAATTATCATACAAATAAACTAAACTACAAACTAAACTACAAACGGCCAAAACAAACAAAATAATGACACGCAGCTGATGAGCATGACAATAACTTATATGTGAGCGATGCTCTATGGAAAGGGGGCTTAATGCATCTGCGAAAATGATCGACCCAGGTCAGCCTACGCAAATCGCATAGGCTGACCTTGGTGGATGCTTTTTGCTAGAAGGCAATTTTCTGCATGTCGAAGGACCAGTCTGTCTCATGATTGAGTCGGTTGTTATACAAAATGGAGTAATTAATATGTGATGACTTGCTTTGTATCAGACATCACGGAGATGCATTAAACCTTCCCCCCCCCCCCCCATTGCCAGAGCGTTGCTGATATTGATATTTGTAAAAATGAACGTCAGGAAGTCATTATTGCAAAAAGAGAAAATGTTCATTAAGTAAGCATTTTTTTTTTATATTTTTTACAATGATTTAACACTTCTGTGGTGGATGCATCACCAAGTTTACATTACACTCTATTAAGCTGACGAAAAATTTAAAAAATTGGACTCTGTTTATTATGAGCTTTAAAAAAGCTCATAATAAACAGAGTCCAAATTTACAACATTTTTGAAAGTCATCTGTGAGTAATACATCACAATGTATACATAGAATGGAATTCAGAAACAAAAATTTATGACAAAAAACAAAAGAACTTCTTACCATAAAAGTGTAATAGATGTATAAATATCCAAAGTATAACAGAGAAATGTTCATGTCGCCCAATCACTAGAGATGACTTAAGTTCAAAGGGGAACTGATAGCGAACCGTTTGCCTTGGAGATCGAGCTATGCGATTATTAACTAATCCCCCGAGCTTTCTATATTTGTTATTCTGCTATTTGTTTCCATAGTCTCAAAATGAAGAAATAGCACAGAGTCAATTTCAGCTCTTTATAATCATAGAACCAAAAATAGTTATATAAAAACCTTAACGTAGGTAGATGTCCTAAAATGATTTAGAAGCATAGATGACGTATTAATGCTGACGCTCATAACTGGGAAATTTTAGATCGATAAAAAATGAAATTGAATATGTCATGAATCACCAAAAGCACTTATGGTTATAATTTCCATCGTATTGTGGCCATAATTCAGCTCAAAATATCGGAAAGTGTAGATCAAAGATACAATGGCACCTACTGTCCAGTCTGATCTGAATCTCTTAGATATGCAAAAACATCAAAAGTTATCCTAAAGAATAATTTGATGAAAACTCCCACTACTGGATACCGCATATCAAAGGTAGTATCAAAGAACACCCAGTAAATAACTTTCAATTTACTAATGAAATTCTTCGAAAAGGCCCGCGGACCTCAAGGAGAGCACCCTCTTTTATCCAATGACAATCCTTGCTGAGCTTGAAAATTTTCCAGCGAGCAGTTCCATGTAACCCTCGTAAAGAACATGTGTGTACAGAGAAGCATTACGTGTTCCAAGAGCGAATCAGGATAGTTTATTATGCTCCAGTGAAAATTACCCGGTCTTTGTCTGCTTTACATCAAACAATCCGCTTCATATCGTGAAATAAACATTTAATGTTTATCTCGAACTCTTTCTTCGTCGAACAGCCGTTAGAGATAATAGCAATAATTAATGTTTTACTCAATCCTTATGTAAACACAAATCCAGAGGTACAAGTAAAAATTATAAGACTTTTGTCTGCTGCGTACTGCTACTAACATGACAATAAGTTTCGTTGAGTCTCTCAGCAGCGCGAGTTTTTCCACGCGAATGCGATTATGGTTCGACTCGATCTCAACGAGAATAAAATTTACATGTGTACATTACCAGATTCGTTTAGGTGGAAACAAAAGCTAGAATTATAGCAAAACTTAAAAAAAAAATAAGCTAAATTGATGCATGCAGGTGTGCCAATACAAGTAAACAGTCAGACATGAAACTCAATAAACTTAAAATAAACTGCGAAAAGATTCTAACAACGGAAATGATTCAAATGCTAACAACTTTAAAAGATAGAAACAATCGCAAAAACTAAAATTTATTGATGAGTCAGTTAAGCAAACGTTAGTAAATCATTAAGAGAATAACTTTTTTTTATCACAACGAGTGATAATTATCTGACAAAATTTTCCTTATAGCACAATTATAATGACCGCGTCAGTTCAATAAGTAAAAAGAAAAGACAAAAGATTTTTTTTCCTTCCATTTTACTATGGATGTATTACTGACTGTAATAACAAGGCACAGGCAGACAGACAGACAGAGGCGCGACGTCATACATTAATAGAAAATCAGTCACAATAATGATGAAATAATGCATAGACATTCCCTCGTTGCCTCAGATAACAAGAGTGACTACGTGACTGTTATTCTATGACATTATTGTATACATGAGCAAAACTTTAAAAATGTATGAAGATATTTAACTTATTTTTCACGTGACTAGTGTATACGTGGATAAATACTCGAAAAATTTGCGAATTACCGATTACGGACATTTTGCATATGAAAAAGTTTGTGAATTCAAGACACTCGTCATTTGTTGGTACACTTGTGGTAAAATATGCGAACAGAAAAGTTTGCCAATTTTTCAAATTTCGCGAAATCGAAAAAAAAAAATCCACATCGCAAGAATTTTCACTTATACAGTACTGTTCTATGGCAGTATACATGAATAATAATTTAACAATGTATGAAGATTTCTTAACTTATTTCCTCTTCCAGACGACTTTTTGTGGTTCTTGTTGAATATACTTAGATTTGCATATGAGCCGTGCTCTGTGAAAAGGGGGCTTAATGCATCTACAAAACGTATCGACTCAGGTCAGCTTGCGCAATCCGCGCAGGCTGACCTGGGTCGATACTTTTTGATTTCGTTCAATGTTCTGCATGTCCAAGGACCATTCTACCCCATGATCCAGTCAGTTGTTAAACAAACTCGGCTTTATGAATCCATAGGTATAATTATAATATCTTGCTTGACACAATGCATTAAGGAGATGCATTAAGTCACTTTTTGCCAGAGCGCGGCTCATATATTTTAGCCAAAGGATGTATCACCCGTTACGAGCCGAATCAGTTTGCAGTATATGCTTTCGGTCAGTGCGATGGCAGTAAGTGGATTTGCTTAGCGGAATTCCCTAAAAGGTGTGTAATTGAGTCTCAAAGTCATGAATGATATGAATTATCTGCATGCTGTGCTTGAAACAAATTATTCATTCAAACAACTATGTCAAATACTTTGACCATTTTGTCCACGATATAAAGCACGGATAGATTACGGTCAAGCGGACTTGAAGTGTTCAAAATACTTTGACCAGCGGCTCCTCCCTTTTTATCTCTCACCTTTTAACTTCGTTTATTTACCTCTTAATCTTGTCTGACAGATACTATTTAAAGAATGACATCTTATCTCAAATTGCAATAAAATCAACAAACTCATATTTCAAACATCAACACATACCAAATTTTGTCTGTTAAAGTACATATAACGCCATACAAATGAATTGTGTTCAGGCAAAATTTGGTTTAATGCATATCCATGATGCATTATACCAAGCAAGTCTTACATAAGTATGGATCCATAAAAATCCAATTTTTGTATAACAACAGACTGAATCCTGGGTTGGAAAGGTCCTTGAATATGCCGAAAATTTTTCAAAATCAAAAAGTTTCTACCAAGGTGAGCCTGTGCGGACTGCACAGGCCATCCTGGGTCGATAATCTTTGCTGAAGGTGCGTTAAATCCCCTTTTAACACAGCATGGCTTTAATACAAGGTATTGCACTTGAAGACATTGTCTACAAAGGACTAGCTGTTTGAAATCATTCTACTCATGCCACAGTGTTTTCAAAAGTGGTCAGCTGCAAATGAAAAAAAAAACCAAATCGTCTGTAGGTGGAATGTTTAAGCCTTATGCTGCAATACCTTTCGCAGAAAATATAGATCAAGATCAGACTGCAAGAATCGTGCAGATGTCTGCTTTACTCTTTCCGATATGGAGAGTTTGATCAGAGCAAATCGGCTTTGAAATCACAGTTTTTCGATCTTTCCTACTGGCTGGAAATTCTTACATAATTAACCCTTCGGCTGCTAAGCGCCACTCAGTGACCTTTTGCGGACAGTGTAGATCCAAGATCAGACTGCACAGAACGGGCAGTCTGATCTTGGATCTACACTGTCCGATAAGGAAATATCTTTTCCGAAAGGTGCCTTTGAAATAGTAAAATTTGAGTTTGTACCATAGGCTCGAAAGTTTCATTCAATCATTTATTAGCAGGATGAGGGTTAATGAAGTAGCTGAGTTTAACATCTTCGGATTGAAAGCTACTGCTCCGTACCGAAATCAGGTACTGATAAACTGGTACTCGGAGCTGTTTATCTTTGATTTGTCACAGCTTAGCATCGCTTTTAATCTTCCAATATGATTCACGTAAACATTCTGTAAGGTCTGATCTTGATTCATGCCGTCCGCAAAAGTCCTCGTTTTCGACTACATGGCGCTGAAAGGGTAAAGAACTATAGAAGTGTTTGTCTATGACGAGTTAATAACGAGCGATGACCTGCTGTTCAAATATCCAAACATTTAAATTCCTAACTGACACTCTTTCTGAGTGGACAGAGTGGACAGTTGGTGAAAGATTTAAAGAAAATTAGCTAAACCTCAATATAGGTCTTAATTCACAGCACCACTCTTCTCCATTCTGTTCGATCAAGTTAGCTAGTCTGTCTGTCCGTCTGTCCGTCCGTCCGCCCGCCCGCCCGCCTGCCTGCCTGAGTGTGTGTCAGCGCCGATCGAACTAAGATGCTCTCGATTATAAAGCTTACACATTGATAGGGAACCGCATTGCTTTGTTGCTGATGTCCTTCATTCTTTCTCGAGTCTGTTCTATATCAGATCCATATAACTGTTCCAACACCCCCACCCTCACACCTCTCATGTTTTATTCCCGTCATCACCATACACTTTCTAGAAAATTCAATCTACATATGAACCATGATCTGGGAAAAGGGGGTTTAACGCATTTCCGTGATGCATTATACCAAGCTAGGCATCACATAATTATGGATCCGTAAAATTCATTTTATAAAATAAACCGACAGCATCATTCAGGAGTAGAACGGTCCTTAGACATACGATAAGTTTATAAATAGCAAAATGTTTCGACCCAACCAGCCTGCGCGCATTGCCCAAACTAATATGAATTGATACTTTTTGCAGATGCATAAAACCGTCTTTTCACACAACATAGCTCATATGTATATATTTGGCTCAGTTCCTATCTCCTGAATGCCTCTTAATCCAGCATAGTATTTACTCGTCAAGATAAATTTTCAATTTTACTAAACGACAAAATCAAGGCATTAATACCAAGAGAAGGCAATCGCTGAAACCCGGGCTACAATACCAAGAGAAGGCAATTGCTGAAACAAAGGCAAGAATACAAAGAGAAGGCAATCACTGAAACCCAAGCTAGAATACCAAGAGGAGGCAATCCCTGGAACAAATGCTAGAATACCAAATGAAGGCAATCGCTGGAATACAGGCTAGAATACCAAGAGGAGGCAATCACTGAAACACCGGCTAGAATACCAAAAGATGGGAATCGCTTGAACACAGCATAGAATACCAAATGGAGGCAATTGCTGGAATACAGGCTAAAATACCAAATGAAGGAAATCACTTCATCCAATGCTAGTATCCCAAGAGGAGACAATTACTTGAATACAGGCTAGAATACAAAGTGAAGGCTATCATTGGAATACAGGCTACAATACCAAAAAGGCAATCAATGGAATGCAGTCTGAAATACTAAAAGAAGGCAATTGCTGGAACACACCCTAGAATACCAAAAGAAGACAACCGCTTGACCAAAGGCTAGAATATCAAATAAAGGCAATCACTGGAATACAGCCTAGAAAACCAAAAAAAAAAAAGCAATCGCTAAAACCAAGGCTTTAATTCCAAGAGAAGGCTATCACTGGAATACAGGCTAGAATACCCAGAGAAGGCAATCACTGAACTCAAGGCTAGAATACCAAGAGAAGGCAATCGCTGAACTCAAGGCTAGAATACAAACAGAAGGCAATCACTGGAACACAGGCTAGAATACCAAGATAAGGCAATCAATGGAATACAGGCTAGAATACCAAGGGAAGGCAATCGCTGGAACACAGGCTAGAATATCAAGAGAATGCAATCGCTGGAACCAAGGCTAGAATACCAAGAGAAGGCAATCGCTGAACTCAAGGTTAGAATACGAAGAGATGGTAATCAATGGAATACAGGCTAGAATACATAGAGAAGACAATCACTGGAACACAGGCTAAAATATAAAAGAAGGCTATAACTGGAATACAGGCTAGAATACCAAGAGAAGGCTATAACTGGAATACAGGCTAGAATACCAAGAGAAGGCAATCGCTGGAACAGTGGCTAGAATACCAAGAGAATGCAATCGCTGGAACACAGGCTAGAATACCAAGAGGAGGCAATCAATGGAATACAGGCTAGAATACCTAGAGAAGGCAATCACTGGAACACGGGCTAGAATACCAAGAAAAGGCTATAACTGGAATACAGGTAGAATACCAAGAGAAGGCAATCGCTGAACTCAAGGCTGGAATACCAAGAGAAGGCAATCACCGGAACACAGGCTAGAATATCAAGAGGAGGCTATGTCTGGAAAACAGGCTAGAACATCGTGAGAAGGCAATCGCCGAACACAGGGCTAGAATACCAAGAGAAGGCTATAACTGGAATGCAGACCAAAATACCAAAAGAAAGCAATCACTGGAATTCAGGCTAGAATACCAAGAGAAGGCAATCACTGGAACAAATGCTAGAATACCAAATAAAAACAATCGCTGGAATACTGGCAGAATTCCAAAAGAAGTCAATCACTGGATCCCAAGCTAGAATATCAAGAGAAGGCAATCCCTTAAACCAAGGCTGGAATACCAAGAGAAGGCAATCACTGGAACACAGGCTAGTAAACCAAAAGAAGGCTACACGTGAAATCAAGGCTAGAAAACCAAAAGAAGGTAAATGCTGAAATTAAGGCTAGAATACCAAATGAAGACAATCACTGGATGCAGGCTAGAATACCAAGAAAATGCAATCACTGGATCCCAGGCTAGTATACCAAGAGAAGGCATTCACTCGAACACATGCTAGAATACCAAATAAAGGCAATTACTTGATCAATGACTAGTATACCAAAAGAAAGCAATCACTGGAATACAGGGTAGAATACAAAAAGAAAACTATCACTGAAATACAGGCTAGAATTGCAAAAGAAGGCAATCACTTGAATACAGCCTAGAATACAAAAAGAAGGCAATCACTGGACTACAGGCTAGAATACCAAGAAAAGGCAACCACTGGAACCAAGGCTAGAATACAAAAGAAGACAATTGCTGGAATACGGGCTAGAATAATAAATGAAGGCAATCACTGGAAAATAGCCTAGAATACAAGAAGAAAGCAGATGCTCAAACCAAGGCTAGAATTCCAAGAGAAGGCAATCGCAGAAAACAAAATACCAAAAGAAGTCAATCACTGGAACACAGGATAGAATACCAAGAAAAGGCAATCACTTAAATCAAATCAAGATTACCAAGAGAAGGCGATCGCAGAAACCAAAATACCTGACGAAGGCAATCACAGGTACACAAGATAGAATACCAAGAGAAGGCATTCACTGGAACACAGGCAAGAGTACCAAGAGAAGCCAATCACTGGAATACAGGCTAGAATACCAAAAGAAAGCATTCGCTGAAACTAAGGCTAGAATAAGGTAGACAATCGCTGGAATACAGGCTAGAATACCAAGAGAAATAAATCGTTGGAACAAAGGCTAGTATACCGAGAGAAGACATTCGCTGAAACACAGGCTAGAATACCAAGAGAAGGCGATCACTGGAATACAGGCTAGATTATCAAAAGAAGGAAATCATTGGAACACACGCCAGGCTACCAAGAGAAGGCAATCACTGGAATACAGGCTAGATTTCTAAAAGAAAGCAATCACTGAAACTAAGGCTAAAATACAAAATGAGGATAATCGCTACCATGAGTAGGCAATCGCTGGAACACAGCCTATAGTACCAAGAGAAGGAAATCACTAGAACACAGGCTAGAAAACCTAGAGAAGGCAATCACTGGAACAGAGGCTAGAATACCAAGAGAAGGCAATCATTGGTATACAGGCTAGAATACCAAATGAAAGCAATCACTGGATCCCAGGCTAGTATACCAAGAGAAAGCAATCACTTAAACACAAGCTGGATTACGAAATAAGGGCAATCAATGGATCACAGGCTGGTATACCGAGAGAAGGCAATCACTCGAACACAGGCTAGAATACCAAATAAAGCCAATTACTTGATCAATGGCTAGTATACCTAGAGAAAGCAATCACTGTAATACAGGGTAGAATACAAAAACAAAACTATCGCTGAAATTCAGGCTAGAATTGCAAAAGAAGGCAATCACTTGAATACAGCCTAGAATACAAAAAGAAGGCAATAACTGGACTACAGGCTAAAATACCAAGGGAAGGCAATCACTGGAACCTAGGCTAGAATACCAAAACAAGACAATTGCTGGAATACTGGCTAGAATATCAAATGAAGGCAATCACGGAAAAACAGCCTAGAATACCAAGAGAAGGCAATCGCTAAAACCAAGACTAGAATTCCAAAGGAAGACAATCGTAGAAACCAAAATACCAATAGAAGGCAATCACTGGAACACAGGATAGAATACCAAGAGAAGGCAATCACTTAAATCAAGGCTAGAATTCCAAGAGAAGGCAATCGCAGAAAACAAAATACCAAAGGAAGCAATCACTGGAACACAGGACAGAATACCAAGAGAGGGCAATCACTTAATTCAAGGCTAGAATACCAAGAGAAGGCAATCGCAGAAACCAAAATACCTGAAGAAGGCAATCACAGGTACACAAGATAGAATACCAAGAGAAGGCATTCACTGAAACACAGGCAAGAGTACCAAGCGAAGCCAATCACTGGAATAAAGGCTAGAACACCAAAAGAAAGCATTCGCTGAAACTAAGGCTAGAATAAGGTAGATAATCGCTGGAATACAGGCTAGAATACCAAGAGAAATAAATCGCTAAACCAAAGGCTAGTTAACCAAATGAAGAAATTCGCTGAAACACAGGCTAGAGAAAGCGATCACTGGAATACAGGCTAGATTTCTAAAAGAAAGCAATCACTGAAACTAAGGCTAAAATACCAAATGAGGATAATCGCTACCATGAGTAGGCAATCGCTGGAAAACAGCCTTTCGTACCAAGAGAAGGCAATCACTGGAACACAGGCTAGAAAACCTAGAGAAGGTAATCACTGGAACACAGGCTAGAATTTCAAATAAAGGCAAACACTGGAAAAACAGGCTAGAATAACAATAGAAGGCAATCGCTGGAACACAGGCTAGTATTCCAAGAGAAGGCAATCGCTGAAACACAGGCTACGATACCGAAAAACTGCAATCACTCGAACACAGGGTTGTATACCAAGATAAGCCTATCACTGGAATAGAGACTAGAAACCAAGAGAAGGCAATCGCTGAAACACAGGCTAGAATACAAAATGAAGGCAATCATTGAAACCAACGCTAGAATACCAAGAGAAGGCAATCGCTGGAACACAAGTTAGAATACCGAGAAAAGGCAATCACTGGAACACAGGCTTGTATACCAAGAGAAGGCCATCACTGGAATACAGGCAAGAATACCTAGAGAAGGCAATCGCTGAAACATATGCTAGAATACCAATTGAAGGGAATCGCTGGAACCAAGGATAGAATATCAAATGAAGGCAATCGCTGGAACACAGGCTAGAATACAAAGAGAAGGCTATCACTGGAAAACACGCTAGAATACCAAGACAATGCAATCACTGAAACCAAGGCTAGAATACCAAGAAAAGGCAATTTCTGAAACCAGGGCTAGAATACCAAATGAAGGCAATCGCTGGAATAAAGGCTAGAATACTAAGAGAAGGCAAGTACAGGAACACAGGCTAGAAAACCAAGAGAAGGCTTTCACTGGAATATAGTCTAGAATACCAAGAGATGGCAATCGCTTGAATACAGGCTAGAATATCAAATGAAGGCACTGGCTGGATACCCGGCTAGTATACCAAGAGAAAGCAATCACTGAGCCCAAGGCTAGAATACCAAATGAAGGCAATCGCTTGAATACAGGCTAGAATACCAAGGGAAGGCAACTACTAGAACTCAGTCTAGAATTCCAAGAGAAAGCAATCGCTATAATACAGGCTAGAATACCAAGAGAATGCAACTGCTACAATACAGGCTAGAATATCAAGAGAAGGCAATCACTGAAACCAAGGCTAGAATACCAAGAGGAGGCAATCGCTGAAACACAGGCAGTAACACTAAAAGAGGGCAATCGCTGAAAACACAGGATGGACCATAAAAAAAACTTTATAGTTTTAAAGTCTTATATTATTAATGGAAATTAATATTTCGTTTTCATTTTCGGGAAGAGTGGTAGAGTTTAAGTTTTATCTGATGGCAAGATGGATATCGAAAAACATTTTTCAGCCTAGGAGCGGATCAAAATTTTTGAACTCTACTTTGCCACAAATTCAACTGTTTTCGTTTAAAAACAATTCTGACCTGAATTCTCAAGGAGAAAAAGTATCCATCGCAATACCATCGATCTAGCCATCAGATGAAACTTACAGTTATACTCTACCACTTGACTGAAAATGAAAACAAATATTTAATTTCCATTAATGATAAAAAGACTTTAAAACTGCACAGTTTTGTATGGCCAATCCTATGATATACATGTATCCTATAATATACTATAATACCAAGAGGAGGCAATCGCTGAAACTCAGTCCAGAATACAGAGAGAAGGCAATCGCTGAAACCATGGCTAGATTACCAAATGAAGGCAATCGCTGGATCCCAGGCTATAATGCCAAGAGAATGCAATCGCTGAAATAAAGGCTAGAATACCATGAGAAGGCAATCCCTGACAAAGTTGACAAAAATCCGAGATTCTATCAGCCTTAGCTCAAAGGTTCAACAAGTGTACTTTTGAAAACCTTTTGTATGCATATATTTTTAAATATTTTTTGACAAGGTAAGATTGTAAATTTGTTTATACTATAAAATTCTTAAACCGAACTTTTTCTAGTAACAACTTTGCTTCCATGGTTTGCCGGCTTGGTTTGCGATTTTAACAGTACTTCAGTTATGGCTTAAAGGCGATCGCTACAGTTTCACAATTTTTTGAAAACATTCAGAATTTCATGAAACTTTGTTTGGTGATAGTTTATTATCTGATCTACCAAAAAAAGGAGATAAAAAGAGGGGGTTACCGGCTTTGGGAAAATTCTATGAATATTTCTTTTAGTACACCCTGCATTGCGGCAGTTCAGGCTGAAATTTCACCTATGAAAACTAAGTCTATGTATATTTTTTTAAATGACAACAATTATAAGCAAATTTTATGTCACTGTATTGGTGAAACATCAAATTTAATATAATAATAATAATAATAATTTAGAGTATACTGAGTATCAATCTTTAAAAAGAAAAACTTAACTTACGGCTAAAACACCTTTATTTTGAGGAAAAAAAAACAAAGAGTATCTTTTAAAGTTATCTTTTTAAATGTTCTAACATTCAGATTTTTCTTATTTTTTCTACAAATAATATTCAAGTACTAAACTAAAAGAATCAGGCTTAAAACAAATAGGTCACCAGCTTTATTTTTTCAGAAAATATATTTTAAGTCTGTGGGTGGGGCACTAACTAATGAGTAAATGTAATGTTTGTCAAAGACAAAGACATTATATGCAGTAAATTATCTCAGTTTTTTCAATAATAAAACAATATTTATAAGAATCAAGTTTGTCGGTCATAATATACCAATTCATCGCATATAAATGTAATACTGATGGTAGCATTTAACCCATTTCCAAACGACTAATTTTAAACTCTTCTAAATTTGACGGGTTTGCAGATACTAAACCAAAACCTGGTATTCATGTATCACAGTTCTTTGATGGGTCAGAAATCATTGTGGGAAAAGGAGAAATCAGTCATTAGGGGTAATTTCTCCTTTTGACATCAATGTTTTCATCTATGTTGGCTGCTGCAGACTTATCAAGCTAAGGGATAAAGAGTAATGTATAGCCCCTCGTTTTCTGCAAGTCTTTACCAAGTGGCATAATTTTGGACTGGACCAAACTGAAAGCATCTGCATCTGAAAATATGTTTTAGCTCGACGATACGTCTGCCAGATAGAGCGCTAGTAGTAGCATCTGTGTCCATATTTCCGTTGTTAGGTGACGTAGTTAGGTGATTCACTTTGACTTTCAGTCCGATCTTTTGAAAGCGTAATTTTGGATTCTTGCCTCGCATATAATTATTTGGTTTGATTCAAATACTTTTTATTTCATTTTGCTAACATGAAACGACCCGTTTTAGTTCTTGGTTTATCCATTCTGCAGACATTGTCAGGTGTGGCAAGATCAATTGTGTTAGGTGCTCACCGTTTTTCGAGTAAAAGGTGAGCGTGATAGTTTCACAAAGCCTGAAAATGGAAACTGTCGCGAATGTCGTTAATTCTTTACCAGGCGATAACAATTTAGAGTTGTCTAATTAGAAAACGTTTGCAGAAGACAAATGTGCCGTGGCTCAAATTATTCGCCTTGTCTTTCAGAAATTAGAAAATTTTGTGAAAAAGGAGAAAATGCTTGTTATCAGCATTTTCTCCTTTTTCCACAATGTTTTCAAGAGAATCCTTCTCAGGGTCTTTAAAACTCTTGATTGTGTGGTTAAAGTTTAAATATTGAGAATTAATTCTAGTCCATATAAACTAGCATTCAGACTATGCAAACGACGATGTCAGTACTGATAGAGAGATGATCATGACCGAAATAGACAGAATGAAGAAAACGTCAAAGTTCCTAAAAATATGCCAAAAGTCCGAGCAATGTCCCCGAATCGAGAATAGCCTGTCCTTTTTATTTAGCAATCAAAAATTTTACATTTCAGACACAAATTTGTGATTGCATCACATTTATTTTACTTTTCGAATGCTACACTTGTATTTTTTTGGGGAGTGACGATCAAGATCAGACTGCAAAGAGGGGCAGTCCGATCTTGGAACTATTCTGATATTTTTTTACTAGACTAGTTTTCTGACAAAAGCCGGCTTGAATTAAAAAAAAAAACTTTTAGCGCTGTCGGCTAAATTAATGTCTCTTGCGGGCGGCATAGATCAAGATCAGCCTGCACAGAACGTGCAGTCTGATCTTGATATACACCGTCCGCTTGTTCATTGAAGTCTGTTGGATAAAAATCTTTTTGAGTGTCAGTGGATATTATTTTCAGCTGTTGAAAAACGTCGAGGTAATATATATTTAGCACTGAAAGGAGTTAAAAGCCTCGGTCTGTTTTACTGAGTGAATTTTCCGAATACGTTTATCTGAAAATTTAAAGGTTAATTGCACACAGTTTTATGAACACGTGCACAAGTGGGTTTGCCTTTTCCAAATCCGCCCACGTGCTCCTTCCTTAATTATAACCCACTGATAAACCAGTCATGTTCTTTCTTTCTTTCTTTCTTTCTCTTTCTTTCTTTCTTTCTTACTTTCTTACAAGAAAGCTTTCTTGTTTATAAATATATTAACCCTCATCCCGCCAAATAAGTGAAATGAAACTTTCAAGCCGAAAGTAAAAACCAAAATTCTTCTATTTCAAATACGGGGGGCGGGGGGGTAAAAATATCAGTGCAGTCTGATCTTGTTCTACACTGTCCGCAAAAAATCCTTGAGTCGCACTTAGCAGCCTTAGGGTTAAAACTTAAAACAATCATTATGGGATAAAATATGAATATGTAATCAGAGCGGTTAATATGAATATTTAATCATGTACGATTGCCTAACTATAGTACCTAAATTACACATTTATAATGAGGGAATTTTTTTCATCCTTTTCTTTCTTCTGTTGTGAAAAGCTATCCAGTACACACAATGATTACTCCTTTCGAGATTAAAGATAATTTATAGTCGTTTTTAGGCAATTTTCAGTCAGTTTTTAACCCACTTTAACCATATTTTATGAAACTATAATCATTCTTGTATCTTCCTGCCAAATGTTGCTCCTGATGGCTGCAACATTGCACAGATTACAACGGATAGAAAATGCATTTCATGTTTTGGAGGTCTTCAAAGCAATCACTGTTATCGTTTCCGGTTTTAAATGAGGACAAATCCCTAGTGTTTTTCTATTCCTTACACCAAATATATTGGTTATTTATTTATGTCGACACAGCTGAGCCATTCTTCACACTTTTAAGTTGTAACAGCGTTTTTTCTCTCTAGCTGTAAGGATTTATCATTTTAACTTCAACGTTAACCATATGAAATCGATGTCTTCCGATGGCTTATATACAATCCACAGAGATCTCGTAAAGATCGTAAACGCTTGAAAAAAAAAAGGACGGTTTAGATCCAAGATCAGACTGCACGTTCTGTGCAGTCTGATCTTGATCTATATTGTCCGCAAAAGCTCATGTTTTCGCCATTTGCACTGAAAGATTACAGTCACACGTACGCAGCATTGCACATGTACACTGTAGACAGACTTAGCGATGGTTTTATGTGACGTTTAATTTCATTATGACACTTGTTTTAATATATGCCAGTAAACTACAATTAAGTTTTTACGGATAGGAAATCTAGGTCTAGAGCAATGTTCACTTAGATGTAGCACAATACAAGAATAACAAGGTTTTATGTTAAAAAGTGTTTGTTTAAAAAAACCTGGGAAAAGAATTATTACTTTAGTAAACTTTTACTTGTGACCATCTTCACCGCCAGTTTTGGTCAGTGTTACAGGGTCCAATATCTATGAAATTTCCACAGAAAGATGGAGGTTGAAATGCCCTTTCCAAATATATATATATGGACCATGTTTTGTGAAAAGGGGGCTTACTGTATCTGCAAAAAGTATCGACCCATGTCAAGCTGGATCAGAATTATTTTGCAATTGGTCCATTTTTTGCATGGCAATGGACCAATGTATCTAATGCTTCATTTGGTTGTCATACAAAACGGATTTTAAGGACCAATGATTATGTGATGACTTACGTTATAATATGGCCTGCAACACGCGAAAAGGGTCATTCGGACATTTGCGTAAAGTGTCGTCTCGGATTAGCCTGCGCAGTTCGCGCAGGCTAATCCGAGACGGCACTTTACGACTAAATTAGATTTTGTTCTTCATTAGACTTGCGCGAAACAGAGAATTACATAAAAACGGAAAGTGTCGTTTCGGATTAGCCTGCGCCGATTGCGCAGGCTGATCCGAGGCGACATTTTACGCAAATGTCCGAATGCCCCTTTTCCCGTGCTGCAGGCCATATAATACATCACAGAAACGCGTTAAACGCCGTTTTGCAAGAGCGTGGCTCGTATGTATCTTTTCAGGTCAATAGTTACATTTACCACCACATTATTCTACGACATCGAATCGTAGATTTTGGGGATACAATAATTTCAAAATACATTGTTGAAACATGTCGTTCTTATACGAGTATTTTGTGGCTTATTGGTTAAATCTGTGTCAAAAAATTCCGAGTTTTACCGACCCCGGGGAAAAAGACTGTTGAAAACATCGTGGGAAAAGGAGAAGATGTACTTCTTTTTTCTTTTTTTTTTTTCAACTAAGTGTTTGACCTAGAAAAGTCGAAATCGGAGCTCAGTTTTTCGACTTTCTTGGTTAACTCTGTTTTGAAAATTGTCAAGACAGAAACTTTGATGATACGAACATTCTTTCCTTGATTTAAGTGTTAAAAAAAATTAAAAGAAAAAAATCGTTAATAAGCCAAGCGATGCTTTTATTCCCTGGCTGTTTCCAAAAAGTTAGCAACTTTTGTTCTAGTTATACAGTTCAGTTTTCTTCGTGCCACTGGAACTTTGACAGATTGCACTGTAATGCACTATTGGACTCATAACAATATCCGTAATTTCAAAGATACATCTTTACTCGTTTTCATCCAGTTTTTAACCAATTTCATCTTTATTTTATGAAACTATAATCATTCTTGTATCTTCATGCCAAATGTTGACCCTGATGGTTGCAAGGTTGCATAGATTCCGACGGATAGAAAATGCATTTCATTCTCTGGAGGCTATCCAAGACATCACTGTGGTTGTTTCCGGTTTTAAATCGGAGAAATTTGGAGACAAATCCCTCGAGTTTCTTTATCTCATACATCTATACATTGATTACTTATCA
This sequence comes from Hippopus hippopus, assembly GCA_946811185.2. NCBI lineage: Eukaryota > Metazoa > Mollusca > Bivalvia > Cardiida > Cardiidae > Hippopus > Hippopus hippopus. Next base: position 38,933,138 of record OX328102.1, on the reverse strand, counting down.
ATGTTTACAAAGCTGACTAGATTCTACACAATATCAAGTTTTAACAGCGTATTTTTCTCTGGCTGTAAAGATGTATCTTTAAATGGTATGGATTGACACTTAGACTGCACTGCGCGACTCAATGGCCTTTTGCGGACAGTGTAGACCAAGATCAGACAGCACAAAACGTGCAGCGTGATCTTGGATCTACACTGTCCGATTTTTTTTTCCAAAACAATACATTAAAACAGCCACATTCAGGTTTTTACCATCGACTTGAAAGTTTTTTTTAAAGTTATTTAGCAGATTAAGGGCTAGATTTATCTGTATGTTGATTCCGAATTGTTTACATTTGAGTACTAGTGTGGCTTTAGTGTAAGAAAATTACAACTACACAATAAAACCTGACTTAGTGATCAACTCTATTAAGCAAGCAACCTGTATAAAAGGCCCAGTAGCGCCCAAAAGTAAAAAAATGTGGTTGTTGAAATGCATTTATGTGTAAATTATACCATTTAAAAGTATGGAAATTATTGTGAAGATGACAATCTGTTATTGTACGGTCGGTCCAGTCACTGGCAGAAAAATGAATTTTAAAAGCACGTATAATGTAAACAAAAGATAGAGATACATAGTAACTTTTAACCTACAAGACTTTTCGAATTCATTTTTCGCTGGCAGAAAAATGAAATTTAAAACCATGTATAATGAAAACAAAAGATAGAGAGACATAGCAACATTTAACCTACTTTTAAAATTCATTTTTTCCGCCAGCCAGCGACTAACACTTAGACCGATCGCACAATTACAAATTTTCATCTCCCTAATAATTTCCATACTTTAAAATGGTATGATCTGAATTTGTTGTCTCGAAGTGCTCTAAATTAGGACCAGCCAAATCTTTCGACTTGACCGAATCAAAATCATTTCCAGACAGTAAAATGAAATTGTAGAATTTATCTTTGAAAGAGTAGAGAACATTGTGGAAAATAGAGAAAATGCTGGTTACCACCTTTTTCTCCTTTTCCTGCAATGTTTTCCAAAGCCGTTTTGCTCAAGGTTCTGAAACTCGAATTTGTGTGGTAAAGGCTTAAGCAAGTATATTTTAATTGTCCTTTAGGTGCGCACTTGATACAGGTCAGGTACAAATGCAGTGGAAGAGGTAGATTAGAAATCTTATAATTATGGGGAAAAAAAGCTTTAAAACATAAATAGCATAAAGCTGGTCACGCTGCTATTTATAAAATTATTCCTAATTTTGTTCAAAGGAAACTATTTTTAAAATAAAAGAGGAAAAAAAGCAGTCACACCTTGTTTCAAAATGAGACATGTACACAGAATTATGAAATGTTTGTAATTCATGTTGAAAATTAAAATCCTTACAAGCTTGCGAAAGTGATTTATTGTTGTAAAAAATGCCCAAACACCTGTGAAGTATTTATTTAACATTTAACATTATAACGTTAATCATGGAAATGAAGATAAATGCACAATCAAAATGTGCCAAGTCTAAAAATTAACCGAGGAACCAACCGTTGAAGCAGTAGAAAGAGCTGTAATTGCTTTCCAGGACAGTGTAGATCCAAGATCAGACTGCACGTTACGTGCAGTCTGATCTTGGATCTACACTGTCCGATATCTGTTACATATTCAGGAAAAACGACCATAAAAATGAAATATCTAGGCGTTTTTATAGTCAGAAAATGTTATTTCCGTATATTTGGCATTCTGGAGGTTTACTCAAATGAACTATGCTCTGTGAAAAGTGGGCTTAATGCATCTGCGAAAAGTATCTTTTTTTTTTTTGTAACTTTATTGTCCACGTCTAAATGGTACATGAGGGTCGTGGCCATCCCTCAATGCACCTTACAGTTCGTTATTAGTAATCTGAAAAAAGTATCGACCAAGGTCTGCGCGGACTGTGCAGGCTGACCTGTGCCGAAACTTTTCGCTATTGGTCAATTTTCTGTATGTCCAAGGACCGGTCTACCTCATGATCCAGTCGGTTGTTATACAAAATGGATTTTATGGACCAATAATACTATGATGACTTGCTTGGTATCATGCAATCACGGAAATGCATTAACCCCCCTTTTGCCACTGCATGGCTTAAATATGAATGTGAATATACAGAGAAGCAACAAAATGAATAATCACGTTTTTGCATTGTAGGAACGTTTAGGAGCTTTATTTTTAATGAGACCTTGCGACACAAGAAGTTTTTTTTTTCATTTTTCACTAAACAAATAAAGAAAAATATTCATTACGTTGCAAAGTCCTTAAAAAACAGTTGCAGAAATTCAGTTCGAACCCCCCAACCCCATTAGAAAACGAGCGACCTGCTGCTGCGTCACAAAAAGACAAGAAATCACCGCACTCTTAAATCAAAGCGTTGAGAACGCTGAAGTGGTATTTGTCAAGGAAGCCATTGTGTGGAATTAATAATTTGAAAGAAAAAATATATATATATATATTATTCATATATTGGCTTTAAAGTTAACCTACTAAGCAAATGAATACCCTTTTGGTTGAAGGGAGAGTAGTAATGACAAAGTTAGGATTATTCGTGTATTGGTGGTCTCCCTTTGATCATTAGGAGGAGTCAGGGGTAACGTCTCTTGACAGTAGGGTGCATGATGGATAGAGAGAAAAACCATGTGAATATATCCAATAAAATTAAGTTTGTACTTGAAAACTATGATTTTGAAATATGTCTGGCCGTTAACATTTAATTCCCAACATTACAATCAATTATTTCGATCGATAAATATTCATGCCCAATCAAATGGAGTAGCGCGCAATCATGGGATGAACAAGCCATGGGACGAACTGGTTTTGGAACGAAAAAGCCCAGGACCAAGCGATTGGTAGACAAATTTTGTATCATTGCGCCAATAGAAGGCTATGAGCGAGTGAAGCCATTTTCAAAAAAAAAATTAGTGTTTCCACAATCGATGGCCTCACCCAGTGTATTTTAACATTCCATTTCTAATTACATATCTGAGCGCTACAGAAAGACTCATTTGCCTGAGAAAAATTGACTTTAGTTGGGTTTATTTCCTTCGGCTTTGCACAAAATACGATACATGGTCTTCAAAATTCATTCTTGAACTCACAGTGGTATTGTCTTCGACAAATACCACAAAAAACTGCCAAATGAACTGTATATAGAATTACGGCATTTTTGGATGTAAGAAATAAACGTATTGTAAAAGGATTCGGTAAACACAATGCGTTAATTTGGGCAAAGGACGGAAGAAAATTATAATAACAGACCGCTAAATTTAAGACTTGTCCTACTGAAATTAGTTGTAGACGTCAAATAAACAGGGCTAAAGTAGTCGGATTTGTTTCAAAACGAGTGGAAAACATTGTTTGTTTCCAACATTTTCTCCATTTCTCTCAATGATTTGAAAAACCTACCTCTTTAGGGTTGGAAAAGCAAGGCCATATTTTGAAAAGGGTCACTGTTCGAGATGAATAAATTGCGTTCTTTGAAAGATAACTTTTACCCTTTGGCTGCTAAGCTCGATTCAATTACCTTTTTCAGACAGTGTAGATTAAGATCAGACTGCACGTTCCGTGCAGTCTGATCTTAATCTACACTGTCCGATAAAGAGATATATTTCCCAAAAAGAATAATTTTGAAATAGGAAAATATGGGTTTTTACCATCAACTTGAAAGTTTCATTTTAGTTATTTAGTAGGTTAAAGTTAATATACGTTTGTTTAACATGACACGTTTCCAGCAAGTCAAAAACACGCTTTCAAAAAGACATCACGTGATTTATTTTAAACGGATTCTCTACCGTAAACAACTTCTGAACTAACATTTACTGTCACAAAAAATGCCGGCAAATAAAGTCGCAATGAAAAAACACACACGTGACAGTTTTTGTCACAAACACGTATGGGCTCATTTAACAATAGCAGAAAACGGTTTCAAGCTGTTTTTTTTTTTTAGATTCTTTTCTAAATGATAAATGCACTTTTTCGCCATTTATGAACATTTTTTCGTCGTATTTTATGAAGACAAATTACAGTATCCTTTCAGCAACATGATTTACTTTGTCTCAAATAATTACTATATGCACTGGACTTTTTTAGCATCCTGCAGGAGACCAGTTTTTGTAAACATCGTGATTAATGGAAAAATGACTCGATACGGTTAATTTCTTTTTTTTTGCTACGATGATTTAAGACGCGTTCATGTGTAAAAGAGTAAGTCATGTTCATTATTAGTATTGACCAGCCCGCACAGCTCAAGACGTAGACCGCAGGACATGTAAACATCGAACTTTTCAGCCCTGAAATTTCAGGCAGGATTATTGTTCTCCGGTTCAACAGATTTAGCTACCTCTCTCCTCGAAACTTCTAGCTGAACGGGTCAAACTAGACTATCGGAGCTTGACCATTGAGGCTTCAAGCAACATTCCTTTGAGATTTGAGCTGCATGTCCTCCAGTTGACATGGCCATCGAGATGTATGGCCCTAGTGATTTCCAGGTGCATGTTCTACACTGTCACAGACCTAGTGGAATCCATACTTTAAGCTCTATGATCATCTAACCTTTGACCCGAGTCTTCTACAGTCCAGTGTAATGTACTTTATTCCTCGAGACCTCAAGCTAAATTGTTTCCGAGCTGCGTGTTTTCCGGCGCCAGACGTCTCACGAGACTGAATTGGTCTGGGCTTTAACCTTTAGGCTACTAAGCGCGACTCACTGACCTTTTGCGAACAGTGTAGAGAGAATAAACCGTAAATGTTAAAACTTTAAAATGTGAACATAGATATATTAACAAAATATAATGGTATAAGGGATAGAAAAACACAAGGGGTTTGTCCTCAGTTAAAACAAGAAACGACAACAACGACTGATTGGAAAGCCTCAAAAACATGAAATGCATTTTCTATCCGTCGTAATCTGTGCAATCATGCAGCCATCAGGGACAACATTTGGCATGAAGATGCAAAATTGATTATAGTTTCATAAAATAAGGATAAAATAGGTTAAAACTGCCTGAAAACGAGTATAGGTGTATCTTAAAGTCTAACAGAGATTGAATAACCTATACGTGTCGGGTTATTTGCAGGAATAAAGGCCGTTGTGTTGTAAAGCCAAGCTCTGTACTTCCTAACAACACGTGGCAATAGTTGCAATACCAGAGGCGGTTTACAGAGGTTTTACAGTGTAATTTGGCAAAATATTGCATAGTTGAAATTCTCTATAGGCTGCCTATGCCTATTATACAATTATACAAATAACGAATTTTTTCGATAACTCCCTTAATTAATATTTGCTTTAAAGCTGAACTGACAAGTGCACTAGCTCACACGGGCAACAAAGAATTACTCTTGAAGAGAAAAAAACTTGTGTCGGTTTTTTTTTTTACAATTATGCTTTCAAAAAAGTGACTTCAGCGACTGCTCGAACTTGAGTTGCCAGACTGTGTGGCGAACTGGCTCAACAAGGAAATGCTACCCTTGAAGAAATAAAGTTTTAAAAGTCAGTTCGCACGTAAGATGCTTTTGAGATTCTTATCGTAATGTCGCTCTTTTCGATAGTCTCCATCTGTAATCGTATTTCCTTTATAGGCTAACTCTTAACATGCTAAATAAGATAAATGAAACTTTCAAGCCGATATAAAGCCCTAAACTTTGCTATTTCAAAGTTATCTTTTGGAAGGAAATATGTCTTCATCAGAAAGTGTAGATCAAAGATCAGACTGCACGTTCTGTGCAGTCTGATCTTGATCTACACTGTCTGCAAAAGGTCCTAGGGTCACGCTTAGCAACCTAAGGGTTAAGTTATGTCCCAAAATATGTGATTGTGAATGCCATCGTACCGATTCCTTATTTTTGCGTCAACATCGAAAGCTTCCATTTTATTCCAGTTTCCATAAAGGAACTATTCATTTTTTTTTAATTTTAAAAACAAGGTTTCGGTTAATACCAAATAGGAGAAACAGATTATTATATCCTGTTCCACGTGTCACAAACGGTAAGAAATGGTGTAAAAAGAATAAACAGTATATGTATATTTTTTCACACAGTGTCGGTTTCCATGGTTACCTGAATTACTCTTTTTCAGCGCAAAAAGAATGATGAAAATATTCTGCCAGTAACATTTAAAAATTAAGCTAAACAAAAAAGAAAAATGCTGAATTTCTGTAAAACCTTAGAGGAAGAACTGGATAATTCTTGTTTCAAAACGACCAAAAAAATCTGTTTTCTGTATCAAAATCAGGAAATTTCTTTTCCTTGCTCTCTTTCATGACGGAGCAGTTTTCTTACTCCTGATTGAGAAAGTATAGTTTTCTATCTATCAATGATGAAAAAACAGTCTCTCTCTCTCTCTCTCTCTCTCTCTCTCTCTCTCTCGCTCTCTCTCTCTCTCTCTCTCTCTCTCTCTCTCTCTCTCTCTCTCTCTCTCTCTCTCTCTCTCTCTCTCTCTGGTTATGTGAAAAAATAACCTTCTCTGAATCCCTAGTCTTCTGTCTAACATGATAATTAACCCATTACTAAGCAATGCCGTATTACAACGACTCTGATCTAAATGCTTTTGAAAACATCGTGGGTACAGGATAAAATGCTGGAAACCAGCATTTTCTCCTTTTTCCACGATGTTTTGATTCCTCCAAACACAAATCCAGACATTTGAGCAACCCTTTAATTTTTTGTCTGTAAATGCACTCACTTTGGAAGAATCTATAGATTTATCGTCTGTTTAGATTCATCGTCTGGTAAAGATTTACAAGAAAAGTATTTTTTCACATGACCTGGAAAGGTTTTAATCAAAAATTCTACTCCCACGATGTATAAAACAAAAGATAGACAGCTGCTAAAACATGCGTGAAGAATTACAGAAACAAACAAAAGTGACAGGAATACGTCTACGAGAGTTTTTCGAGATTTACGGGCGGTACATTTCGTTACATTAGAAAGCATACGACAAAAGCCACACACGCCTTCATGTCACGTGTCAAACTTCAGAAATAGATCTCGGTGTAAAACAGAATTATGAAAAAGTACAAATTCTTTTATCAAAATCAAAAAATTGTTTCAAAAGATAAGATTTAATACAAGCAAACATGACAGCATATCAAAAGCGCTCCACTGCATGTTAAAGGCCCACTAGCTGCCAAAAAGAAACGAAATGCAGGTAAATTTAATGATGTATACCATTTAATCCCTAGGCCGCTAAGTACGACTCAATGACCTTTTACGGACCGTGCAGATCAAAGATCAGACTGCAGTCTCTTGCCTCTTCACATCATTTTCTTGTTTGTTTGTTTTTCAGACACTGTTCTTTAATTACGTACATTCTTTGATCCCGAAAGCCTTCGAACATAGTTGTCCAATATGGCTTGCAAAACGCGAAAATGGGCATTCGGACATTTACGTATAGTGTCGTCTCGGATCAGCCTGCGCAATCCGCGCAGGCTAATCCGCAACGGCACTTTACGTCTACATAAGATTTTGTGCTACAGTAGACTTGCGCAAAACAGAAAAATACTTAAAAACGGAAAGTGTCGTTTCGGATTAGCCTGCGCGGACTGCGCAGGCTGATCCGAGACTACACTTTACGCAAATATACGAATGCCCCTTTTCGCGTCTTGCAGGCCATATTATAATGGAGCTATGCTCTGGCAGAAGGGGCTTAATGCATCTCCGTGATGCATCATACCAAGCAAGTGAACATACAATTATTGACCCATAAAATCCATTATGTCCATCAACGTCTGAATTCTGGGTTAGAATGGTCCTTTCCGCGGACTACGCAGGCTGACGTGGGTCGATACTTTTTGCAGATGCACTAGACCTCCTTTTCACGGAGCATGGCTCAATTTATTGTAATAACTGCTTTTCACATTTCGTCATGCAGACGACGTTTTTGCCTTGCAGACGACTATTTATGAGGCAATTGAACAAAAGGAGATATCACTCATAACAAAACATTTCTTCTATTGCTACATGTTTTTATGTATTCAAAGATAGCTCATATCATACAAAATCCAAAGTCCGTCTGCTGCAAATTTGTTAGAGGGGTAATTAGTAAATGAAATCGGGTGGCAGAATTATTGCGAATTGCACTTACTGTATTGCTTTGATTAGGTTTTTTTTTTAGGTGAGGTAGAAATTAGCAATCATCATGTGGAGTATAGTTTTGACTTTGGGCCGGAACCTGAGTGAGTGAGTGAGTGTGTGAGGGAGGGAGGGAGGTACAAGCAATTAAACGATCAAATATTTGACGTCTTTTCAATGACTAGAACGACTATAGTGGAAGTAGAGTTTTAGATCAGAATGCATAGAACGCACAGTCTGATGTAAGATCTACATTGATACTTCGAGATATCACGACAAGGCTTTAATATAACTTAAAATACAAAAACCAGGAACATGGATAAGCTATGTAACCAGTTTTGTACTTTCTTGATTCATGCGGAAAAAACTTGTTAGTGTTATTACTGTTGTTGTTCAACACAGACAAAGCAAAAATTAGACCAAGTGGAATAAGGAAGAAGCCTAGAATTTTCTTATACATGTATATGATATGGAATAAAAATTAATTCGATGAGAAATTGCAGGTCAAAAGCGATGGCTCCTTTTCCCCTCAGTGCCATGGTGTTCTGTTTTTATTTAATCTGTCGATAATTTTGCCGTTTATGAAAAGAAAACCTTATTTTTATGCGGTAACGGGTGACATATGTCATGGACTTTTAGAACCAGCTTTCACCACGTGGCCTGTCATTCTGTATATAAACAGCAATCTCATCCCACCCCCATTACTCATGTAAAACCACAGATAACCCATATTTGTTATCACTTTTCACACCTACCCCGCCCACTCAATTAATCCTTGGGCTGTTGAGCTTGAGTCAGTGCGTTTTCGGACAGTTTAGATCAAGATAAGGCTACACCGAACATGCAGCCTGATCTTGAATCTACAATGTCCGATACTGTAAATTTTTTTATACTAAACTGAACTTTGAAATCGCAGTATTTCAGTGTTTACTGTTTGATTCCAAGTTTCATTGATGGAGTCAGTGGTACAGAATCATAAAATTTACGATTTCCAAGTTTTCTCGTTTTGTGCAGTCTGATCTTGATTTACACTGTCCGCAAGAGTGCGTTGATGAGTCAGGCACAACAGCCTAAGGTTTAAAGGTAATTCAATTCTATGTTTTTCATTTTTCTCGACAAGATAGCCTTACTATAAGCCTCCAACAGTTTTTCGGCCTACCCATTAAAAAAATGAATATTCTTGTCGTATCTGTCGTCGGTCATCAATCCTTATCGCTTCACCAGGTGAAAGCGTTAGAAAGTTGGATTTGTCCATTTTGAAACCATTAGCCTTGGTTTCGGTCCAATCATTTTTTTTTCCTTTTCTATAATCGGACGTTACTTTTCGAAAGCGATAGTTAACCGTTTTGCCACAGATCTGTACGGACCGTGATTAAAGGAGTGACTGCAATAAGGAGTGATTAAAGATTTTTACCTCCTGGAGGGCAGAAATCATAAAGCAGGTAACTAAATATTATGTGGCCCGATTATGAGGATTTGTCTTTGAAATGATTGAAAACGTTAAGAAAGTAGAACAGAAACTGGTTACAAGCATTTTTCTGCTTTTTCCAAATGACTTTTTTATAAGCATTATTTCTTAGGGATGTCAAAATTTTGGAATATTCATAAAAAGGTTAAAAAAAATTTCGGACGAACAAGCGGTTCGAACATACAGCCCGCTTGCTATGAGGAGTATAAGAACACTACACAGTTAGCACGACAGAAAGCGGAATACAGTCTTCAATTAATTCTTTGGCTACCAAGCGCCTCTAAATGACCTCTTGCGGACAGTGTAGATCAAGATCAGACTGCACAGAACGTGCAGTCTGATCTTAGATCTACACTGTCCGATAAGGAGATATCCCCCCCCCCCCAAAGAAAAAAAAAAAAACTTTAAACAAGCAACATTTTGGGTTGTTACTATCGGCTTGAAAGTTTCATTTGACTTATTTAGTAGTTTAGGGGTTCATGTTGTGAGTGTGGAAGCTTTACCAGATGTAATGATATGGCTTCTGTATACATACAAATCTTGAGAAGAAACCCATTGTTTTAGATAACCGAATATCTTATTACAAAATTTCCAGCAAGTAATTTACATGTACTACCATTTCCGTCTTCATTATGCTTTCAAGCCCTCTTCCCCGTGGTCGCCGACAGGTTTAACCCTTAACCTGCAAAATAAGTCAAATGAAACTTTCAAGCCTATATTAAAAATCAGAATGTTGCTTTCGTGAGAAAAACATGTCTATATCGGACATTTACACTCAAGGTCAAACTGCATGTTCTGTTCAGTCTGATATTTATCTGAACTGTCCGCAAAAGCGCCAGAAGTCGCGCTGATCAGCTTATGGGTTAGATATTGACCAATAACAATTTTACGACCGATACAGCATTTCCACTTTTAAATTATACCAGAACTTTCGCATTTAGGACGATCGCAGTGCAGCATATTTGCATTTGTGCTACCGGAAATTGTGCGGCTGGCGCACGGCCTTTTAGATTGTGAACCGTAGTGACCGTTCGTCCCAGCAGCGGGTCTTTTTTTTTTTCTTCTTAACTCTTATCCTGCTAAATAAGTGAAACGAAAATTTTAATTGTAAACCAAAAATTTGCTATTCCAAAGGTAATTTTTTTTAATGGGAGAACTGTGTCCTTATCGGACAGTGTGGATCAAAGATCAGACTGCACGTTCTGTGCAGTCTGATCTTGATCTACACTGTCCGCAAAAGGTCAGTAAGTCGCGCTTAGCAGCCTAAGGGTTAACACTCTCAGAGCAATTGGCGAAAACAGCTGCTTTTGTCGTTCTAATCTTGGATTCATACCTTCCGCGTCTCCAAAACTTCGGCTGAAAGTGTGTGTGTGTGTGGGGGGGGGGGGGAGGGGGGGAAGAAGAGGGGCAGTCACGGCGCTGCTAAACCAACGATATTAAATACTTTGTTTACATCTATTATTTAATTGATAGATACGAAGTTTTGAAGCATTCAGTGACGTCATCAGACTTGGTGCCATATTCACCAACACTTCTGCGTATTTATCTGATTCTAAATTCAAAGGCTAGCCATTTGACTGGCTCAAAAAGGTCAGTCCCGCCGATCACATAACTTTTCTTTGAATCCAAGATTAGAAATAAGTTAAGACTGATGAATACATGCTTGACAAGTTCTTGTCCGAAAGCGCCGAATCGAAGCAAAATTGACTCAGGGGACATAAACCGAGATACACGTTATTGTCACAGAAAGTGGATGGTGGTGTTTATCTCCCTTCTATATTGGTATTTATATTGTGTTCTAGTAACCAGAATTTTCTCTTTTTCCCGCAATTGTTTTAAAAGCTATTCTTTTTAGGGTCGAGATTGTTTGGTAAAGGGTTAAAGGGTTAAGGGTTTGAGGTATCTCCCACAGTAACAGTGTTTACGACAATGACACAGGAAATAGTATTCAGGAAATTAATCGTGAACATTTCCTATTGATTGCGTCTTGTGTTCTTTAAGTTGAGTCGAAAGTGAAAAAAGCTAACTTATAATACATGGTGTGTGAAACAAACATAAGAAATGACTAGTTTAATTGACTTATTGATTGACTGATCGATTGATTGATTCGTTCATTCATTCATTCATTCATTCATTCATTCATTCATTGAGTGATGATTTGCACCGCTTTCAATTCTATTTCATTAACATCATGGCGACAGTTCACATATTTATGTATATCCTTTGTTTCACCAGAACCAGCGTGTTTCACAAGGCTGAAGCTCTGATGAGTTTTGCCCAAGGACACTCCTATTAAAAATTCAGTGCTTCCAATGTGGATCTAACCGGGGCCTACTAGTTGGGGATGTACTTTCTACCACTGAGCCACGTAGGACACCTCCAGGAATGACTTGATAGGTGTATTGATCACCGTGATAAAACTGAACCACTGTTGTAAACGGTTTTATAAAATCAAACCAACAAACAGGACAACAAACTCCTTTTAAGTGTTGTGAAAGCAAAACTCACCATTATAATCACACAAGGAAATTAAACTTCTGTTACTCATACCATGTTTGTGGCAACCCCCAATAGCCTTCGTAAAAAGAGTAGATCAAGATCAGATTGCGCGTTTGTGCAGTCTAATCTTGATACACTCTTGTCAAGTTTTCATTGTTTTTGAAAACTTCATTGAGTACGTTTAGCCCATAGGGCGCTAAATTAATGTAAATTTTAATGAAAATTAATGAACATTTTTCTATTATGTAAAATAGTCTGAATACTGCTATTTCAAGGTTGCTATAGCATGAGTATAGTGTAGATTCAAGATGAGACTAGGTTTTGTGCAGTCTGATCTGAATCTCAACTGTCCATAAGAGCAGCTAAAGCCGGATCAACCGCTTTAAACCCTTTACCGCACAGTCCCGAATTTTAGCGACCCTGCAAGAAAAGTCTTTTGGAGACATTGTTGGACAAAGGAGAAAATGCTGGTGACCAGCATTTTCTCCTGTTCTCACAATGTTTTCTAATATTTCACAGAAAAATCCAGCAATTTCATTCATATTCATTTGTCGTCTGCAATTGCTTCCAATTTAAACGAGTCCAATAAATTTGCCGTTTGTTAAAGAGATGAGAGTTAATATGATATGGCCTGCAACACGCGAAAAGGGGCATTCAGACATTTGCGTAAAGTGTTGCTTCGGATCAGCCTGCGCAGTCCGCGCAGGCTAATCCGAAACCACACTTTCCGTATTTATGTAATTTTCTGTTTTGCGCAAGTCTACTGTAGCACAAATTCTAATGTAGTCGTAAGGTGCCGTCTCGGATTAGCCAGCGCGGACTGCGCATGCTAATTCTTTACGCAAATGTCCGAATCCCCCTTCTCGCGTGTTGCAAGCCATATTATGTGAATCCCAATGATTCACTCGCTCAGTTTCATACCTACAGAAGTTTAAAGATCAAAACAATTCCATTTCCGAGAATAGGAAGAGAAAGGTCAGTAATTACAAAGAACATGGATATAAGTGCGGAAATAAATGCGTTTCCTGTCGCTATGTTTTAATTGCGAATTATCCTTTGTTACAGTATCTTCATTTGTTCTTCTAAGGTCATTTCGAAGGATGGTAAAAATGTATGAGCCATGGGGACTTAATGCATCTCCGTGATGCTTTATACCAATCAAGCTAACAATGGATCCATAAAATCAATTTTATCCAACAACCGACTGAATCATTGGGTAGACTGGTCCTTTGACATACTGAAAGTTGACAAATGGCAAAAGCACGGACTGCGCAGGCTGACATGGGTCGATATTTTAGTAAGGCCTTCCTCACAGTAGTTTCGCAGTAGTTTTTCATGGTACATCACAGGTCTACGAAATTCTTGTTTCATATTACCACACAGATCTGCAATAGCCTTTTACCTTGGTTCCACACAGGTCTGCAATAGTCTTACATCATGGTATTACACATGTATGTATAAACACATGAGCATTAATTAAACTCCGACAAAGAATAATTAACACATTACCTTGGCCTGCAAGAAGCCCACTGATCTCAACCCGATCATTTGTGGGACTATTCGGGGCGTCAAGTTTAAGCAATCCTTACAAACTTTACAGGAACTTGCTCAGGTACACTCCATGACGAATGGCAGAGTATCCCAATAATATGAATTCAGCGTTTGATTTCTAACAGGAGAAGTAGGGTAGCAGCAGTTATCTGTGCGGGAGGGAGGGGGGACGTGGGGGGGGGGGGTGCACCACCATTGTTTATGGCCAACTCTCATCATGCTACAATACAATTCCGTGATAGCTTCTTTTATGGCAGCACCAATGTTTATGACCGACTTTCATCATACTACCACACAGGTCCACGATAGCTTTCTTTTATAGCACTACCAATTTCTATGGTCGACTTTCCCCATTCTACAACACAGGTCCATGATAGCTTTCTTTTATGGCACCATAAAATATCTAAGGCTGACTTTCATCATGCTTCCACTCAGGTTTGTGATAGCTTCGTTTCTAGCACCACCATTGTCTATAGCCGACTTTCATTATGCTACAATACAGGTCCGTGATAGTTTCTTTAATGGCACTAGCAATTTTTATGGCCTACTTTCATTATGCTGCTATACATGTCTGTGAAAGCTTTCTTTTATAGCGCTACCAATTTTTATGACCGATTTTCATTATGCTACCACACAGGTACATTACAGCTTCTTTTATGGCATAACCAGTGTCTATGGCCGACTTTCATCATGCTACAACACAGATCCATAATAGCTTTTTTTATGGCACCACCAACGACTATGGCCGCTTTCCATCATGCTACAGCACAGGTCCATGATAGCTTCTTTTATGGCACCACCAATGTCCATGGCCGACAATCATCATGCTACCACACAGTTCCATGATAGATTTTTTTATGGCACCACCCGTGTTTATGGCCGACAATCATCATACTACCACACAGGTCCGTGATCGCTTCTTTTATGGCACAACGAATTTCCATGGTCGACTTTCATCATGCTACTATGCAGGTCATGGTACCGCACAGGTCAACAGCAGACTTTTATCATGGTAACGCACAGGTCAACATCAGCATTATTATGGTACTGTATTGATCTACATGTATAAAGATTTTTTTAACCAGGCTACTTTACAGGTTCATAAACGACTGGCTTCTATGGTGATTTAAATACACATAGGTCAGTAGCAAACTTTTATTGTTGTTCCACGCCAGTCTTCGGCATTCTTTAAACATGGTAGCAACACACGTCCATAACAGTGGGGTACCATTACCAGAAACTCTCAAGAAATGGTACTGTCCATGCTCTGTGAAAAGGGTGCTTAACGCATCTACAAAAAGTATCGACACATATCAGCCTGCGCAGTCCGCAGATTTTTCTAAATTCTCCAATTAGACAAAGAACGTTCTTAAAAATGGTTGGTTAACACGGACCCAGGTCTCCGCTTTTTACCAGTGAGTCATTATTAGTTTTTCTTGTGGTACGACAAGACGTTTCTTATACAAGTAATCAAACATCCCTTAAATATAACTTTAACAGAAATCGTGAACTAAGTTTGTACAGAAATAAAGATTTTCAAGCTACATGTTAAAAGGTTAGTCTTCGTTATTAATACCCTAATATTTTGATTTTACAGTTGTGTATTCTGTTTTTTCTTTTAATTTGTATTAGCTGACTTTTTTACTAAAAGGTTAGCCTTTGTAGTATCCTACTTTTTTTACTATTTTGATATCACAGTTGTGTATATTTATTATGCTTTTTTTAAAAATATCTACTTTTGCGTAACCGTATATAGCTGACGTTTGACCTATTTCATGATATTAGTCGCGAATTAATAGTAAGTAATTTGTGCTTATTCAGACCTTAGCAGTTGGTTAAGATATGTTGTTTTTTTTTTCTTATAGTTGTTACTCATTTTATATGAGCCGTACTCTGTGAAAAGGGAGCTTAATACATCTGCAAAATGTATCGACTCATGTCAGACTGCGCAGTCCGCGCAGGCTAACATGCGCCGAAATTTTTTGCTGTCTTTAAAATTTCTTCATGTCCAAGGACTTTTCTAACTTTAGATTCAGTCAATATTTAGACTAAATGGATTTTATGAATCTACAATTCTATGATGACTTGCTAGGTATCATGCATCACGGAGATGCATTTAGCCCCCCTTTTCACAGAGCATGGCTCATATTTTTCATGACTTTCCCTTTAACACATTACTGTACAGACACCATTTTTACCAGCAACAGCTCCTTTTTAAATGATGAGTTGGCTTGCAACACGCGAAAAGAGGCATTCGGACATTAGCGTAAAGTGTCGTCTCGGATCAGCCTGAGCAATCCGCGCAAGCTAATCCGAGACTGCACTTTACGACTACATTAGATTTTGTTCTACAGTAGACTTGCACAAAACAGAAATTACATAAATACGGAAAGTGTCGTTTCGGATTAGCTTGCGCGGACTGCGCAGGCTGATCCGAGACGACACTTTACGCAAATGTCCGAATGCCCCTTTTCGCGTGTTGCAGACCAGTTAGATATAACATGTACTCTTGCAAGATGTCTCTTGCTGAAAGAAATATGTTTCAACAATATGAAAGACAGTGAGGAAAAGGAGGCAATTACTGACGAGGTTACTTGTCATTAGTTGTTCTGATACTGAAACACAAAACAGTTTCAATATTCATATTCCAAAACCTCAAACACCGTCTATCTATCCTTAACCCTGTACCAAGCAATTCCTGGTTTTTAACGACCCTGAGGAAGAAGCCTGCTGAAAACATTGTGGGACAAGGAGAAAATGCTGGTAACCAGCATTTTCTCCTTTTTCCACAATGTTTTCTACTTTTCGAAAGTCAAGTTTCAATTTTAGAGTCGCGTTAATTTTGTCGTCTGCAAATACTTTGAATTTGGACATGTCCAAAATTTTGTCGTTTGGTAAAGAGTTAAAAGGATGTTTCTGGTTTAATTAGGTCTTTCTCCGTCAGTTTTGTATTTTAATTTTTTTTGCTGTATTCCAATGATTACTTACTTTATATCGTAACTCATAGTTTATTCCTTTCGGTTGCATCTTCCTCATTTTTCCACAAATTAAGTTTTATATTATATCAGGGGAAAAAGAGTTTCAAAGTCTAACCGATCTTGGGCAGTTTCAAACCTCTGTAAAATTAGTACGTGTACATGTACAGTAAATTAGTACAACTGTATTGGCCTATAGTGTATATAGACAAAAAAAAAAATGAAAAATATCAATATTTATAAACTTGGCCACTTAGTGATTTTATAGGTCCAATAAGGCGTCTGCAATGAACTGAGTATCAGAGAGAGTGGGCTAAGATCAGACTGCAAGGACTATGCTTATCTTGTTCTGCTATCTTCACAACGGACAAGAGGTAGTGATAGGAAGGAAATGCCACCGCAAATATGATGTGACTTTTTTTTAAATTACCATTATTTTATTTTCAATCACTTCTTTCCCTTTTCGTAACAGCTTTCACTATGTCGCCGTCTGAATACGATCTGCTGACCTCCAGAAGCCAGGAAGCCGCCAGCAACTTGTTGTCAGTTACCATATTTGTTGGTATACTAATGGTACTTGGACTAACCGGAAACAGTTTGGCGTGCTTTTATTATTGGCGACGAGTTAAACGAACCCAAACGACAAACCTGATCTTGTTTATTTCAGTTCTTGACGAAATTACAAGTTTAGCTATGCCGAGAACTGTCGTGATTCTGATGTTTACCTATAAATATGATGATTCAGTTTTATGTAAGCTTGATGCTTACTTGAACTACATTCTTGTTTCGCTTACCATTTTGGTGCTTGTTGTCCTAGCAGTGACAAGATATCGACATGTTTGCAATCCTTTGCGACCCAAATTTTCAGACAGACAAGTAGTCCTTACAGTTGGTATCTCTGTGGTTACATCTGTTGTCGTGTGTTCACCGTGTCTATTTATGTATGAAGCAGTTCCTATAGCACTCTCCGTGGGATATAATAGCACGTTCATGAATGTAACTGGACATTACTGTGGTTTAAGCAAGGTGGTAGATCTTAACCTTTTTATAAGGATAGTTAATGCGTTTCATTTTATCTGTGTTCTGGTAGCCTTCGTAAGTTTAATAGTGATGTATTATAAAGTAAGACAACGAGTGAGAGAGCAAGACAGAAGCCTGAAAGAACGTAGGGGTAAAGCTACATTCAAATCTTACATTACCGCCTTAACAACGCCAACAGCTCCTACATGCAACACGCTTGGCGACCCAGGGGCTAAATGGGAAACAATCGAAGAAAATCAAACGTTGGGAATACCCTCTGTTCCATACAGGCAAAAATCTTGTGAACAGTCTATCACCATTGAAATGTCCTGTGTCGCTGATACAGTGAACAGCACGGAAGTGAGCGAGACATGTGAGTGTTCAAAGGAAACTGAATCAAGAGATTTCAACAGCGTTTACAGAAAGAAAAAAAGAAAAAGCAAATCTAGACGTTCTCGAAAGAGATTGTCAACGGTTGCTAGGCAACAAACTGTGATGATTTTTGCAGTGACAGTGACATTTATGGTGTCTATGGTCCCGTATTTTGTAAAATCGTTTTTTGAAAGTTATCCGCTCAGGAAATACGACGTGGGTGAAGTATGGGTACAGTTCTGTTACAGAAGTTATTTAATTAACGCGGCTATAAACCCTTTTCTGTACGGAATCTTTAATAATCCCTTTAGAGCTTTTGTTATTGAAGTGCTGTGCATTCCTTTAGCTTTATTCAAGAATTTTCGGTGAAAGAAGTCTGCCTCCATTAATTATTTCTTCTAAGTCGATGTTCCAAAAGTAGACTTTGAAAATAATATTGTATAAAAATGATCAATACTGAGATGCGGTTTGATACATGTCTACAGATGATATCATAGTTCGGAAAGCAGAAAATGCTCGTTACATACAATTTCCCTTCAACTCTTCAAAAGCAAAAAGCAGAAACGAGGACTTCTGTGGAAAGCATATATCAATATCAGAGGGCACAAAACGAGCAGTCTGATCTTTGATCCATGCCGTCTGCTTTTTTAGCCAAGCTAAAGTCAGGTAGGTGCAAAGCCGAACATGTCCTTATAGAGAAGATGATAAGTCAATCTGTTATCCTGACTCTTGTAAACTAGGACTCATGAAAGAGTTATTTGAAGAAAATATACAGTTTTTTTTTAACCTTTAGAGCGTTGAATAAACCCACTAAACGAAAACTTTAAGACACTCCATATTGAAAAAATCTACAGATTACAAATCCGAAAGTTGAATGTCTGAATGAACCGGAGGTCTTTTGACAGGATAAAAAAAAAAAAAATACTGGAAAAAGGGGAAATGCTGGTTACAAGCATTTACCAGCATTTTCTCCTTTTCCTACAATGTTTTCAAAAAGCCTCCCCCGCAGGGTCGTTAAAATTGAGATCGTTTGGTAAACGGTCAAGAGATCCTCAGCTTTGATTCATCAAAGACCTCGACTCTAAGCCAGTCAGAATCCTCGTATACTCAGGAGAAAACCGTTATTTTAAAAACGTTGAAAAGACCTGAGATCGTTTTCACCAACGATTTTAACTATCTTTCTATTGCTGAATTCAGACGAAATGTCTCAACCAATCAGATGACAAGTCTTGGAATTTAAATTGAAAACTTGTTTTTGAATGGTTGGTGTGTACGGCTCCAGGATACAGAGCTAGTCCTTGAGAAGAAACATCAAAGCAGCCGTTGGCATTTTGTCCGATGCTCTAGGAAACATCTCAATCTTCAATTAGTTGTTATGAAGTTTTATAGTTTTTCTGCCTATCTTTGTCTGTCTCTCTTTCCCTCTTAATAGTAAATGACTTTCAAATGAGCCTACTGGAAATTTTCTTGATTTGTGTATGGGTTACCTACGTACTTCTATCACAAAGTTGTCATGCACACAAAAAGGGTTTCATCATCTAGAGACATGAACAATAAATATTCTAACACGAGTCTGGATTCTTTCACAACCAAACAAATGAATCTGGATTTTTCGGCAGCTAATTATATCTGTACGGAAGCCCGGGTTTCAACATAAATCATCAAAGCATCAAATAAACGAAATACGCTTTCTCAATCAGAAAAAGAGCCCAAATCATCTACCCTTCGTAACTGCTGTTGGTAACTAGCGGACAATGTAGAACCAAGATCAGACTGACGTTCTGCACAATCCGATCTTGATCTACATTGTCCACAAAATGCAGACTGATCTTCATTTAAACTGCATAAAAATGACAAATTTATGCTTGGCTCTTTAAGGTGCTAGATCTAGCATCTATTTTGTGATGAAGAAATACAGAAAAATTTGTTTGTTTATTTCGGGGTTTAACGCCGTTTTAACAACTTGGGTATTTTCAAGGCGGTCAGTGCACCTACGCCTGTGTTTCCTGGCTTTCTCACACCAGCACTGACATAAGTTTCTTTCCAAGTCACCGACTACTTTTCTCACATGCATCAGAGGTGAGAGGCAAAAAAGCACCGAAACGAAAGCTTGACTTAGTCGAGTTTTGAACCCTTAACCACAGGGTCACAGGTGAGATACGCTAGCCACTGAGCTACCTCACCCTGGAGAGACTTTACGTTCTGCCTCCAGGTCAACGTTACTGCTCCTGTCAATTGAACGTACCCGCTCCAGGTAAAAACAAGGCCGCGCCCTAGAATTTTGCTAGGTAAGCACCAAAATATGCTTCTTTAACAATCAGATGAATGGGTGTGCAGTAGACGGTTGTCGCACGGAATGTCTGGTATGTCAGTGCATATTTCTGTATTGTTCTTTTGGTGGTTGGTTGTTTGTTGAAGACGTTTAATCCGACAAACTTCCGTCAGCGACTATGATTTCCGAATAATCAACACGCGGAAGTCAGCAAAAAGCTTTGTTAAACATACAAACACGATATTCTGAAATTTGTGCTCTACCAAGTGATTCATATATGCTTTATTCACCACAGTTCTAAACAAAAAATATACGATGTTCATTATAGAACAACTTTCTGTTAGTTTTTATAGACAACGCTCCATGCTCCAAAACTCAATAAAACGATCCAGTTCCTGAGTTGAAACAAAGTCCGATATTATAAGCGATTGTCTGCGAGTTTAATCAAACAATTTGTCTTTTTTGATCAATATGTATAACTGTCTGTCCGTCTTTCGGTCTTTCTGTCAGTCAGGTTTCTCGTTCTGATTTTTTATGCTTTTGAAATGAAATGTCATTATATACATGAAGAGCTTGATGACAGACAGTATCATGCTCAAGATCTATAACTATCATTACTATCATGCACAAGATCCATAACTATTATAACTATCATCTTCGATATCGTCATCACAAGACTCCTCTTCGTTAATGAAAATTAATAATAATGATCATCAACGAACAACCAACCATATGCCTTGTCAGCTGCACACCTAAAAGCATCTAGTTGTATCTGATACTACGATTTAAATATGTAAAGATCTTTTCACACCTTTGCAAAACAGTAGACCCTATTTAAACATTAAAGTAGCTTACGGATGACGAATGATGAATTTGTTTCAAATCAACTAGCCTTTTTTTTTTTTTTTTAGTGAAATACACTATATAGATGCGTAGTTTTTGATTTTTTGTACGAAAACAGATCCGGTAAATCCTTAAATCTTTTGGCACCAGAAAACGACATAGGCAAATAATGGAGTCCCGCATCAACCGCTACCGAAGCTGGCGGTGCCCGATCATGATATTTCACTATTTGTCTGTAGTGTTACTATGTATACATAAGTATGGTGGCATATTTCTGCCACGAGATACGAGATAGCTATCATGATAATTTTAGTAAATTATCGCGATAAATTAAAAGTTTCCTGGAAATCTTATCAAGATCGTGAAAAGTTTCATGATAAAAATATCACGATAAACTTAATATTTTATCGCAGAATTTCTCCACCGTGCTCGAAGCTGACATGCGAGATAAAATTATCGTGATAGTTTTATCCGTTTCTCGATATCTATAAATAGAAAATTCATCATTTGGATGAACTCGGTAGTTTTGACTTAAAGGCCAACTACAGACAAAATCTCTTTTTGGATATATGAATCCTTAAATGAAAACCATCTTAAAAGAGAAAAACCGTATTTCAATGTCTATGGAAAAAGAGAGTTATAAGCGAAGATATGGTTTGCACACCTGTGCGAGTCTGTGAAATGTTCGATAAACCGGATGTAATGCCACACTTATTTCGGCTTCTGTGTACTGTTAATTTGCTCTGATGCTGACTTTTTTTCTCTCTCAGCCTTATCCTCCCTCATGTCGGGAGACGACTCTTTTCACCACAAAAACCCCTATCGTATGCCGGGTACCGAGTTTAAGCACTATTTCGAGCCAGGAGATGACTATTCATTCGTCAGTCTGCTGTCTGTCTGTCTGTCTGTCTGAACCGAATGGCGTGGCTTAATATCAGATCTATCATTAATCCTCAAAAGGTTGAATAAACCTTCATGTCGATTGCAAAATTTTGAATTGTGCTAGTTTTTGGAGAAACAAAAATAGATGTTTCCGAATTGGACACTGTACATAAGATCAGATTGCTCGTTTTGTGCAGTCTGATCTTAATATACACTGTTCACAAAAGGTCATTGAGTCGCGCTCAGCAGCCTTAGGGCCCCACAGAAATTTAAATGAAGCAAGAAATAAATGGTAAATTCACTGTTGATTATCCATCTCTTTCATGAGAGAGAGAGAGAGAGAGTAGTTAGAAAAGAAATTCGACAAGCAGATTATGCATTTTTGTTTTTAAGATCGTATGAATGAGGAAAATACAAACAATATGACGTTCGACTTACCCATTTAACCTGTGTAAAATTCCAAATTCCATTTACATTATAGACGGGTTCAATATGGTCGTGAAAACAAAAGAGTAACATTGTACATGACATGTTTATGACAAGTGCTTGTTAACCTGAAGCTGCAAGCCGGGTAAAAAAATATGTCAGACCACAACGGTGCGATACCATCATCAAAGAGGCACCAAATTAACCCTTTGTCCCTGTACATGGATGGAACACACAATTCTTTTCTCAAATAAAAGGTTGGCGCACTAAATTTTTGTGTAAAGTTTGTACGCAGTTGTAAATTTTTAATTTACGCTGCATTTTCATAGTCAGCATCTCTTATCTCATACATGATTACAGGGAGAAACACGGGAGAAGACAGTTAAACAATTTTTGTCCACGTTGGTATTTCCTTTTAAAATGTACGCCTTACATGCCTCAGTATTTAGGAAATGGACTGACCCTGTATTTTGCAGACGATCAAAAATGTTTACTGCATGATATGGAGGATAGGAAGGCAGGAGGCAATTCAGACAATCTTTTAACGTTGTTGTTGATGAAAGAAACAAATATGAAATTGTGAAAAAAAAAGCACGTAGGAAAATAAATGAAAATCAAGTGAACAGCAAATTCAGGATGTGTGCTGGATTTAATGTTGTTTGTGAATGTTAAAGAGAGGATACGATTTGTAAGGCAGATCAAGGCTTTTAATTCTTTCAAAGCTGAAGGAGACATGTAAAATGCTGACACTGGTGGTGTAGATCAAGATCAGACTGCGCAGGATTTGTAGACCGTTAAATGAGGCCTAAAAAAAAAATAGTTTATTTAGGGTAACGTCTCCAAAAATGTTAGGTAGGGTAGGGACGAATTTTTTTTTTTTTATTTTTAACTCCCCCCCCCCCCAAAAAAAAAAAACATTTTGAAATGGTGGTATTTCGAAAATGGGGAAAAAAAGAGAAAATAGTGGCTACCAGCTCTGAGTCCCTTTTCTCATTATGTGTTCAAAAGACCTCTAGTCTGTCACTAACTTTCTGATTGTGCGGTAAATGGTAAAATTCTATCTAAACTATACTTCTATATTTGCATCTTTTTTCCCCACTGAATGCTGTCCACTTTTGTTTAACTCTTTTCTGAATTGAAATTTTTTAGATTTGTCCAAATTAAAAGTATTTGCTGACAACAAAACAAATGTAACTCACAAATTGAAATTTGTTTTGGGAAGGGTAGAAAACATGGAAAACAAAGAAAATATGGGTTTATAGTATTTTCTCCTTTTCCCTCAATTTTCCCACAATGTTTTCAAAAGTTTTTTTTATGGATTGTTAAAACTGTGGATTGCGTGGTAAAGAGCTAAAACAGCTGAAAAAGTGAAAAACATTTATTTGCAAGTTTCTAAATAAACTGAATAAATACTAGAATGTTTCGTTTGTGTTTATGTTTAATACACTCCCTCTCCAGAACACTTTAGAGGACTATATATATTATACCGATTTAAAGTAAACATTTTCTCTGTAGAAAAGTTGGGTTTACAAAGGTTATGCATATTGTTTTTTATTTAGAACACACATTCTTGACACAACTTTGAAATTACAAGTATCCACTTTTGTTGTCCTTCAGAGTTATAATGTGAAACAAGAGTGTCGTCATCACAGTATACGCCGCCACATGGCTGCTATTTCAAGCAGCTAGCTTTAGAGACTAAAGTGTTGGAATTTCTAGCACCTACCTGGGTAGCTCAATGGATATATTGTGTTACTTGTGATCTAAAAGTTTTACGCATGGACTGATGGATGGACAGACGGACGCACAACGGACTCATTGGTCATTGGCTTTGATTAAGCAATAAAAATATGAAGTTTCATGAAATTATGTCCATTAGTTGGAGATAAATTGATGAAAAACATTTTTTTTCCCCATGACACAGCAATAAATTCCAAAACCCTGACAATATGCACTAGGTCACATGATCTGTGAAAATTTCATCCAAATCCGTTGAGATATGTCAAGTAATTAAAGAGATACTGGTGAAAAATGAAATATAACATGAAGCCCCCTTTTTCCATGATGCAACTATAAATCACAAAACCTTGACAATCTGCACTAGGTCACATGATGAGAAACATTCTATGAACATTTTATCCAAATCTGTCAAGAAATGTGGGAGGAGTTGCGTTCACAAGAAACAGACTTTTGTAAGGATGGACGCAGTTTAAATTTGACATGAAGCCCCCTTTTTCCATGACACAGTAATAAATTCCAAAACCCTGACAATATGCGCTAGGTCACATGATCTGTGAAAATTTCATCCAAATCCGTTGAGATATGTCCAGTATTAATTAAAGAGATATTGGTGAAAAATGAAATACAACATGAAGCCCCCTTTTTCCATGATGCAGCTATGAATTGCAAAACCTTGACAATATGCGCTAGGTCACATGATGAGAAACATCCTGTTAAAATTTTACTCAAATCCATCAAGAAATGTGGGAGAAGTGCTGCTGCTCCTCAATTTTATATAGATCAGACACATTTTACCAGGAAACTAAAGTGGCATCACTTGCCAGAAGTGTAGGAGAGATTAGAAAGCCTTGGAAAATTTTTACATAGCGGCTCCTAGCCTAGGCAGTTTCAGGTTTTTCTCTAAGACCAGGTAGGGTAAATCAAGCTGACTGAAGGGGGGGGGGGGGGCGCGCAGAGCGAGAACAAGGCAAGTTTGGGTAGATTTATATTTTCCGAAAGAAATTATTGTTGCCTCATTGTAACAAAGATAGAAAAAAAATATGAAAATACCTGTCTAATATGAAGACCTATCGACGCTTGATACAAATCTAAACTTCTATCGTTGCCGTCGTCTAGTTTAGTCCACAGTCCGTCCTGTCAGATAAGTTGCAAGAGAAACGTCCATTAAAATTTTTCGAATGTTATATCTGCATTGAACACCTTAATTGTTCGTAGTTCTGGAGCATGCTAGCACTTTTGCCGAATGATGTTTAACAGAACTTGTTCAATCTGAAATCTAGCAAACCGAAAGTAGCGACAATGCACTACAGAACCGGAAATGCGGTGATGACAACAGAGATGACGGGATCCTGTCTATATTTTACACGAAGAAAAACGAAAATCACAAGTAAAAGTTCGTTACACAGTCTGTATAGTACCGCAGTATTTCGGGCGTGATTTGTTGTAGAAGATAAAACTGGTACCCGTTTGTCTTTTGTAACCGTGCGATAAGATACGAACGTTAGATAAACAGAAGTTCCTGTGTGGAGTTAGCGAAAAAGCCCGATCTCTCCGCCTGCTTGTATGTATTTTTAGAAATGGAAAACCCACGTTATTGCGTTTGACAATTTTGTGTTTAAGGTCGGTTCAATATACTCCGATACACGGTAGCTTTTGTACAGTCGTAGGAGTTTTCATGCATAATTATGTATGTAGTAGTACATGATTGTACACCTATAATATAATGCGCAATATTTGCCGAAACAGGCGTCCTGTGACACAGTATCATAAAAGGCTGATTTTTTTTTTTTTATCGGAAGACAAAAAAAAATTAGGGTCGGGGCAAAATCTCCAGGTAGGGTCGGCTTACCCGAAACAAACTATTTTTTTTTACGCCTGATCGACGGTGTCCTATATTTGATAGAAACAGCCTTAGAACTGTACTCGAATGATTTCCTTTACACATTGCAACGTTCCCTCTTCCTTCTACCACTTAGTAGAAGAGAATTTTGGCATATTTCAACTGTCTTGATTTATTATTTCTTTTTTTTATACTTATCTATTACAACTCGTTGATTAGGTAGTGGTACAATTGAAATAACATCGAGAAATAAATTTCAAAATAGTTTTGTTCGTTACCAGAAGAATAACTATTCCACTAAGCTAATTCATTCAAAATTTCAATCCTATGATTGTAGATGTAAGAGTGACACACCCCCGCCACGCCAAACTCGTTCTCACTCCGTTCCGTATTTTTTTGCCGATCGGACTGAAACTGCCTTCGGACGAAGTGGGCGTATTAGCATCCTTTTACCAAGGGTGCTCCAGAACTTTGAGCCTGCTCAAAATTTTTTGCCATCCATCCCGTCCTGTGATTAGACGGAGTAACAACGTACTTAAAGCGAGATGGACATACTACAAACGGAACTGCTGTACTTCGATCCTATTAGAGACGCAGTGCGGTCGGGCAATAACTTGCAGTGCGTTTGCATTTTACCTACCGAAATTACATGTCCTTTCCCAGCCCGTTTTTCGATTTTGTTGACCGGGTTAAGACTTTCTGGGAATAGGTTTGGTGAAATAGGGGCTTCAGCCATTATCAGGCCAAAATTATACGTTCATCTCCGACCGTAACCCGTTTTCCGATTATGTCAGGACGGGTTAAGATGTTCTAAGAACTAGTTTGGTGTGACGGGGGCTATAGAGATTGAAACTCTGCAGTACACAAGTGATTGAAACGTGAAATAGCAATTTATATCTTCATAAATATCATGCAGTTTTCTCAATTTTCTGTGTTAGTTCATATATAGCGACTATAATTACCTTCACTTGTGACATCACGGCAAACTACCGGAAGTCACGGTTTTTTCAATTAGCGACTTTCACACAGGTGAAAATCCGAAAGTTTAAACCTCTATATCTTGTGAAGTAAGCATCACAGAACGCTAACAAAATTTTTGTTAACATACTCTATTGTCGTTTTATCAGATTTTGAAATGAAAATTTTGGTCTGGAGGTACCCTTTAATAAGATTGCAGTCAGTAAAATTTCGATTCATTAATTAACAATTGCAGCTTAATTGGTAAATTCTGACAATGCCCGAATGACAGAGGTCTGTAATATGACAAATACGATTCGAAACGCCTCCTACGAACAACTTTAAAACCGTACAGGAAAAAGGAGAATTCATAAGGTTGTATACGAAGGTATTCCGAAACCGTATCTAATTATAGGTATCATGAATGTCAGTTGTGGGCACGAAAGCAAAAAAAATCATGATAAGAGTTAGCATTATTGCGATATTTTTATCGTGAATTTTTTTGTTTTATCACGATAATTCTCTTAAATTATCATGATAGCTATCTCGTATCTCGCGGCAGAAATATGCCACCATACATAAGGGAAAAAGAACGAATTAATGTGATTATCTACGGCAGATTTTTTAGAAGTATTTTCATATTTTCATACTGAAAGAAATCATGTTGCAGACAACTTTTTTTTTTTTTGACACCCAAAGGGTTAATACTTCGTTCGTTTAAAACGCTCACTTACACATCATGTATGTTTTATTTTCAGTTAAAATTTTTAATTTAATATTTGAATGAAATATGTATTCAGTATTGACCACTTTCATAAAAAAAACCTCACCAACTGTGTATATAAAATTGTTACAAACAACTTAAGATCGTTACTTTCAGAAACAAATTGAGAAGACAAAAGCCTATCAGACAAATCCGCACCACCCTATCTCTACCTCTCTCTCGTACTCTCTCTCGCTCTCCATTTTTTGACGATGAGTGTCTGATTCTGCCAGCTTAATAAAATTGGGCAGAGAAACAGAGAACCCGAGATCGCCTGAATACATGCTCAATAAGATCAGGCCTATTAATAAAAAAAAAAGGTTCAACGTGCTGTAGTATTGTACTGCCATTCAAGTACATGTATTTATTAAACTACACATTTGAACCGATCTACCGATCTATATCGACAGGGATCAAGTTGCAGAAAACAGTTTAAAATGTGATTCAAATGAAAGATACTTATCTCATTGATAGAATACAATGTGAGAAAAAAAATGTTTTGCTTAGTATTCTACATCAGTTTTTTTTAAATTAGGAAATTTTTGGTAAAGTGTTAAAACATACAGGTTTTACAGTAGTCTGTGTAAAATATGTTCACCAACCACAACACCAAATAAAGATAAAAATGTAATCTATAGATGTGACTAGACCACAGTGTGGAACACTGCACCTGTTCTTTTGGGGTGTATTGTATTTCTGTAGAATTCACTATTTAGCCTCAAACTAATGCCTGAACCGATGTCTATAGATGTTCAGCTGATTTGGAATATATAGTTGGTCATTCATAATGATAATTATTGTTATTATCAACGATGACGGACCTATGAATGTGACCACGATAATTAATATAGAATCTTGACCAAAATGACAAAATTGTTTACTGTAACACGAAGACTTACGCTTATCGTGTTTCAACTCAGGAGCTGGATCGTCGTATTGAATTTTGGAGCATGTTACGTTGTAATGCAAAAACGGCAAAATATCGCTTTATAATTGCAATTTAATTTTTTTCGGTTTATAGTTGTGAGGAATAATTATTATATAGGTCAACTAACACGGCACACATTTCAGAATATCGAGTGTATATGTTTTACAAAGGTTTTTGGAGACTCCAAGTATTGATTTGCCAGAAATCAAAGTCGCCGACGGAAGTTTGTCGGATTAAACGTCTTCAACAAACGATTAACCACCGAAAGAACTACAGATTAACGTGCACTGACACCCCAGACATTCCGTGCGACAACGTTCAAATGCATATAGATCTATTCATTAACATGTAAAAAAAAAAAGATGATTTTGCGCTTACCTTGCAAAATCTTGTGGGCGCAGCCATGTTTTTACCTGGAGCGGGTACGTTCAAATGACAGGAGCAGTAACGTGGACCTTGAGCAAGAATGTAAGGTCTCTCCAGCGTGTACCTGGGCGGGCATACAGAAAACGCCGAATAGTTCCTGAATAAAAATGTCCAACAAGAATTATACCACCCTCGCCTGCGAAGATGTTGATCTAGATAACAATTTTGTAAATGAACTTTTTTTCTTTGGTCTAGACAATCCATAAATTTCGAAATTAATTGATAAATAAGCCTTTTCATCAATGGCGGGGTACATGCTTTTTCACAGGTGTTACTCAAGTCAGGAAAACGAAAAGTCTTTTAGCAGAAGTTATTTCCCACGCGGTTTTAAAATTGATCAAAATGGCATCCCCAGAAAACTTACGGTCCATAGCAAGCATTTTATACGGTCATTTACTGAGAGAATGCCCTCAAAAGACACAAAAGTATGAAGCTGGAACTACTTCGAAATCAAGCAGCAAGATGATTGACTTTAACGGTAGGTAATATCGTACCTGGGCCATAATAAACAGAACTAAATGTCCCTCTTTATTCAAAGAAAAAACCTTTAAAATTGATTAAGACAGACAGCTTTTTCGACCAATGACTTTTTTATGAGCCTTGTTTTGTGAAATGGGGGCTCAGTGTATCTGCAAAAAGTATCGACCCCTGTCAGCCTGCGCACTCCGCGCAGGCTGGCATGGGTCCAGCCTTTTTGCTATTGGTCAATTTGCCGTATGTCCAAGGACCATTCTACCACATGATTCAATTGGTTGTTAGACAAAAGTAGATTTAATTCAGAGGTGTAGCTAGCCCAAAATAAAGTGTACGCAAAAGTAATACGTAAGGTATTAACCGAAGCTCGAAGTGTCGAGAGAGGGAAAGGGAATTTCACAGGAGGATCTGGAGGGCCTCCCATAGCAATATTTTTTAATCGTAGAAGCTATTTGGTTGTCTCTGGTGACGTGTTTTGGGCAAATTTTTATTTCTTTTTTTTTTTTAAGTGTACGCAACTGCGTTTTTGCGTACAAGCAGCTACGCCTCTGTAATTGACCCATAATTATATGATGACTTACTTGGTTTAATGCATCCTGGAGACGCATTAAACCCCTTTTGGCTCATATTTAAGGATAGTAGTGTCTGGCATGGCCAAGAATTAGTCTCAATAATGAGACGATACAGTGATTTTTCTCATATTTGGACATTTGTTTCGCACCCTACCGTCTCAAGTCCATCATAAATTTTCCGGTAGCAAAGATAGAGCGCTATACTGATTTTTGGTTTTGTTTGTTCAATCTGTATTACAGCGAAGTACAATTAAATTTTAGTAACAAACATGACCAAGGACAAATTACTAAACCTTTCATCACCTAGAGCGTGTAGAAATTCTTTATAACATGTAAATTTCAGAAAAAAATGGCGAAATCTATCATGTGTGGCGGCCATTTTGCATCTTTTTGGGAACGTAAATTTATCTGAGTAACGTAGGAAATGAACTGTTTTTTCTTATGTTCAGCGTCTAAAATGAAAATACTAAATTTTGTATATAAAAGGAAGGGTTATTGAATATGCAAGCAACAGGTATGTTTAAATCCTAGTTTTGTGCTCTGTTTGTGAAAGCATGAGAGTTCAAACGTGCGCACAAAATCTGTGTGGAGATTTCAACTGGTTTTGTCTTGGTCGTCTCTGTACCCAGAGGCGATCAGTCAAAAAGTAACATCGCCTTTAGGGACAGTTATCTGTACTAGGCCAAGAATGTATCAGTTTAGGGGAGATGAAGCCTATTAATTTATAGAAGACATTGTGGTGATATGATTCAGATGTAAAAGCTTAAAAGTGGTATGGATGATTCTGAATTTTCAATTTTCTTTGTGTAATCATCTAACAGGTCAAACAGATGTCATAACCTTAAAAAAATATTCGTCTTGACTCGCTTTCTCATCGCGCAATATATAATTGGAATTCTCTGCCAGCTGAGGTAGTGGACTCAAAATCAGTGAACAGTTTTAAGTACTCTCTTGACAAGTTCTGGCTGCACAAATGTTTAAGGTGTTGGTCTTTTAAACCTCGAAAAACAAGGATCTTTTCTGCACGGATTCAAATCCAGCCAGGTACTGTTTGTATTTCAGTTTTGCATTTGTTGTTAACTTTTATGTTTGTAAGATGGGGGTTTGTCTGGGATTGGTCACTGAGCCATTTGTTGTCTAAATAATGGACTTACTGCCTAATAAGGCTTTATGTTATCAAAATGATGACATTTAAGAGGGGGCATGTTATTTTATCAAAATGATGACATTTAAGAGGGGGCATGTTACGGGAGATCACTCCTTCCTTACTGCATAGCTTCTTCCCGTATAAAATCAATACCTAACAACTGAGTTAGAGAGAGTTCTCTTTAGCTCAGTGGTTAAGGTGTTGGTCTTTTAAACCTCAATAAATGAGAATCTTTTCTGCACAGGTTAGAATCCCGCCAGGTGCAGTTTATATTTAGCTATGCATTTGTTGTGAACTTTTATGTTCGTAAGATTTTTCATGATTTTCTGATGGTAATTAAGACAGAAAGGTTTATAGTTTTCCAAGCACCACCATATTGCTCTGATTTACATTGCAAAAAAATGACAGATAGCGAGGTAAGAATAATATCATAATGGATTTTGCTAAAGACATTTTGTAGTTCTGCAATAAGGTCAAAGACAATTTATTTAACCCTTTTCCACATGACAAAGTTTTAGACCTGTCCAAATTGAAAGCATTTGCAGGCAACAATATCAATGTGGCTCGAATGATGCAATTTTTGTTTGATAGGTCAGAAAACATTGTGGGAAAAGGAGAAAATGCTGGTTACCAGCATTTTCTCCTTTTCCTGCAATATTTTCAAAAGACTTCTTCAGGGTCGTTAAAAGTCAGAGTTATTGTCATAGCCTTAGCATCATTGTCATCTAGTTGTCGTTGTCTTTGTTGTAGTGCAAAAACTTCGACATTTTATAATATCACTGTTATTTCTGAATATACTTACTTCAAACTTGGACAAGTTGTAAACCATCAAAAGGGGAACCAATACAACTGGAGCAGATTACCATCAAAATATTTTTGAAACATTTACGCCCTTTTTTTTTTACTTTGAATTTTCACTGAAAAGCAGCTGTAGCCGAGTGTTGGGACTTGTAGGCAGTGCTCTTGTTTCCATTTCCCACAATGTTCTACATATTTTCAGAGATATTCCATCATTTGAGCCACATTTAATATGTCGTCTGCAAAATGCTTTCAATTGTAACCAGTTTAAAATTGTTAAAGTGTTAAGCACACTGAGCACTGTAACAGTTGATGTCATAATGGCAGAAAGACTCATGCTCAGCTGGATTCTCAAGCAGGGGTACCCTAGATTAGAACATATCTAGAACAAAGTTTTGTTCTCAGTTTCTTCTTATTTGAGTGATATTTTTTGATAGAAAAATGATTTATCTCTACAATCTTTTAAAAACCTGAATTTATAATTCGAAATATCATTTACAGACAACAGAATGAATTTGACTGAAATGATGAGATTTTTCTTTGAACAAATAGAATTTTCTCCTTAACCAACAATGTTTTCAAAAGCTGTCTCTCACAGTGTTATTAAAAATTAGATTGCATGGTAATGCGTTAAATTTATTTTAATTATCCATATTTCAAAAGGAGGTTTTTCAAACCCATCTGATGCACATTTAGTACAGGTGGTATTGTGTTGAAAGAAAACAAAACAATGCTTTTACCAAGGATTTTGTGAAACAAATTTGTTTATTTTCAGCAAATAAAAGAGTTGCAGAAACAAGGTATGATTGTAGAAAAAATAGATCAAAACAAAACAAAGAATGCCGAGATATATCAAAAAAGCTAGTAGAAGTATCAATTTCTAGGGCCAAAGCAAGAAAGAAACCAGGACAATTCTTATCAACAAGGGTTCTAAGAAAAAGGAAAGCTTGTACACAACAAGAGACATCTACAAAGGTGTCCTATAGCCATTCATCAAAGTTGCCCTGTACGGACAAAAACAAAACATCTTACAACAGTGGAGAGGACGAAACACTTCATCTCTTCAAATGTCCAAGGCTAACTAGATCAATGCTGAATAGATACTGTAATCTTATTCAGTTACAAAGTGAGAGCAACCAGGCACATGAAGTGTCATCAAGAAGAAAGACACAGAGGAAAAAAGAAGCTAACCAAGCAAGATTGCAGCCGAAATCTTCAAAAAACCTGAAAAATATATATTCTACAAGTTCTAGGGCAGTGTCAGAAGGCTTAGGAATTACTACAGTAAAAGACAATGATACTGAGCCAGGAGAGGTTTTAGAGAGTTGGCGAATAGAGTCACCCAGACACAGCAAGACTTGTTCTTTTGCTCAAAAGGCTGTGGGAGAACTACAATATCCTTTGGATAGAGGGAAACAAACAACGAGAAAAGCTGTTGTTCAACAAAAGACATCTCAAAATGTATCATCTTTAAGGTCAGAGAGAGATGGTTCAAATAAAAGATCTAGAGGAAGACCTTGTAGAGGACAAAAAGTTGTAAAAGTTACTACAAGTACTAATGACAGTCTCAAACATGAGGTAAACGTAACATGTACAGCTAGAGGCTTTTGAAAACATTGTGGAAAAAGGAGAAAATGCTGGAAACCAGCATTTTCTAAATCTTCCACAATATTTTCGACCTATTCAAAGATCAATCCCATCGTTTGAGCCACATTTCATTTGACCTCTGCAAATGCTTTCAGCTTGGATAAGTCTAAAGATGTGTCGTACGGTAAAGAATTAAAACTAGCTAATGCAATATATTTAGGGGCTTCATTTATGAAACACTTTAGTTTTTGTTCTGACTTTAACCCATAACCTGCTTAAAGGTATTTTGGGGGAAAAATATCTCCTCCTTATCGGACAGTGTAGATCCAAGATCAGACTGCACCTTCTGAGTGGTTGTCAGCAAAAAGTCCTTGGGTTGCGCTTAACAGCCTAAGGTTTAACTCTTTACCAAACGACATAATTTTAGAGGAGTCCAAATTGGAAGCATTTGCAGACAACAAAATTAATGTGACTCAAACTCTGAAATTTGTTTTGGGAAGGGTAGAAAACATTGTGGGAAAAGGAGAAAATGCTGTTTACCAGCATTTTCTCCTTTTCCCACTATGTTTTCAGAAGGCTTCTTTCTCAAGGTCGTGGAAACCAGAGATTGTTTGGTAAAGAGTTAAGTTCCAAAACATGCAATCTAATAGGCCAAGAAAGAACGTCTTCACTGATAAGATGGCGATTTGTATATTCTCTTTAGCTGTGTTTCAGACTAAAACTTTTAGACGTTTCCACATTGAAAGTATTTGCAGATGAGAAATTAAATTGGATTAAATTGATGTGATTTGTGTTAGAGAAGATACAAAACATTGTTGGAAAAGGAGAAATGCTGGTTTCCAAGATGAGAAAAGGTACAAAAGCTTGTTACAAGCAAAATACTTTTCCAGCAATTTTCTCTGAAGTTGTCCTTTGCAACAGTATTAAAAGTTTAAACCTTTACCAAGCATCCCATGTTTTAATAAACCTGAAGGCTGTTGAAATACTTGCAGCAAAAGGAGAAAATGGTGGCAACTTACATTTTCTGCTTTTCACAAAATGTTTTCTACCCATGTAAAGATAGGTCAACAGCTTGAGCCACATTTAATAAACTTTGACTGATATAAAGATATATTCATAATACTCAGTATATTAAAAAAAGCAAAGATTTGATACCTCAAAATTTATTTGTTGTAAGCCACTTTCAGAAATGTAAATTACAACATGTTTCTCCCTTGAAAATTCTTACGACATTCAAATGAAATGACGCTTCCATGCAAGAAACATTTTGTACTGTTGTTCCTGAATCTTATACTTCTTATTCATATTGTTGAGGGGGTAACTCTGCAGAATTAAATGTACTGAGTATTATAATTATGTTGTTTGTAAAGAGATTGTAAAGAATTGGATTCAGGAATCTGACAGCATTAAATTACATTCTAGATATTTTTTAGATGCATGGTAAAGCAGGAACAGTTGTATGGGGAAAAATCTTAAAGTCAAGATGGTGGTCTGGGACAATATTTGATGGTCCGCTTGCTGGAGAGAAACCTGCCAAAGATGGTCATGTATGGATCATGTGGTTCGGAGATCATAAAATTACGCAGGTATAGAATCTTTTGTCATAAAACTCAGGATCTGTCTGTCATTGAATTTTTGCCTTTAACTATTAACCTTCAAAGCCCCTTTCACAACTATAATCACCTTCGCAGCCAGCATAGATCAAGAGCAGACTGCACAAAACTTGAAGTCCGATCTTTGAGTTACACTGTTAGCCTTGTAGAGACATTCTGGAAAAGAGTGACCTTAAAATTGCAATTATATGCGGCTTATTTCCAGATTAAAAATGTCTGCAGAGTTTATTTGGTGCTCTTTGGGTTAACTCATTTCATATCTGTAGGGACTAATTCACATAAATTTATACATTCATATGTATTGCCTGAAACATGCAAAAAGAGGCATTCAGACATTTGTGTAAAGTTTCGTCTTGGATCAGCCTGCGCAGTCCATGCAGGCTTTTCCGAGAAGGCACTTTACGACTATATATTAGATTTTGTCTTACAGTAGACTTGCGCAAAACAGAAGAATACAAAAGAACGGAAAGTGTTGTTTCGGATTAGCCTGCGCAGGCTGATCCGGAACAACACTTTATGCAAATGTTCGAATGCCCTGTTTTGCGTGTTGCATATTCAAGGTTCATGTAAACAAAGACACCATGTTTCCTGGAGACCTTGTAGTATGCTTTCAGTTCTAAACAAACCCATGTTTTAATGAGCCTGAGGAAAAATGATGTGCAAAACACTGTGGGAAAGGGAAAAGTTGCTGGTAACCAATGATGAATCTTTTTTGATGGTGAGATATTAAAAATCCTTTAATCCTTTAGCTTCCTTTAAGGCTGAATCTTATGATTGCAAACCACTATAGTCTCAAAATAGTCTAACTTTTCAAAGCTTTTGAATCAGTTTTATTTCTATTTTACTTTTCTGCAGATGAATGTTAAAAGACTTGAACTTTTCTCGGAGAAATTCATTGACAGATGTTCTGGTAATCTCCCTTCCTTGTTGCAAAGGGCAATCTCACAAGCAATAACGGTATCAATATCTCTTTTATTATTGCATTTTGTTTAATTACTTGGGATATTGCTATATCATTGCAGAAATTCAAGAAAAAATGTTTGTTTTGATGTAACATTGATACATATTTTCAGTAAATCAGGGCCCGTATTCACCAACCATTCTTAAGAACATTCTCTGTCTTACTCTCCAGAATCTTCTAAATTTGAAAGTAACACAACTTTTGATTAGCCAATCAGAAGTTGTATTACTTTCAAATTTTGGAAATTTTGACCCTAATAGCGCCATTCATGACTAAAGTTGTTTTTGTAGCTCTGGTGTTGATCAAGATCAGACTGAACATTATGAGCTAACTGATCTAAGATCAAAATGCTTTCAATTTTGGATAGTCTTACATCTTGTCGTTTTGTGAAGAGTTGAAACAAAAAAGGCCCTGAGAAAAAGAAATATAGCCAGAAATTTTACATTGATGTCATCATCAGAAAAAAATAAAGACTGTGTGAACAGCAAACTGTGGATGCTTTAAGATATTTTGCCTCTATGTTCGAAAATGACTATGTGCAATAAGTATATAAACATAAATAAATATGAGCCATGCTCTGTGAAAAGCGTGCTTAATGCATTGGTTAAAAAGTGTCGACCCAGGTCCGTCCGCTCAAGCAGACCTGGGCTGAAACTGTTTGCTTTTCATAAAATTTCTGCATGTCAAGAACCAGTGTACCTTATGGTTAAGTTGATTGTTATGCAAAATAAAATGTTATTTTTATATAATTGTACGATGACTTGCTTTGTATCATGCACCACAGAGATGCATTAAGCCCCCTTTTGCTAGAGCACGACTCATATATGTATTTTATGTTAAAGAAAAAGATCAGATTGAACAGAATATTTTCAAAAACCTTCACTCAGATTCTGAAAACACAGAATCATCTGGTAAAGAGTTTATGTTTTTCCCCTAAGTTAAAGTCACATCCATAATATAAAATCATGTGTCAGAAATCCTAAATTTGAGTATGGCTCAGAGCTTATAATTTTGTTTTCATGCTCAATTTAATTGAGCATAAAATTTCACAGTTATATGAATATAATTTGATGCTGCTAATAGACTAAACCTGTAAATTTTACATCAATACCCTCCTTCTTGTCCATATATGAAGGTCTACTTTTGCTCAGCTGTTTTCATAGAGAAAGTCAAGTTATTGTCATAGCCCTGTCGTTGTCATCGTGTAAAACTTTGACATCTGATAATATCTTTGTCATTACATGTACTTAGGACATTTTATTCCAACTTAGACTAGTTGTTAGCTATCAAAAAGGGAACCCATACAACAGGGACAGGTAATCAAAATATTTCTGACAGTTATATCCCTTTTTCGACTTGGAATTTTCACTGAAAAACAATCTATTTCTTAAAACAACTTGAGCAGGGCATTGCCACTCACATGTAATGCTTCTGTTGAATTTTCTCCTTATTTGAAGCACAAATGAAACTCAAAGTTGAGCACAAACTCAGCTCAAGTTTTATAATCATGGCTACTGGCTTCTGGGAAAGCCAAATTAAATTTTTTAAGGAGCTTCTTGATTTAAAGACTAAATCAAAACTGTCTGAAATACTTGTTGCAGATACTGTGTGTCGATATTAACAGCAGCATACCTTTTTGAAGACATGAGTTATATGTATATGAGGCAAAAAACATAACATTTGTCACCTCTCAAGGCTTTGTTATGACTCAACAAATGTTAGACTTGTCAAAATTGAAAGCATTTGCAGACAACAATTTAGATTTGGCTCAAATGATGGAATTTGTCTTTGACGGGGAAGAAAAGATTGTGGGAAACGGAGAAAATGCTGGTTACCAGCATTTTCACCTTTTCTCACTATGTTTTCCAAAGCCTCTTTTCTTAGGGTTGTTACCACTCGAAATTCTGTGGTAAAGACTTAACTCATACATAACTCCCACAGATGAGATCAATCTGTCTTCATGTGGACTTCTTTAGAAAGCACTGTGGCAGAAAGAAAAACAATTTATAGCAGGCATTTTCTCTTTATGCCATAATGTTTTCTTGCAATATTGTCGCCCTTTTCAATGGAGAAAAATGTTCACTAATTTTTTTTGTAATCTAAAAGATAAAAGTTCCGTTACAGTTTTGTACAAAGAGAGCAGGGATTGGTGTGGAAGACTCTTTAGGAGACAGTTTCACGGATACAACCAAGACATTTTTTAACTTGGTCTTAAAGAACAAGGCCTACAAAGATCCTAGTCTACCTGTAGATGGTAGAGTATGAATTTTTACAGTGTAGCTGAAAGTGCTGGCTTTTGACCTACTTTTTGGCACTGATAATACATGAATAAGTAGAAATTAGTGATTAGTCAAAAATGTAGACATGTTTATTTTATGAGCCTCTGCCTATTTGCTGGCAAATTTACGCCATGTATATGTTATAAAGATATTTCTTGTTAAGTCTCCTTTCAAAGAAATCTCTCAATCTGAACTTGGGTCTGTATTGCTTTAACATTTAACAAACAATCCCATGCTGAAATAACCCTGAACAAGACAGCATTTTCTCCTTTCCCCACAGTGTTTTTCAAAAGCCGCTATCCTCAGAATAATTAATTTTTTAACCAAATGACAGAATCTTAGACTCACCCATATTGAAAGTATTTGCACACAAAATGATTTTCTCCATTTTTATACGCCCGTCGAAGACGGGACGTATTATGGGATCACCCATGGCGTACGGGCGGGCGTCCGGGCGGGCTGTGTCCAGTTTTTTGTCCGGAGCATAACTGTGTCATCTCCAGTCTGATTGACTTGAAACTTGGCATGTGTGTTTGTTGCAATAATACGGAGTGCAGTGCGAAAGAACCATTACTCTACCTCATGCTGTCTTTGAGTTATTTCCCTTTGATCGTCATTTCTACAGCATTTTCTGCTTGTCCGGAGCATAACTTTGTCTTCTCCAGTCTGATTGACTTGAAACTTGGCATGTGTGTTTGTTGCAATAATACGGAGTGCAGTGCGAAAGAACCATAACTCTACCTTGTGCTGTCTTTGAGTTATTTCCCTTTGATCGTCATTTTTACAGCATTTTCTGCTTGTCCGGAGCATAATTTTGTCATCTCCAGTCCGACTGACTTGAAACTTGGCATGTGTGTTTGTTGCAATAGTACGGAGTGCAGTGCGAAAGAACCATAACTCTACCTCTTGCTGTCTTTGAGTTATTTCCCTTTGATAGTAATTTTTTACAGCATTTTCTGCTTGTCCGGAGCATAACTTTGTCATCTCCAGTTCGATTGACTTGAAATTTGGCTTGTGTGTTTGTTGCAATAATACGGAGTGCACTGCAAAAGAACCATAACTCTACCTCTTGCTGTCTTTGAGTTATTTCCCTTTGATGTCATTTTTACAGCATTTTCTGCTTGTCCGGAATATAACTTTGTCATCTCCAGTCCGATTGACTTGAAACTTGGTATTTGTGTTTGTTGCAATAGTACAGAGTTCAGTGTGAAAGAACCATAACTCTACCTCGTGCTGTCTTTGAGGTATTTCCCTGTGTCATTTTTACAGCATTTTCTGCTTGTCCAGAGCATAACTTTGTCATCTCCAGTCCGATTGACTTGAAACTTGGCATGTGTGTTTGTTGCAATAATACAGAGCGCAGTGCGAACGAACCATAACTCTACCTCTTGCTGTCTTTGAGTTATTTCCCTTTGATCGTCATTTTTACAGCATTTTCTGCTTGTCCGGAATATAACTGTCATCTCAAGTCAGAGTGACTTCAAACTTGGTATGCATGTTTGTTGCAATATTACAGAGTACACTGCGCAAGAACAATAACTCTACCTAGTGCGGATTTTGAGTAATTCCACTTTGATCTTCATTTTTACAGTATTTCTTGCTTGTCTGGAACGGAACTTTGTCACCTCAAGTCAAATTGACTTGAGACTTGGTAAACATGTTTGTTGCATTACCTGCCCTTTACGATTATTATACCCCCTCGACAACTGACGGTGGCACGGGCGTATCTTGCAACAATTTGCCGGCCTTTTCAACAAGGTTTTCTAAAGCTTCATTCCTCTGGGTTGTTACCTTTGGGATTGTGTGGTAAAGGGTTAACTCTTTACCACACAATCCCAACTTTTAACATCCTTGAAGAAAAAGCCTTTTGAAAACATTTTGGGAAAAGGAGAAAATGCTGGTAACCAGCATTTTCTTCTTTTCCCACAATGTTTTCTACCCTTTCCAAAACAAATTTCATTTTTTGAGCCACGTTTATTTGATCAAACTTAAATTTTTTCATTTGGTAAAGAGTTAAAACAGGGGATATTGTTTGGTAAAATATGAACTCTTTACCAGGCAACAAACTTTTAGACTCATTGAAAGCATTTGTAGATGACAAATCAAATATGACTTAGTTTTTGGAATTTGAATGAAAGGATAGAAAAATCAATGGGGAAAGGAGCATTTTACCTGTGTCTTACACTATTTAAGTAGCCTTTATCCTCAGGGTTGTTTAAACACGGATTGTTTTTGGTAAAAGATTTACGTTTTAAGAAGCTGTCAAACATGAGAACAGAAAAACAAGCATTGTGTTGCAATGCATTGAAACAAAGTTTATTCACCTAAGTGTGTTACCTCTACCTAGGTGAGGAGATACCAGCTTGGTTTGGAAATAGACTTAAGGCTTTGAAGGAAAAGAAAAGCCAGCTGTCAACAAAAATAGATGGTAAAGACTTACTGAACTATTTTCAGATATAGTGCATTGATCTGTAATAAATAAATATTTTTAATTTACAAAAAGTAATTTAAAAAGATTTGACGTACCTTTTACATGCAAATTAAAATACTTTGAGTATGATTTCTGTCCTTTATAAACTAGTATTTTTCTATTTAGTCAATTTCAGAAAAGTATTTCAATATGGACTAGACACTTTGACACTGCCTACAGTAACTGCCACTTCATTAAGCCTTTACCACACAATCTGGGGTTTTCACGATCCGGAGAAAGAGGGTTTTTTGAAAACATCTGGGGAAAAAGAGAAAATGCTGGTAACCAGCATTTTCTTCATTTTCTGCAATATTTTCTGGCTTTTTATGACAATTAAATCCCATCATTTGACACACTTTTATTTTGTCTTCTACAAAAGGTATCAAATTGGGCAAGTCTAAAAATTTTGGTTGTTTGGTAAAGGACCTACGGATACTCAGTGGGGGGAAAAAAGCTTAAAAATTGCTATTTTAAGATTAATTTTGCCATTATAATATGTGAAACAAAGCAGCAGACAGTTTATATCAAAGATTTCTTTGCAATCTGATCTGAATCTACAATCTCTGCAAAATTTATCTAAACCAAGTCTAATTCTGAAAGGATTGAAGAAATTCTGGTATAAAATGCAGTTCATATCTTTTTTAGCTCAAAATTCCATATGACCATCATGACAGCTTAACAAATACCTTTTTTTCCAGAAAGAAAGTGTTTTTCATGTCAGGGGTACTATACGTTAGTATGCAAGCATCCACTTTTTCAGAAGGAGATTTGTAATGAATGTAAGGTAAGCTGAATGCTTTCTCATTTGGTTGCATGACATTTTTCTATTTCTCTCAAAATATTAGACAGTATAGATACAAGATCAGACTACACAGTTATAAATATAAAGACCTTAACTCTTTAGCAGATAACACTATTTTAAACTCATTTAAGTTGAAGGCATTTGCTGACGTCGGATGAGATATGACTCAGAAACTTAAATTTGTCGTTGGAGGGAGAAAATGCTTGTTACCAGCATTTCCTCCTTTTTGAGTAATGTCTTTCTCTTCAGAGTATTTAAAACTTAGGATTTTTTGGTAAGGAGTTAATTTTTATTATGATTCTTTTTTTTTAGATGTATGCATTCTGACTAACCTGAAGCAATTTGTTTCAGGGGGTGACGAGTTAAATGGATGAGTATTACAAAAAATATTCTATGCTTGCAGACACTCAATACAATTGGATACTGGAGCTTGCTCAAAAGGAAAACTGATACATTAATGAATTGATAAATGAGTCATGCTCTGGCAGAAGGGGGCTTAATGCATCTCCGTGATCTGTGATACTAAGCAAGTTATCACATAATTATGGATCTATAAAACTCAGTTTGTATAAGAACCGACTGATTCATGATGTACACTGGTCCTTTGACATGCAAAAAATTGACCCATAACAAAAAGTTTTGACCCATGTCAGCCTGCACGGACTGAGGAGGCTGCATGAAGCCCCTTTTTCACAGAGCATGATTGAAATATTTGTGTAAATGTAAATTCTTTATACATGTATATTTGGATAAAGATTCACATTCTTAAAATAGAACACAAAAATGCAAAGTAATGAACATCAAGGGAGTCATGTCATTTTTTCATTGATAAACTGTTACTTATTTCAGGAGAGCTTACAAGAAAACCTGTTTGCTATGGACACTGATGGGAGCGATGTAAGGAATGCTTCACCCAGAATAAAGTTTTTAAACTTTTGGCTCTTCTTAACCATTCACCAAACAGTCCTGACTTTTAAAGACCCCAAGGAAAAACACTTTTGAAACTATTTTGGGAAAAGGAGAAAATGCTGGTAACCAGCATTTTCTCCTTTTCCCACAATGTTTTCTACTCTTACCAAAACAAATTTCACTTTTTGAGTCACATTTATTTTGTTGTCTGCAAATGCTTTCAATTTGGATAAGTCTAAAATTTTGTTGTTTGGTAATAAGTTCAACTCACACAGAAGATAAGGAATGTGAGCAAATTCTGAAATGCTGTATAAACAACATTGCATACATCATGACAAGTAGGGAAATTTCTTATTTTGATTTCTGCATTTGGGGCAGTGTTTAATAGAGGAACAATTATGCTGATGCAACAGAAACTTTCAGTAATTCTTTACTTGAAATACCAAATACATTGATTTTTACTTTATTCACATTTAAAGCTAAGAATATCAAATAGATAAAATAAACATGTTCTATCTGACAGCTAAAAAGACCCAAATCTTTCAGTGTTTCAAGACAGTCTTTTGAAAGCATATCTCTATACACATGAGGCGGTGTGGATCCAAATTCAGACTGTTTGGTGCTGTCTGATATTGATCTATTCTGTTTGCAAGAGTAATTATAGTTGTGATCATCACTTAAAAGGTTTCTGAAACAGTGCCCAAAGAATATACAAAGACTTTTTATTGTTTGAGACCCCTTAGAGACATATCAGTAAGAAACTCTATTTACTATT
The DNA here is from genome assembly GCA_946811185.2 of Hippopus hippopus. Lineage (NCBI taxonomy): Eukaryota > Metazoa > Mollusca > Bivalvia > Cardiida > Cardiidae > Hippopus > Hippopus hippopus. The sequence goes on along the minus strand of OX328102.1, from coordinate 38,889,725 downwards.
GAAAATTCCCCACATTTTTTGATAATTCATGGAATGCAAAACATAATGTACTAACTTATAACTTGAAATAAGGACCCCCCCCCCCCGTTAAAAAAAAACATGCCATATACTATTCATTATTTTTTTTTACAGATGCTCTGTTGTATATGTGGATTTGGTTATGATTCTGTTATGTATGTGTGCTCATCAGAAAGTTGTAAAAGGTACTCTTTGTTTTCAAAATACTCAATCTGACATCTTATCTAATCCAACTGAAAAAGTAATGTAATTCTTCAAGACAAAAAAAAAAATCAGTAGAATGTATGCTTGATTAATCTCTCTTTGTATTGATGTTTTCTTGGGTAGAGTATCACAAGTCTTAACGTAGAAATAAGACAGTGAGCAGATAACAGTTTATGATTAATGCTTTACAAAACAATCATGTCCTTGAGAAAAAGGACTTTTGAAAGCATCGGGAGGAAAAGTAAATGCTGTACACCAGCATTTTCTACTTTTCACAAAATGGTTTTACCCTTTATAAGATGATTTCCATCATTTGAGTCACATTTCATGTGATGTCTGCAAATTTTTTTTTTTATTATTTTTAACAATTCTAAAATTCTCGTCATCTTGTATAGGGCCAAAAATTGTGTCTAGGAAGCATTTTGTTATTTTTTTCTTGGGGATATTAATCTACAAGTTTTTGCTTGAAAATTATACAGGCCAAAAATCAATGAATTGTTGGTATGTGACTTTTTATGTTTTTTATAACCGCTTAAACATGTTCTTAACTTTTGTTATCCCCAGATCCTTGGATGCAGCCAGGCTAAAAACATTAATCTGATTTTTCATTACAGGTCATTTTGTAAAAATTGCTTGACAAGTTACATTAAAGAGGAACTGTGCCAAAAGGTAATTTTGAATGATAGTTTAAGCATGAAAAAATTAATTTAGACTAAACTCTGAATACATAAGTTTCAATCTTTCATATAGAAAAAACATTGAGGGAAAGCCGAGCTGGTCCAAAAGAAATTAATATTAATTCTTTACCAAACAATCCAGTGTATTAACAACCCCAAGAAAGAAGGCTATTGAAAACATTGTGGGAAAAGGAGAAATTCTGGTAACCAGCATTTTCTCCTTTTCCCACAATGTTTTCAACTTTTCCAAAGACAAATTTAATAATTTGAGCCATATTTAATTTGTCTTCTGCAGCTGGTTTCAAAATGAAGTGGTCCAGAATTTTGTTGTTTTGTAAGGAGTCACAGAAACAGATACCGGTAAATAAACAGAATGTTATAAGTACATGTACATGCATAGTCACTGTTTCTATAGCGTACATATATCAATATTTTTAATGAGTCTGCAGATGTTGATCTTGATAAATACTTTTGCCTCTCTTTTGATGTTTTCACTCTGATGACCTCGATGAAATGCTAATAATAACTAGACAGTATCTGTTTTGTGATATGACCTAAATGAAATGCTAATAATGAATAGACAATATCCATTTTGTGATAGAGCAATGCACCTATTATCGACCCTTTAGGGCAATAAGTGCATGGACAATGGTAAATCCGCCATCATGCAGTATAACTACTTCACTCAGTAAACCATTTTCCCGTGCATGATAATATTGACACGGCATGTTTCAGGACAGTGTACCAATGTAATTGATGGCTCGAGTAAAAGATGAAGAAGTGTTTCGGTTATCGACCCACTCCGGAATTATCTACCCCCTTGGACTTTTTCATGATAAAATCAGCCTTGCATTATTTAAAGTTAACTTCGTTTGCTTAATACCAGGAATAAACATAAAACAATAGTAGTTTGTTTAAAAAATATGATTACCGAGGGTTCGGAATGTGACTTATGCTACCCCTCTTTACCGATTCGGGAAAAACAAAAGTTCTCAATGAAAAATGAAGATGGAATGATTACGTTGAACATGTGTTTTTGTTGTTTCTACAGAAAAAGTCGGTGCACACATGGTTTATGTATATTCTATTTATAAGAAAACGCACCTGCTCTGCCCATTAATGCCCAGTCCACTCGCAATCAGGACAAACAAAGTTTATATTCTTCCGACCCTCTTCATCCCAAAATATGACTTTGAGCCTGTTTGCACATTCTATATACCATCTAGATTGACAGGACTCACATGTTACCCACTCAGACTGTTACCCGGGGGATTTAAAGCACATCCAGCAGACCTTGGACTCTTCTTCGAAATCGACAGAGTCTGCGTCCACATTAAGATACATCATCACAATGAGACTTGGATGTACCATGTACGTTATTTGTGGTTAATAAAATGAAATGGAGACAACAACGATTTTACTACATCAACCATTCCATAGAGTTTTAGTCCATTGTACATATTAGTAATGCTCTACAAATGCTATATATTTTATATTAGGAATATTAAGTGCTTTTATGACAAAAAGAAAATGTACAGAAAAAGGGGTCGATAATAGAAACACCCGAATGTTTGTCTCTTTTTATTGACCCCTTCTCCAAATTTTTGTTGTGAACTTATTTGCCCATTTTGGCCAATAGAATTAGTCTTATGTCCTTTAAACTGAAAAATTATGCATAAACAATGACTTAAATGTATTTTGAAACCGAATCGATAGTGAAAACTTTAAAGGTACTCCCCTTATTTGCACCGATAATTTTTTATGAAAATTTTGGGACCACTAAAAACAGCGGTTGATTTTTCAGAAGGATGATATCCTGTGATGAAAAGAGTGACGTCATAATATCATCTTTGTGTCATTTCATCTTAACAACCAATAAGATTATAAATAACGGATCCAAAGCTAAGGGTCGATAACAGAAAGGGGTCGGTAATGCATGCCTTTACTCTATGACCTTAATGAAATGCTATTAATAACTAGACACTATCTGTTTTGTGATACCTTATTATATCAGTTTATTTTGTTCACAGTTGGTATGTGGTTTTTTTAGCTCAACTGTTTTTGAAAAAGATGTCGAGGTATTGTCATAATCCTGTTGTGATGGTGGTGGTGCAAAATCTTTGACATTTTATTATGTCTCTGTCATTACAGAAGATATATACTTCAAATTTGAACTAGTTACTAACCGTCAAAAGGGAAATCCATTCAACAAGGGCAGGTAACCATCAAAATATTGACACAGTTATCCCCCTTTTTCAACTTAAAATTTCACTGAAAGTCAGTCAACTGTATATTTAAAACGGCTAGAGCCAAGCATTGGCACCTGCATGTGGTGCTCTTGTTTTTTTAGACAACAAAAAATTTTAAAGTAATAGTACAAGATATTAAACACTTTTGCTTTAATAGATAGAAAAACAAAAGAAGTGGCTATGTTTCCTGTGCAAGCCATACAAGACAGAGACACATGGTTCTATCAAACCAGAGATTAACCATAAACAGTCAGCTTTACAATTCTATAAACCAACCAAGCTTCCTTCTCAGCAGGTAATGTCTTAATTTTGCCAAGTGTTTAACCCTTTACCACATGGCAGAATTTTAGACCTATCCAAATAGAAAGCATTTCGATAATTTCATAGTGACTCAAATGACACAATTTTTCTTTGATAGAGTAGAAAACATTGTGGGAAAAAGAAAAAATGCTGGTTACCAGCATTCTCTCCTATTCCCACAATGTTTTCAAAAGGCTTCTTCCTCAGGGTTGTTAAAAGTCGTCATTGTGTAGTAAAGGGTTAAAATGTAAATTGAAAGAAAGCTTATGTTTACTCATGTAATAAACAAGCCTGTGTTTTGAAGAAGACCTTTGGAACAGGAGAAAATGCTGGTAGCCAGTGTTTTTTCCATTAATGTTTTCTACCATTATAAAACAAATCCATATTTTGGCCACAATTTAAGGTCTGCGAGTGCGGTCAATATAGATAATTCTTAACTTTTGTTATCTAGTAAAGATTTAGCCAACTATTGTACAGCTAATTTAGACTAACTAAAAACAAGAAACATCTTTGAAAAAAGATAACCGGCATAAGAGGTACTAGAAAATGAATATTTTAACTTTTTTTTTTTTTTTTTGCTCAATATAAAAAAAAATAGTAAAAAATAGCCTTTACAGCAATTACCTCTTTTTAATATTTATTTTTCATTTTGTTGAAAAGTGAAATTTTTAATCTGATATATATTTCAAAATTTCAAGTTAATCAACCGCAGGATTGTTCAAACACTATATTGTGTTGTAAAGATTTAGAAAAAGTTATTTGTTTACAATATTTAAATCAGACATGTTTACATTTGAGCCATGCTCTGTGAAAAGGGGGCTTAATGCATCTGGAAAAAGTATTGACCCAGGTCAGCCTGCGCAGGCCGCCTTTTTGCTATTGGTCAATTTTCTGCATGTCAAAGGAAGAGTTTACCTCATGGTTCAGTCAGTTGTTAGACAAAACGGACTGTATGGATCCATGAACATGTGATGGCTTTCTTGGTATCGCGCATCACAGAGATGCATTAAAACTTTTTTGCCAGGGTATAGCTCATTTATTTCAGTCACTAGAGAACAATAAGAGGTTCTGGCCGGAGAAGTTGAGAGTGTTATCTCTATGTGATGGAGTCGGGACAGTAAAGCTGATTCTAGATGACCTTGGCATTGACACTGACACTTACTATTCAGCTGAAACTGATGCTGATGCACTTGCTGTATTGTCTCACCATCATGGTGCTGTAGTCAATAAGCTGGGAGATATGAGGACAGTGACAAGGTTCAAGGTCAGTAATTTGTAAAGTCAGTTGATTTGACCCTGTACAAAACCATCCAGTAATGTAATGACCTTGATGAAAAAAGCTTTTGAAAACATAATGGGAATAAGGAGAAAATTCTGGTAATTAACATTTTTTTCTTTTCCCACCATGTCCTTTACACTACCAAAGACAGATCCCATCATTTTATTCATGTTCTTTTTGCTCTCCACAAATGGTTTCAATTTAAACAAATCTAAAATTTTGTTTCATGCTAAAGAGTTAATAGATATCTTACTCATTTTGACCTGTGTTGCCCTTTGTGAAAACACTACATCAAGACCTACGTGCAGTTCTGAGCTGTGTGATCGTGAACTGATCTGTTCTATTCCCAATTCATTGTTACAGCTATATAATACCATTGTAGAATAAAAGGAATTAGTATATACCTAAAAATTTTGCGGTTCAAAGTGCATGACTCACTCTTGGATAAAAAAACACACACAGCAGACAGCAAACACTTGTATTTTTAGCTCACCTGAGCACGCAGTGCTCAGGATGAGCTATTGTGATCACTCACCGTCCGTCGGTGTCCGTCCGTCCGTCCGTCCGTCGTCAGTCCGTTCACATTTTTTGTTTACACTCTAGCATCTACAAATATAAACCAACCAGCACCAAACTTGGTCAAAATATATATGACCATAAGATCTCAGATGCATTCGATTATGGGTGTAATCGGACCAGAATGACTGGAGTTATTTGCCCTTGAATTAGAAAAATTGCTATACTTGACTTTGTTTACACTCTAGCATCTACAAATATCAACCAATCAGCACCAAAGTTGGTCAAAATATATATGACCATACGATCTGGGATTAGTTCGATTATGGGTCTAATCGGACCAGAACAACTGGAATTATTTGCCCTTGAATTAGAAAAATTGCTATATTTGACTTTGTTTACACTCTAGCATCTACAATTTTTCACCAATCAGCACCAAACTTGGTCAAAATATATATGACCATAAGATCTCAGATGAGTTTGATAATGGGTCTAATCGGACCAGAACGACTGGAGTTATTTGCCCTTGAATTAGAAAAATTGTTATATTTGACTTTGTTTACACTCTAGCATCTACAATTATTAACCAATCAGCACCAAACTTGGTCAAAATATACATGACTACATGATCTCGGATGAGTTCAATTATGGGTCTAATCGGACAAGAACAACTGGAGTTATTTGCCCTTGAATTAGAAAAATTGCTATATTTGACTTTGTTTACACTCTAGCATCTACAATTATTAACCAATCAGCACCAAACTTGGTCAAAATATATATGACTACAAGATCTGGGATGAGTTCAATAATGGGTCTAATCATTCCAGAACAACTGGAGTTATTTGCCCTTGAATTAGAAAAATTGCTATATTTGACTTTGTTTACACTCTAGCATCTACAAATATCAACCAATCAGCACCAAACTTGGTCAAAATATATATGACCATAAGTTCTGGGATGAATTCGATTATGGGTCTAATCGGACCAGAACAACTGGAGTTATTTGCCCTTGAATAAGAAAAATTGCTATATTTGACTTTGTTTACACTCTAGCATCTACAATTTTTAACCAATCAGCATCAAACTTGGTCAAAATATTTATGACCATAAGATCTCGGATGAGTTTGATTATGGGTCTAATCGGACCAGAACGACTGGAGTTATTTGCCCTTGAATTAAAAAGTTCTATAGAATAGTTCTTTGTCCGGAGCATAACTTTGTCATCTCCAATTCGATTGACTTGAAACTTGGCATTTGTGTTTGTTGCAATAATACGGAGTGCAGTGTGAAAGAACCATAACTCTACCTCGTACTGTCTATGAGTTATTTCCCTTTGATCGTCATTTTAACAGCATTTTCTGCTTGTCCAGAATATAACTTTGTCGTCTCTAGCCTGAACATCTTCAAATTTGGTATGCATGATTGTTGAAAAATTACGGAGTGCAGTGCACAAGAACCATAACTCTTCCTAGCACGAATTTAGAGTTATTCCCCCTTTGACCTTCATTTTTACAGCATTTCTTGCTTGTCCGGAGCATAACTTTGTCATCTTAAGTAGGAATGACTTGAAATATGGTATGCTTATTTGTTGCAATATTTGGAAGTGCAGTGCACAAGAATTGTAACTCTACCTCGTGCTGTCTTTGAATTATTTCCTTTTGATCGTCATTTTTACAGCATTTAGTGCTTGTCCGGAATATAACTTTGTCATCTCAAGTCAGAACAACTTCAAACTTGGTATGCATGTTTGTTGCAATATGACGGAGTACAGTGCTCAAGAACAATAACTCTACCTAGCGTGGATTTTGAGTAATTCCACTTTGATCTTCATTTTTATATGCCCGTCAAAGACGGGACGTATTATGGGATCACCCATGGCGTAGGGGCATGCGGGCGTCCAGGTGGATTGGCAGCATGCAGTTCTTTGTCCGGAGCATAACCTTGTCATCTCCAGTCCAATTGACTTGAAACTTGGCATTTGTGTTTGTTGCAATAATACGGACTGCATTGCGAAAGAACAATAACTCTTTCTTGTGCTGTCATTGCGTTATTTCCCTTTGATCGTCATTTTTACAGCATTTTCTGCTTGTCTGGAGCATAACTTTGTCATCTCCAGTCCGATTGACTTGAAACTTGGCATTTGTGTTTGTTGCAATAATACGGAGTGCACTGCGAAAGAACCATAACTCTCCCTCGTGCTGTCTTTGAGTTATTTCCCATTGATTGTCATTTTTACAGCATTTTCTGCTTGTCCGGAATATAACTTTGTCATTTTTAGTCTGAACATCTTCAAATTTGGTATGCATGATTGTTGAAAAATTATGGAGTGCAGTGCACAAGAACCATAACTCTCCTTGGCACGAATTTTGAGTTATTCCCCCTTTGATCTTCATTTCTATAGCATTTCTTGCTTGTGCGGAGCATAACTTTGTCATCTTAAGTAGGAATGACTTGAAATATGGTATGCTTATTTGTTGCAATATTTGGAAGTGCAGTGCACAAGAATTGTAACTCTACCTTGTGCTGTCTTTGAGTTATTTCCCTTTGATCGTCATTTTTACAGCATTTAGTGCTTGTCCTGAATATAACTTTGTCATCTCAAGTCAGAACAACTTCAAACTTGGTATGCATGTTTGTTGCAATATTACGTAGTACAGTGCGCAAGAACAATAACTCTACCTAGCATGGATTTTGAGTAATTCCACTTTGATCTTCATTTTTACAGTCCTGTTCTTTGTCCTGAGCTTAACTTTGTCATCTCTAGTCTGTTTGACTTGAAACTTGGCATTTGTGTTTGTTGCAATAATACGGAGTGTAGTGCGAAAGAACCATAACTCTACCTTGTGCTGTCTTTGAGTTATTTCCCTTTGATCGTCATTTTTACAGCATTTTCTGCTTGTCCGGAATATAACTTTGTCATTTTTAGTCTGAACATCTTCAAATTTGGTATGCATGATTGTTGAAAAATTATGGAGTGCAGTGTACAAGAACTATAACTCTTCCTGACACGAATTTTGACTTATTTCCCCTTTGATCTTCATTTTTATAGCATTTCTTGCTTTCCAAAGCATAACTTTGTCATCTTGAGTAGGAATGACTTAAAATATGGTATGCTTATTTGTTGCAATATTTGGAAGTGCAGTGCACAAGAATTGTAACTCTACCTTGTGCTGTCTTTGAGTTATTTCCCTTTGATCGTCATTTTTACAGCATTTAGTGCTTGTCCCGAATATAACTTTGTCATCTCAAGTCAGAACAACTTCAAACTTGGTATGCATGTTTGTTGCAATATTACGTAGTACAGTGCGCAAGAACAATAACTCTACCTAGCATGGATTTTGAGTAATTCCACTTTGATCTTCATTTTTACAGTCCTGTTCTTTGTCCTGAGCTTAACTTTGTCATCTCTAGTCCGTTTGACTTGAAACTTGGCATTTGTGTTTGTTGCAATAATACGGAGTGTAGTGCGAAAGAACCATAACTCTACCTTGTGCTGTCTTTGAGTTATTTCCCTTTGATCGTCATTTTTACAGCATTTTCTGCTTGTCCAGAATATAACTTTGTCATTTTTAGTCTGAACAACTTCAAACTTGGTATGCATGTTTGTTGCAATATTACGGAGTACAGTGCACAGGACAATAACTCTACCTAGTGCGGATTTTGAGTAATTTCACTTTGATCTATATTTTTTACAGTATTTCTTGCTTGTCCGGAACGGAACTTTGTCACCTCAAGTCAAATTGACTTGAGTCTTGGTAAACATGTTTGTTGCAGTTATGAAAAGTGCAATGCACTGGAGCCGTAACCTTACCTAATGCCCTTTTGGAATTATTCCCTGTTCATTATTTTTTTTTCCAGCTTTTCATGCTTCTCTACAATATAACTTTGTCTTTTCATATTGGAATGACCTAAAACTTTATATGCATGTTTCCTTAACATTAGAGGAGACATTCATGCCTATTTCAATCACTTACATGATTTCTGCTGCACTAGTATTTTCCTCTACCTGCCCTTTATGATTATTATCCCCCCTCGACAACTGGCGGTGGGACGGGCATATCTTGCGACAATTTGCCACTCTTGTTACAGTATTTCTTGCTTGTCTGGAATGGAACTTTGAAGTCTCAAGTCACATTGACTTGAGACTTAGTAAACATGTTTGTTGCATTACCTGCCCTCTGCAATTATTATACCTCCTCAACAACTGGCGGTGGGATGGGCATATCTTGTGACAATTTGCCGCTCTTGTTTCATTATCATTTGGCCTTGAACCTCAATATTTGGTATTTATCTTCATTCTAGACCTTTACTGCTTAGTACTCAGGTGAGCGATATAGGACCATCATGGTCCTCTTGTTCTTTTTGCTGTGTGCCGCTTTGACCTTTGGTCTCACTAGATATCAAATTTTCAAATGCTGCTTGAATCAAACCAAATGAAAGTTACTGCAACATAATATTCCATATGTATGTTTTTTTATTATCTAAAGTTAGAAAAATAAAAGATTGATGCTTTTATGAAGCAAATATTTTATGACTCCCTCTGGTTGATAAAAGGTAGTACATATCTCTGTTAGATCTTTAGATTTTTATAATTAACCCATAGCCATACTATCCCATGTTTTAATAACTCTGAAGGAAGATGCTTTTTGAAAACATCATAGTAAAAGGAGAAAATGCTGGCAACCAGCATTTTCTCCTTTTTCCATAATGTTTTCTATCCTATTAAAGACACATCCCTTGATATGAGCCTCAATTGATATGTGGTCTGCCAATGCTTTCAAATTATCCCAGTCTAAATTTTATCTTTTGGCAAAGAGTTAATTCTGTAACAAATGACAAAATTTTAGATTTGTCTAAATTGAAAACATTTGCAGATGACAAAATAAGTGTGACTCAACAATTTAAATTTGTCCTTAGATTGGTAGAAAAACGTTGGAAAAGGAGAAAATGCTGGTTTTCTAGCTTTTTTCCCTTTCCCTAGAATATTTTCAAAAGACCCTCATCACAAATATTTAGTAAAGGAATAAAAGATATAAGAAGGTTGAGAGGCATCCAAAAATCTCAAAGAGACCAAGATTTAACACTCAGCTTTTTCTTTGCAGATGAAAAGTTTGTTGCCAATAGACTTGATGGTATGCTGTCCACCTGATCCAGATTTGATGGAGAATTTTGAAATAAATGAGGGAAGTATGTAAAATTTTTGTTGTATAATGATCAAAGACCATTTTGGATACAAAGGATTTGCCAAAAGTGATTGTACATTCAAGTTTTGTCTGCATCTTACCACCAGCTGCTGCAACATAAGCACAGCTTATTTGGGAACCAACCAGCCAGATATGACAGCTTTGTGGGGCTAAAACCATGATTACAGACAGGAAACAAATGCGTCTAACATTTCGATTTGAATCCTTCAATCTCACCTCCTGTGTATCAGCAAGAATGTATCAGTAAATTTTCATGAGTCTGCCATGACTACAATTTAGTGCAAAAATACCAAATGATTGAATTACTTTATATGTTTAAACATAACAGACCCAATCACAATAGCATATTTTTGCTAAACATTCAGTCTGATCTTGAATCTGCCCTGTGACTTACTTTGAGAGATATTCTAACAAAAACTTTCTGGTTATAGCAATACAGTTTAGTATTTATTTTACTTTTTAAAAAACTTCCATGTCATTAATTTTGTACTCTGGGGATTGAAAAGATTCTGTTGTTTTGTAGTGGACAAAGTTTCGTCAATCCTGAAGTTTGCTGTGATGATGAAAGACCTGGAAGTAATTGCTGAAGGAAGACCGTATCTATGGCTACTGGTGACAACCCCAGCTCTCTACGTAATTTTGCAAAAAGCCTTGACCAACATTTTCTGTGTAGGTTTTCATACATTGTTGTATATTTCTATTTTAACTCTTTAAATTTTAGACTTCTCTAAACTGAAAGCATTTCAGATGAAAAAAATAGCTTTATTCAACTCACGTGATTTGCCTTTGGAAGGGTAGAAAAAAATGAAGACATATTAAATGGAATCAAATTATGGTTATTGTTTGTGAAGTTGTAGAAAATCTTGTGGGAAAAGAAGAAAATGCTAGTTACCATTGTTTTTAGCTCACCTGAGCACAAAGTGCTGAAGGTGAGCTTTTGTGATCGTGCTGTGTCCGTCCTGCGTCGTCAACTTTTACCTTGTGTACGCTCTAGAGGCCACGTTTTCAGTCAATTACTCATGAAACTTGATCAGGATGTTTGTCTTGATGATATCTCGGATGAGTTTAAGAATGGGTCATGTGGGGTCAAAAACTAGGAGACTAAGTCAAATCTTAGAAAAACCTTGTGTACACTCTAGAGGCCACATTTTCAGTCCAAGACTTTTGAAAGTTGGTCAGAATGTTTGTCTTGATGATATCTCAAATGAGTTTGAAATTGGGTAATGTCGGGTCAAAAACTAGGTCACTGGGTCAAATCTTATAAAAACCTTGTGTACGCTCTAGAGGCCACATTTTCAGTGCCAGCAATACTCATGAAACTTGGTCAGGATGTTTGTCTTGATGATTTCTTAGATGAGTCCAAAATTGAGTCATGTCGGGTCAAAAACTAAGTCACTAGGTCATATCTTAAAAATACCTTGTGTACACTCTAGAAGCCATATTTTCTGTCCAATACTCTTGAAAGTTGGTCAGAATGTTTGTCTTGATGATTTCTCGAAGAGTCTGAAAATGGGTCATGTAGTTTCAAAAACTAGGTCACTGGGTCAGATCTTCGAAAAACCTTGTGTAGGCTCTAGAGGCCACATTTTCAGTCAAATACTAAAATTTGTCAGAATGTTTGTCTTGATGTTATCTTGGACAAATCTGAAAATGGGTCATGTTGGGTCAAAAACTAGGTCACTGAGACCAAACAATGGAAAACCTTGTGTACGCTCTAGAGGCCACATTTTCAGTCCAGTACCCATGAAACTTGGTCAGAATGTTTGTCTTGATGACATCTTAGATGACTTTGATAATGGGTCAGGTCATGTGAAAAATTAGGCCACTAGGTCAGATCTTAGAAAAGTCTTGTGTACACTCTAGAGGCCATATTATAAGTTCAATACCAGAATGTTTGTCATAATGATATCTTGAATGAGTGTGAAAATGGATCACATCAGGTTAAAAACTAGGTCACCAGGTCAAATTTTTAAAATAGCTTGTGAAGCTCTAGAGTCAACATTTTCTGTCCAGTACTTATGAAAATTAGTCAGAATGTTTGTCTTGATGATCAATAAGATGAAACTGAAAATGGGTCAAATTGGGTAAAAAATTATGTCGCCATGTCAGATCTTGGAAAAACTTTGTGTACTTTCTACAGGCCACATTTTATGTCCAAAACTTATGCAAGTGGTCAGAATCTTTGTTTTGATAATATCTACAATGGGAAAATGGGCTATGTTGGGGTAAAAAGTGGGTCACTGAGAGAAATTCTAGAAAAAGCTTGTGTACAAGCTATAGGCCAAATTTTCAGTCCAATAATTATGAAAGCTTGGTAGAATGTTTGTCATTATATCTCGAAAGAGATTGAAAATGGGTCATGTTTGGTCAAAAGACTCAGGTGAGCGACTTCAGGGCCATCATAGCCCTCTTGTTTCCTTTTCCCGAAGTGTTTTCAAAAGGAATTTTCTTCAGGATCATCAAAACACAGGATTGTTTGGTAAAGGCTTAAAGTGGTTAAACCTGTGTATAAAGTGAGGTTAAAAAGTATGTTTCTCTACATTGTTTTAATTCTTTCTAGGTTTTAATCACTCATTGATTAAAAAAGACAAGATAATTTTTCCTCAACACTTGAAATTTATCTTGCCAAATTGAAATAATAAGAGAAATCAGACTCTTTTCAGGATATACTTATCGATATAAATGTTCATCATGTTTTATGAAAATGTATTTGGTATATATTGAAGAGATATGACCATGGCCAGATTACTCACATGTGGTATTTGATCTTAGGTTTACTTTCTTTACAAAGGCTATGAAAGGCTACAAATATATGGTTTGTGTTAAAATCTGTGTTTCTGTAATCTTTATTGATTTTTAAGTAAGCATAGCACCTTTTACCAAATGACTAAACTCTAGACTTACTTAAATTGTCAAAAATTGAAAGCCTGTGCAGATTACAAATTCGATGTAGCCAAAAAAAAAAATGACTTTGGTCTTTCCAATGGTAGAAATTATTGTGGGAAAGAGAGAAAGTGCTGGTTACCAGCATGTTTTCCGTTTCAAACTTGTAATGTATTTTGAAGTGCAGCCCATTACCATGGGAGATAACAATGTGGAGTGGAGCATCAGCCTCTCACATGAAAGGTTCTGGTTTGAAATTTTGTGATGAAGTACCCACATCACAGTACAAGCATAGGTTTGGTTTCAAGTAAGCAACTGTGGAGAGTGAGTGATCTCACTCAAATGAGACCCTATTTCACAATCAGTGTAAAATGTGAAGCTTTAAACAAAACCATATATGCTTTATTTGATAGGCTTCTGCATTGTGTAAGCAACACAAAAGAGAAGTATTTTAAGGAACTGTTCTTGCTTTAATCGCATAAATTAACATGGAAAAAAATGAAGGGGAAGAGAGAGCAAAGGAGCAACTACAACTGATCACTCCTTTTCCCACATTGCATCAAAAGCTATGCACTTTGGGGGTACTTAATATTGTCTTTAGAGTCATTTTTCCATTTTATTTGGCGTTCTGTGCAGCTCACTTGTTAAGGAATTCAAATAAGTAAACCAGAGGTACTTGCCTTGTTTGGTCCTCACCTTAGGTGCTGAGTGTTTCATCAGAGTATATGTCTTTGGTCAAGGCACTGTTGAGCCTATGTCATATACTGGTGAAATCCCAGTCTTACTAATGAGTGGTTTTCCACAATTTCCTTCTTTTCTTATAATGTTTTTAAACATTTACTACCTCAGGGTAGTAAAGCCTTGGCATGGTTTGATAAATTGTGAAAGGTCCTGGATTTTCTTGTTTTATTCCAGGTGGAACCATGCCTGTTGAGTTGTGAGTTCATAGAGGAATGTCCATACATCAAGTCTAGACTGTGTTGGTCAAACATACCTGAGATCTATGTGTAAGTATAGATACCAGTGGTTAGCGTATCTGACTAATTGGTTGCAGGTTCCATACTCGGTAAACTTTCTTTCTGGAGATTTCTCGCCTCTCACCTCTGAAGCAAGTGAGAAAAGTTGTCAGTGGCTTAAAAAGAAACATGTGTTGGTACTGGTGTGAGAAAGTCAGAAACTCATGTTTAAGTACACAGGCCACAGTGATATGACCTAAGCTGTTAAAATGGCATTAAACTCAAATACAAACAAACAGATGATACTAGTCACTTGTTATTTTTAGATGTTTAGTTGATTGATTTATTTTATGGTATTAGCGCCTTTTTTCACATTATTTAAGTTCACAAGTTTCTTTTCAAGTTACTGGCTGTTTTCCCTCATAGCCATTTACAAAATGATGCGCAAGAGAAAAATAAGTTCTGCTGCGCTATCATCAAAACTTGAAAAGAAATGGGTCAAGCTGTGGATTCAAACCAGCAACCCCTGGTTTCAAGCCCTGTATGTAACTGGCTGTGTTTAGCTATAGATTTTCTAGTATGTCAGGCCCGGCTCTCAAGGTCAGCTTTTGAAAACATAGATGGCAATGAAGAAAACCCCGGTAACCAGTATTTTCTCCTTTTCATAAAATGTTTTTAACCTTTTCAAGGAGATCTCCAATAATGTAAAACATGTTTGATTTGTTGTCTGGAATAATGTAAACTAAACCACATTTGATTGTTGTCTGCAATATTGAAAACTACATTTGATTTGTTGTCTGCAATAATGTAAACAACATTTGATTTGTTGTTTACAATAATGTAAACTACATTTGATTTGTTGTCTGAAATAATGTAAACCACATTTGATTTGTTGTTTGCAATATTGAAAACCACATTTGATTTGTTGTCTGGAAAAACATAAACAACATTTGATTTGTTTTCTGCAATCTTGCAGTCTTACAAACAACATTTGATTTGTTGTCTGCATTAATGAAAACTACCTTTAGTTTATTTTCTGCAGTAATGTAAACCACATTTGATTTGTTGTCTGCACTAATGTAAACCACATTTGATTCATTGTCTGCAATAATGTAAACAACATTTAATTATTTGTCTGCAATAATGTAAACCACATTTGATTTGTTGTATGCACTAATGTAAACAACATTTGATTTGTTGTCTGCAATCATATAAACCACATTTGATTTGTTATCTGAAATAACATACACCAAATTTGATTGTTGTCTGCACCATATTTGATTTGTTGTCTGTAATAATGTTAACCACATAGAATTTGTTGTCTGCATGACTGAGGGAGATAAAAAGTGTCCCTTGTGACATATTTTGATGTGGTTGGGAATGCTCAGGTACTAACAGGTGATAGTCATGTTTGTTATCAGGTGCGTAGCTGGGCCTTTTTTTGCAAATGTTGAATGGAGGTCTTATCAGCTGCTTGGGAAAACAGATCTCTTGATGTCAGGTTTATACTGTTGGATCTAAATGATGCAGTTTTGACACATGCAAATATTTCCGTGATTCAAGTGATTGGCATAATTTCATTTTTTATTTTTTGTCATAAAAATCATGCAGGAGAATTTTGATGATACTCATTTGCATGTTTGTGTATGCCTAGCTATGCTACTGGCCATAGTAGAATATGTGTAAACATGTGTCCGGATGTCCTCCTGCTAGACTAGATTTTGTAGAGAGACTTATTAGAGTACTACACAATGCATTTTAGACTGCTTCCAAATGTTTGCATTCATGATCACTACATTTTTTTTTGGCATTTCCAAAACAATGGTGTTGAAACCATATGACAGTTTTACATAGATCTCTGCAGACCAAGTGCAACCCCATTGCAGATCAAGAGAGATCATATCATGATCGACTTCGATGGAGGTTCTCAGGTCAGCAGTGAGAATGGGGTTTCAAACAACTAGTTTGTTACAGTCAAAATGCAGGCACAGTGATCATTGTTATAGTATAATATCAAGGTAAATATAATGCTAAATGAATACCACTTTGTCATTTCAGAGAAGCAGCCAACCAAAAAATCGTAGATGAAAAGAAATGTGGAATCAAACTGGACTGGGAAAGTATTGTAGGTGTAACCTTTTTTCTTTGTTCATTTATTCTTTGGAATTTGTTTTGTTAACTTTTTACCAAACAACACACTTTTGACTCAACCAAATTGAAAGCATACAAGTATGTGCAGAAGACAAATCAAATGTAGCTCAGATGATGATTTCTGTCTTTGATACAGTAGAAAACAGTGTTTACCAGATGATGAAATTTCAGACTAGTCCAAATTAAGAGCATTTGTAGAGGACTCAATAACTGAACCTTAAATGAAGGTATGGGGTGTATTTGTCTTTGAAAGGGTAGAAAACATTGCCATTGTGGAAAAAACGAGAAAATACTGGTAACCTATATTGGTTATCATTATTTTCTGTTTTTCCCATTATGGTCTTGAAATTCTTCTTTGTCAGGGTCACTAATAGGGTTGTTTGGTAGAGGGTTATTGAGTTCTTGTATTAACTCTTTACCATACAACAAAATTTTAGCCTTGTCCAATTTGAAAGCATTTGCATGCAGACAACAATTTCAATTTGGCTCATATGGTACAATTTTTCTTTGATAGGGTAGAAAACATTGTGGGAAAAGGAGAAAATGCTGGTTACCTGCATTTTCTCCTTTTCCTGCAATGTTTTCAAAAGGATTCTTTCCCAGGATCATTAAAGGTCAGCATTGTGCTGTAAAGGATTAACTCTTTACCAAACAACGAATTTTTGGACTTGACCAAATTTATAGCACTTGCAGACGACAAAATGAATTTAGCTATAATAATGATTTCTGTCTTTGAAAGGGTAGAAAACATTGTGGGACAATGTTTACGAAAGCCTTCTCTTTCAGGGTCATTAAAAGTGGGGATTGTGTGGTACAAGGTAAAACATGTATTTATGTTATACCTGTAATTTACAAGGTTGCTTTTAAAGTCATCTGCTGCAAATTGTTTCAATCTGTGAGTAATCTTGCAATATGTCCATTTCTTTGATCAAGTTCTGTAGAATATGAGCCATGCTATGTGAAAAGGAGGTTTAACACATGGTTTCATGCAAAAAGTATTGACCTATGTCAGCCTGTGTAGTCAGCGCAAGCTGACAAGGTCAAAACTTTTTGCTATATCAGTCAATTCTCTGCATGTCAAAAGGACAGTCTACCTCATGATTCAGTTGGTTGTTAGACAGAATGGATTTTATGGGTCCATAATTATGTGATGACTTGCTAGGTACAGTGCATTACAGAGATGTATTAACTCTTTACCACACAATCCCAACTTTTAATGACCCTGAGAAAGGAGCCTATAGAAAACATTGTGGGAAAAGGAGAAAATGCTGGTAACCAGCATTTTCTCCTTTTCCCACAATATTTTCTACCCTATCAAAGTCAGAAATCATCATATTACCAAGATTTAATTTGTTGTCTGCAGATGTTTTGAATTTGGTCCAGTCCAAAAATTTGTCGTTTGGTAAAGAGTTAAACTCCCTTTTCCCAGAGTATAACTGATACAATATTGATGTGCGCATGCGTGAGCATGGACATACAAAATTTGTCAGCTGGATAAAAGAGTTTTAAATTTGATTTAAAAGCAAGAATATTGACTATATATGGATTTAATTTACCATGGATATTCTAATAAGTGTTTATCTTGTTGTCTGATGACAAGAGAATGAGTGGCACACCATCAGAAAGAGAGAAAAGAGAACGAGAATCTCCAGGGGTGACCAGTCCCCTTTGTAAACAAGCCAAAATGGCTGATGGTGATAGTGAAAGCAGAAAGTGTGACTCTCCGTTACCCTCTAACATGACTGAAAAAATGGATAAAGTTATGGAAATGTTAAGTTCATTGAAAAAGGGTCAAGAGAGTTTGCAGAAAACGTTTGATAGCAAAATTGAAAAGCTTCGAAAAGATATTTTGTCTACAATAAATGATAAGATCAAGGCTGTAAAAGTTGATATAGATTTACAGTTTGCAGCCATGGAAAATCGTATCAGCCATGTAGAAAGTGAGATCATCTCAATTAAAGAGCAGAGCGGGCAGAATGTACAGTTCGATTGTTCAGTCAATAATGCCGACATAACGGTAATAGCGTCAAATGTAAAGGTGAGACAAAATATCTCCCCACTGAAATCGGCTCAAGACTTAATCAATGCCCTTGGGGATATTGCGCAACAAGTCACTATTACAGAAGCTAAGAGGTGTGCGGACAGGGGTGACGGGAAAATCCTGTTATTGAAAATTGCTTTTGAAACGGTGGACCAAAAAATTGCGATTTTACGCGCCAAAAGAGAGCTGTCTGAAAGCATACATTATAAAAAGGTTTATTTGCGCAGCAGTAAAACACACACAGAACGTTTGTTGGAATTAAATGCCAAAAGTCTACTCTCTGAAATTCCTAACGGGAATAGTTACCGGATCCAAGCAAATGGCCGAATTGTCAAGAAAGACAATTCAACAAGGAGTTCCCATAGTGCGCCTCAGCCAACCATGACCGATGCGACACATGATTAAGAAAACAGCCGGTTGTGTAAGAAACTTACTATATCGCATCTGAATGTTACAGGATGGACAGTATCAAACAATACATTACGATCAAAATTACAGGAACATCTAAATTCTGACATCATCAGTGTAAACGAAATTCATTTAAAATCATCAGAAACCCTTACCTTAGAAGGATACCAATTTTTCAAACATAATCGACAGGAAACACATAGAGACGCACCAAAGGGATCCGGCGGTGTCGGATTGTTTATCAAATCAGAATTATTCAATGACTTTAACATAAGTGTAGTAGATAATACCTACGATGGTATACTAGGTATTTCTTTGACTCATAAACAGTCTGAATATAATAGTATTGTATTCACAGTATATTTGTCTCCAGAAAATTCTCCATGGGGGCGAAATGGTAGTGAATTTTATGCATACTTACTTGGTCAAGTTTACTTACTGTCTAATGCAGATGCCTTGATTATCTGTGGGGATCTTAATTCTAGAATAGGAGACAAGTTTGATTTGGTAAATGTAACTGATAATATCCGCTCAAGAAACTCTATTGATAATGTAGTTAATCAGCATGGACTTACCTTTATAAACTTTTTATGTGATTCAAAAATGTGTATTTTGAATGGTCGGTTCAATTCTGACTTTGATAACTTCACATGTGTCTCGCATAGAGGGCGATCTGTAGTAGATTATGTTTGTGTCCCACATGACTGCATTAATAACTGTGAACAATTTGAAGTTATCCCCCTTTCTGATATTGTTACTAATCAAAGTGCTGTCAGCACTGTAATCGGTCGACACTGAATAACCACACTGTTTTTGAAAATCACATATCAAATGGTAGTTGTTTGAACTGTGTATGGGAGTAAGAACCCCATGTTATATTGCCTTTTATACTGAATTAGAACCTTGACAATGGATAAAGAAATCCATTCTTATTCTTGCAAAGGACTGTGTGGAAATCATCTAATTTAGTAATAAACTGGTTGAGTAATTGGTTGTTTTGTGTTTTTGGTCGCTTTAGACATTATTTCAGTCATATCGCGGTGACAGCCTTCTTATTCATATTTGTCAAGGATTTCACTAGTACTAGGCAAGGGCTCTGAGGTATCCTACCTGATGACACTCCCACGAAAAACACAAGTGTCAAATCCTACACCATACAACTGAACCACCTAGGAACCTTTTTTTTTCAACCTGTCTTTTACAAATTAGTAGTTTAACGGAATGGTCTAAGTAGAGATTTGCCAGCCGTCAGCAATAGAACGTAAAAGATACGGAATTCTAATCAGCAATTCTTATTATCAAGCTTTAGACATCACTCTTACAAGATTAACAGTACCTACCAGCCTTTTACTAAAAAGAAAAAAAAAACACACACACACACACACACACACACACACACAAACACAAAATTTGATATTCTTTATTATTCTAACTTTAGCAACTTTGGTAACTTTAATATAGTTACAAGACTCACTTTTCTACCAACTATTGGAACACAGACAGAGTGTACTGTAGCACATTGCCAGACTCTTAATAATATCCTTAGTTTTTTACTTTTAAATAATTTGAATAAATCGTATAAAATGTGTTTGCATTTTGACTCCCGAATTGTTTATTTTTGGCCGCTAGTGGGCTATCTATTTCTCCATTTTTAACAAGCCATCGTATCTATCGAGATAAATTGTCCTCTCTAATATTTTTGGCTGGCTAAATCTTCCTGGGCCGAATCACCCTGGCCACAACGTCTGCTTGCCAAATTTTCCAACCGTACTTCTAAAGAATGTAGCTAATATCTACGTAACCGTCATCTCTTCACCAACCAACGAAATTTTAGACTTGTCAAAATCAAAAGCATTTGGACATTACGAATCGAATTTGACTGTAGCCCAAATGATGAGTTGAATCGTTGAAAAGGTAGATAACATCGTGGTAAAAGGAGAAAATGATGGATCAGCATTTCCCCCTTTTCTGCAATGTTTTCAACAGCCTTTTCCCTCAAGGTTGTTAAAACTGGGATTGTGTGGTAAAGAGTTAAAACTCTGAGTTAATCTACTGGCCGTTTTCAGTCAGAAACCACTGTACAAATATTACAGTTTCATTTACAGATCTATATCCTACGCGAACATCCAATTATGATCTAAGATATATACGTGTGTAATATTGATCTGCACTGCACTCAAAGGACAGTCTAATCTCAATATTTTATTGTCTGCAAAAGCAACTTTTCTTAACCTTGACCAATACAGGTTGTGTATTTGATTCATTCTAATAAGCGAGGAGCATAGCTACAGTAAACCTTGTGCTCTTTATCTGAAAAACTGGACCTTGTGGAAAGGATGAGAATCAACTAATATAAAGCAGCCTATTTATTGAAGGGCCATTGCTGTCTTGACTAGAATATCTCATATAAAAAATGTTACGACAGATCCAAGATCTGATTGCATGTTCTATACAGTCTGGTCTGAATCTGCACTCTCTGCAAAGGCAACATGTTTTGCTTAGCCCTCTAAAGAAAAATACATTGGAAAAAATACATGCTCCTAAACTTTTCCCTGGTCCGTTGATTCAGACATGGAGAATTATATCTTAAGTGAGAGTATTTATGTTGCAGTTTCACCCCCCCCCCCCCCCCCCCCCCCGGAGAAAATGCTCTATTTAACTCAACCAAATGACAAAATTTTATTTTGAAAATCGTTCATATGGTGAAGAAAATGCTGTTGGAAAAAGAGATGATGGTGGTT
The DNA here is from genome assembly GCA_946811185.2 of Hippopus hippopus. NCBI lineage: Eukaryota > Metazoa > Mollusca > Bivalvia > Cardiida > Cardiidae > Hippopus > Hippopus hippopus. The sequence continues at coordinate 38,868,098 of OX328102.1, read as the reverse complement.
ACAAGCATTTCTCTCTCTTTCCCACTATATTTTCAATGCCCCACAGGATTGTTTTGTCAAGGGTCAGCAGACTGACAGACTGATTCAAATCTAAGCTCATCAAGAAGAAACATGTCAGTGACCGTACAAAATGGTAGTGCCGTGTCTGTAAGGGGTTATGAAAATTTAACACATCTGACGCTAAAAAAATGCGTAATCAGATACTGCTGGTCAGTACTGTGAATGGACAGTCTGGCTTGTAAAGTTGTAGGCGTGGGATCACCAGTCCATTCTGAAAATGCTTACGTAATGACCTCTCCGCTACTTAGAAGTTAGAGGTCATAACCCTTACACAAGTTTACATCCCTTTCCCTCACAGCTTCACACTTTTTTGCCTCACTAGCGTTAAACAACCCACGGCCAATCACTATTTTAAACCTACGCCTGTTACGAGTTGCATTTACATCACTTTGCTCTAAAGCAGTACAATCTAAATTTCTAAATTCTTTACAGCAATATTCCTTACAAACTCCTCTCTGTAGCGATTTTATCTTTGCCCCAACGCTAGATGACCCGTGAACTTTTCAACACCTGCAACATATACGGACAACACTCGTCACAACTCGACTGATCCCGTAAATACGTATATAGTGACCAACGACCCACTCGAAGTTTGCCGAATAATATAGACAGTCGACGGCTACAGAATGTGTTTACATCACGCGATACAATTGATTCGCTTTTGTTTCATTCATACAATTACTCATTACCTCTGACCCCATTTCTGATAACTGTTTTGAAAGTAAACTGCTACGAGTTTTTCCATTTCTGCTCGCTAGACATTTTGATTACATTGGTAATATGACAAAATTCAATGCTAAACAAGTTGTAATCACCGTTTATTGCATAATTGAAAAGTTGAGAACGGGATTACTTAATGCCTGTTTACTAGGACTGTTTATTCATTCTTGCGCTCAACCGAAAGTAGTATTTGTAATAAGGTCACGACAGGCTTGTTAAGCGCTGTAATGCTGTAAATGAACGCTGTTACCAGTTGCAGTTACATCAGTTTGCCCTCAGCAGACGGGTTTCCGCAATTTGTGGTCTCTCTAATCGTCCGGCTTACGCCGACCAATTAAAAATCAACTCTAGTCACTTATTGGGCCGGGTAGCAAATTACCTGATCATAATGTGTTGAGATTTGACTATAAATACTATAGTCAAATCCAAATGCAAAATGACGAAGTCAACCTTCAACAAAAACCAGGCAGAGAGCAATTTAACCCCAAAGTATTCAAGTTGAATAGAATCCCTGAAAATTTTTTAACGTCTGATTTATCCAAATCTGCATTCACACAACTTATTCAACAAATTGAACTTTGTCGTGAAAACCAAAATAGTATTGATAACCTATATGAAACATTTAGCAAAACTGTCTATGACGAAATGAACAAATATATCCCTTCATTTGATACGTCTAAAAGAACAAAAAAACGTTATAAAACCTACAAACCATATTGGAATGATGAACTTGAAAATTTATGGCGCGCCATGCACAAATGTGAAAAAGATTACATCAGATTTCGCGGTAGACGGGAAAATAAAGATAGTCTAAGAATAAAGTTTCTGGTTTCGAGAAACAAGTTTGATAAAGCTTTACAAACAGCTGAACAGTCATTTAATAAGTCTTTATGCATGGAAATAGAAGATAATTGTACAAATGATCCGCGGGCATTCTGGTCACATATTCAAAAGCTTGGCCCGAATCGCAACAGTCGAATACCTTTCGAAGTGTATGATAATGACAATAACCTTAATTCTAATGAAGACGTCGTATTTAAAAAGTAGTCCGAAGATTTTTAAACGTTATATGACAACAGCTCTGTCAATAATGAATTTGATGAGCAATTTTACGAAAACATCATTCGGGAAAAAGAATTTCTAGAGGGGCACATGCTTGATCCATTATATGAAGAGAATTTATTTCTTAACAGAGTTATATCTCTGGAGGAAGTAGAATCAGTTGTCATGGCGGCAAAGTCGGGAAAATCTGTTGGTATAGACAAAATTCCTTACGAAGTGTTAAAATTTCCTGTAGTTATCGGCTTATTGCATTCCCTATTTAACTTGTGCCTCGATACAGGTACATGGATTGTTCCAACAGCTTGGAAAAAAGCAATCATATCACCTATCCCTAAAGATACATCTAAAGACAAACGGGTGCCTTTAAATTATCGTGGAATAAGCCTAATATCTGTAGTCAGTAAACTTTATTCTAATGTCTTAACTAAACGTCTGATGAAGTATCTTGAGAATGAAAATATATTTGCAGAAGAACAAAATGGTTTCAGACCCCACCGATCGTGTGAAGAGCATATTTTTTCAGCTACCACATTAATTAGAAACAGAATTCTACAGAAAAAAGATACGTTTGCTACGTTCATAGACTTACAAAAGGCATTCAATTTTGTCAATAGAGACATGTTACTTTTCAAGATGATTAAAAATGGTATCAGTGGTAAATTCTATAGCTCATTTAAATCTTGAATTACAAATACGCAGTCATACGTTAAACTAAATGGCATACTTTCCGACTGGTCATACTATTTCCGGTGTACGGCAAGGAGATACGAGCTCTTCAACAGTATTCGCTCTCTACATTAATGACCTTATTGAAGGGATTAACAGTCTGGGTAAAGGAATCAAATATGGAAATAACCAATTAAGCTGTCTTGTATATGCAGATGACATAATTTTACTGTCAGAGTCCGAAAACGAAATGCAAACAATGCTAGACTTTACCAACGATTGGTGCAATAAATGGAGATTACGTATAAATCACTCGAAATCCAACTGTATGCACCTCAGAAACAAGGGGAAATCCAGAAGCAAATATCTGTTTAAAGTTAAAGGCAATGTGCTAGAATACACCGACACTTATAGGTATCTCGGTATTTTTATAAATGAATTCTTAGATTTTTCATACACTGCCGATACCCTTGCCCAAGCTGGAAGCCGCGCACTTGGTTCTATTATACATAAAATACACAGTAAAAAAGATATTGGTTTTAAAACATAAAAAGTTATACGAGTCATGCGTTATACCAGTTATTGACTATTGCTCTTCTAGTTGGGGGTTTAAAGAATATAAAAAGTCGGAGTCAATCCAAAATAGATGTTTTCGATATTTCCTTGGTGTTCATAAATTTACTCCTCTACTATGTATTTCCGGCGATATACGTGTTATCAGCTGTAGGCACAGATATTGGGTCAACATGCTACGACTGTGGAATCGTATCATTAAAATGACTGACAATCGCTTACCTAAAATTATTCTTAATTACGATTACGCTTGCAATAGAAAATCATGGTGTTCAGAAATAAAACATATAATGGAAAACGTAAACCACCTACAAACATATGAATCAAAGATACCGATTGACCTGGAACAATTTAAGCAAGAAATATTTGTTAAGGAATCCGAAAACTGGCAAACTGAAATTCAGAAAATGGCTAAATTAAGAACATATAGAATTTTTAAGCAAACTTTTGGTCAAGAACCCTATCTTTGTTCATACATTTCTAAAATGGAGAGATCTCATTTAGCTCAGTTTTGTTTTGGTATCTTGCCTTTGAAGGTAGAAACTGGTAGAATTATTGGACAAACATTAAGTGAACGTATCTGTAACCTATGTCAACTAAATGAAATAGAGAACGAAATTAACTTCCTTCTTAAATGTCCAAAATACGAAACCTTACGCCAGATTTTATACCAAAAAATCATGTCTACAAATCAAAATAATGAAATAGACATCACTTCCTTAAATGACAATGAAAAGATAACATATCTGCTTAATGAAAAATACTTGTATACCTCAAAATTTATCTTCAGTGCTTTTCAAGTACGTACAAACTCTCTATACAGATAGTACTTCTTTTTTTAATATTCACACTTTCTCAGACTCTATACCACTTAATCATCTAACCTTTTATACAACTTTTACACTATTACATAATGAGAGTCAACTATCGTATGTTTTAATGTTATTCAGTAATAGGTTTTGAACTGACATACCAGTACAAGGATGTGGTTATTTTACATTCAATAACTATGTTTAAAGTGACATGCAGGCCCAACGCGGCCGGGTGTTTCGAATTTTCTTGTATTTTACTATTACTGTGTTTGTATAAAGGTATAACATATGTCACTATAATAAAATGTTAGTTCGTTCATTCGTTCGATACATGTGTTTCAGTTATCTGTTTTCCTTGCATAATCTTCTTCTAATCCTGAATAAAGTTAGATGGCTGTATGCTGGAGTCAGATTGTCTATCTGTATACAAAATTCCGCTCCTCTCTCAGCAATTTTCTACCAATTTTGCTGACATTTTATTTGAAGCTTATCTACCATGGCAAATTTGCATCTGTAATTTTCATTACAGATTGGTAGACATGATTCTAGCCTCTTGATTGTTTTTCCCTGATCCAGTGACAAAGCAACTGTGTTGATGTTGTCTCCCTGTGGCTGTTTCACTTATTCTTTTTAGCTCACCTGAGCACAACATGCTCAAGGGGAGCTTTTAGGGTCACACTGTGTCTGTCGTCCGTCGTGTGGCGTCAACAATTCTTTAAACATCTTCTCCTCCTAAACCGCTTGGCCGATTTGGACCAAACTTGGCTGGAATGTTCCTTGGGAGGTCCTCTTTGAAAGTTGATCACAGAATTTGATTTCATCAAAAACTGGTTCCCATGGCAACCAAATGGAATTTTCCAAGAAATTCTTTAAAAATCTTCTCCCCTGAAACCGCTGGTCAGATTTTGAAATAATTTCACAGATATGTTCTTTGGGTGACCCTTCTCAAAAACTGTTCGCGAAATTTTGATCCATCGAAAACATGGCCGTAGTGGAGGGGGGGCTCTTGGCATCCAGTGGTGTCAACAATTCTTTAAACATCTTCTCCTCCTACACCACTTGGCTGATTTGGACCAAACTTGGCTGGAATATTCCTTGGGAGACACTCTTTAAAAAGTGTCGCAGAATATGATTTTATCAAAAACTCTGGTTGCCATGGCAACCAAATGGAATTTACCAAGAAATTCTTTAAAAATCTTCTCCTCTGAAACAGCTGGTCAGATTTTGAAATAATTTCACAGATATGTTCCTTGGATGACCCTTTCCAAAAAGCGTGTGCGAAATTTTGATCCGTCGAAAACCATGGCCGTGGTGGGAGAGGGAAGCTCTTGGCGTCCAGAGGTGTCAACAATTCTTTAAACATCTTCTCCTCCTACACCACTTGGCCGATTTGAACGAAACTTGGCTGGAATGTTCCTTGGGAGGTCCTCTTTGAAAGTTGTTCACAGAATTTGATTTCATCAAAAACTGGTTCCCATGGCAACCAAATGGAATTTTCCAAGAAATTCTTTAAAACTCTTCTCCCTTGAAACTGCTGGTCAGATTTTGAAATAATTTCACAGATATGTTCCTTGGGTGACCCTTTTCAAAAAGTGTTCACGAAAGTTTGGTTCGTCGAAAAACATGGACGTGGTAGAAGGGGGGGGGGGCTCTTGGCGTCCATCGGTGTCAACAATTCTATAAAAATCTTCTCCTCTGAAACAGGTGGTCAGATCTTGAAATAATTTCACAGATATGTTCCTTGGGTGACCCTTTTCAAAAAATTGTTCGTGAACTTTTGATCCGTCGAAAAACATGGCCGTGGTGGAGGGGGGGGGCTCTTGGCATCCAGCGGTGTCAACAATTCTTTAAACATCTTCTCCTCCTACACCGCTTGGCCGATTTGGACCAAACTTGGCTGGAATGTTCCTTGGGAGGTCCTCTTTGAAAGTTGTTCACAGAATTTGATTTCATCAAAAACTGGTTGCCATGGCAACCAAATGGAATTTTCCAAGAAATTCTTTAAAAATCTTCTCCCCTGAAACCGCTGGTCAGATTTTGAAATAATTTCACAGATATGTTCCTTTGGTGACCCTTTTCAAAAACTATTTGCAAAATTTTGATCCATCGAAAAACATGGCCGTGGTGGAGGGGGGGCTCTTGGCGTCCAGCGGTGTCAACAATTCTTTAAACATCTTCTCCTCCTACACTGCTTGGCCTATTTAGACCAAACTTGGCTGGAATATTCCTTGGGAGGCCCTCTTTAAAAATTGTTCGCAGAATATGATTTATCAAAAACTCTGGTTGCCATGGCAACCAAATGGAATTTACCAAGAAATTCTTTAAAAATCTTCTCCTCTGAAACCGCTGGTCAGATTTTGAAATAATTTCACAGATATGTTCCTTGGGTAACCCTTTTCAAAACTTGTTCACGAAATTTTGATTCGTCGAAAAACATGGCCTTGGTAGGAGGGGGGGGGCTCTTGGCGTCCATCGGTGTCAACAATTCTATAAAAATCTTCTCCTCTGAAACAGGTGGTCAGATTTTGAAATAATTTCACAGATACGTTCCTTGGGTGACCCTTTTCAAAAATTCTTCGCGAAATTTTGATCCGTTGAAAAACATGGCCGTGGTGGAGGGGGGGGCTCTTGGCATCCAGCGGTGTCAACAATTCTTTAAACATCTTCTCCTCCTACACCGCTTGGCCGATTTGGACCAAACTTGGCTGGAATGTTCCTTGGGAGGTGCTCTTTAAAAATTGTTCACAAAATTTGATTTTATCAAAAACTCTGGTTGCCATGGCAACCAAATGGAATTTACCAAGAAATTCTTTAAAAATCTTCTCCTCTGAAACCGCTGGTCACATTTTGAAATAATTTCACAGATATGTTCCTTGGGTGACCCTTTTCAAAAATTATTCATGGAATTTTGATTCGTCGAAAAACATGGCCATGGTAGAAAGGGGGGGGCTCTTGGTGTCAATCGGTGTCAACAATTCTATAAAAATCTTCTCCTCTGAAACAGGTGGTCAGGTTTTGACATAATTTCACAGATATGTTCCTTGGGTGACCCTTTTCAAAACTTGTTCGTGAAATTTTGATTCATCGAAAAACATGGCCGTGGTGGAGGAGGGGGCTCTGAACATCCAGCGGTGTCAACAATTCTTTAATTCTTTAAACATCTTCTCCTCCTACACCGCTTGGCCGATTTGGACCAAACTTGGCTGGAATGTTCCTTGGGAGGTGCTCTTTAAAAATTGTTCACAAAATTTGATTTTATCAAAAACTCTGGTTGCCATGGCAATCAAATAGAATTTTCCAAGAAATTCTTTAAAAATCTACTCCTCTGAAGCCGCTGGTCAGATTTTGAAATAATTTCACAGAAATGTTCCTTGGGTGACCCTTTTCAAAAAGTGTTTGCGAAATTTTGATCCGTCGAAAAACATGGCCATGGTGGAGGGGGGGGCTCTTGGCGTCCAGCGGTGTCAACAATTCTTTAAACATCTTCTCCTCCTACACTGCTTCGCTGATTTAGACCAAACTTGGCTGGAATGTTCCTTGGGAGGTCCTCTTTAAAAGTTGTTCACAGAATAAGATTTCATCAAAAACTCAGGTTGCGATGGCAACCAAATGGAATTTACCAAGAAATTCTTTAAAAATCTTCTCCTCTGAAACAGCTGGTCAGATTTTGAAATAATTTCACAGATATGTTCCTTGGGTGACCCTTTTCAAAAATTGTTCACGAAATTTTGATTCGTCAAAAAACATAGCTGTGGTAGAAGGGGGGCTCTTGGCGTCCATCGGTGTCAACAATTCTATAAAAATCTTCTCCTCTGAAACGGGTGGTCAGAATTTGAAATAATTTCACAGATATGTTCCTTGGGTGACCCTTTTCAAAAATTGATCGCGAAATTTTGATCCGTAGAAAAACATGGCCGTGGTGGAGGGAGGGGCTCTTGGCGTCCAGCGGTGTTAACAATTCTTTAAACATCTTCTCCTCCTACACCGCATGGCCGATTTGGACCAAACTTGGCTGGAATGTTCCTTGGGAGGTCCTCTTTAAAAATTGTTCACAGAATTTGATTTCATGGAAAACTCTGGTTGCCATGGCAACCAAATGGAACTTATGAAGAAATTCTTTAAAAATCTTCTCCTCTGAAATTGCTGGTCAGATTTTGAAATAATTTGACAGATATGTTCCTTGGGTGACCGTTTTCAAAAAGTGTTCGCGAAATTTTGATCCATCGAAAAACATGGCCATGCTGGAGGGGGGGGAGGCTCTTGGCGTCCAGCAGTGTCAATAATTCTATAAAAATCTTCTCCTCTGAAAAGGCTGGTCAAATTTTGAAATAATTTCACACATGTGTTCCTTGGGTGACCCTTTTCAAAAACTGTTTGCGAAATTTTGATCCATCAAAAACGATGGCCATGGTGGAGGTGGGGGTTCTTGGCGTCCAGCGGTGTCAACAATTCTTTAAACATCTTCTCCTCCTACACCGCTTCGCCGATTTGGACCAAACTTGGCTGGAATGTTCCTTGGGAGGTCTTCTTTGAAAGTTGTTCACAGAATTTGATTTCATCAAAAACTCTGGTTGCCATGGCAACCAAATGGAATTTATGAAGAAATTCTTTAAAAATCTTCTCCTCTGAAATTGCTGGTCAGATTTTGAAATAATTTCACAGATATGTTCCTTTGGTGACCCTTTTCAAAAAGTGTTTGCAAAATTTTGATCTGTCCAAAAACATGGCCGTGGTGGAAGGGGGGCTCTTGGCATCCATCGGTGTCAACAATTCTTTAAACATCTTTTCCTCCTACACCGCTCGGCCGATTTGGACCAAACTTGGCTGGAATGTTCCTTGGGAGGTCCTCTTTAAAAATTATTCACAAAATTTTATTTCATCAAAAACTCTGGTTGCCATGGCAACCAAATGGAATTTTCCAAGAAATTCTTTAAAAATCTTCTCCTCTGAAACCGCTGGTCAGATTTTGAAATAATTTCACAGATATGTTCCTTGGGTGACGCTTTTCAAAAAGTGTTCGTGAAATTTTGATCCGTTCCCAAGGAACATTCCAGCCAAGTTTGGTCTAAATCGGCCAAATCGAACAATTTTTGAAAAGGGTCACCCAAGGAACGTAACTGTGAAATTATTTCAAAATCTGACCACCTGTTTCAGAGGAGAAGATTTTTATAGAATTGTTGACACTGATGGACGCCAAGAGTCCCCCCCTTCTACCACGGCCATGTTTTTCGACGAATAAAAATTTCGTGAACAATTTTTTAAAAGGGTCACCCAGGGAACATATCTGTGGTGGAGGGACGGGGCTCTTGGCATCCAGCGGTGTCAACAATTCTTTAAACATCTTCTCCTCCTACACCGCTTGGCCAATTTGGACCAATTTTGGCTGGAATGTTCCTTGGGAGGTCCTCTTTAAAAGTTGTTCACAGAATTTGATTTCATCAAAAACTCTGGTTGCCATGGCAACCAAATGGAATTTTCCAAGAAATTCTTTAAAAATCTTCTCCTCTGAAACCATTGGTCAGATTTTGAAATAATTTCACAGATAAGTTCATTGGGTGACCCTTTTCAAAAAGTGTTCGCAAAATTTTGATCCATCGAAAACCATGGCCATGGTGGGGGGGGGGGTCTCTTGGCGTCCAGCAGTGTCAACAATTCTTTAAACATCTTCTCCTCCTACACTGCTTGGCTGATTTAGACCAAACTTGGTTGGAATGTTCCTTGGGAGGTCCTCTTTAAAAATAATTCACAGAATATGATTTCATCAAAAACTCTGGTTGCCATGGCAACCAAACGGAATTTACCAAGAAATTCTTTAAAAATCTTCTCCTCTGAAACCGCTGGTCAGATTGTCAAATACTTTCACAGATATGTTCCTTTGGTGACCCTTTTCAAATATTGGTCACGAAATTTTGATTCGTCAAAAAACATGGCTGTGGTAGAAGGGGGGGGGTCTTGGCGTCCATCAGTGTCAACAATTCTATAAAAATCTTCTCCTCTGAAACAGGTGGTCAGATTTTGAAATAATTTTACAGATATGTTCCTTGCGTGACCCTTTTCAAAAATTTATCGCGAAATTTTGATCCATCGAAAAACATGGCCGTGGTGGAGGGAGGGGCTCTTGGCATGCAGCGGTGTCAACAATTCTTTAAACATCTCCTCCTACACCCCTTGGCTGATTTGGACCAAACTTGGCTGGAATGTTCCTTGGGAGGTCCTCTTTAAAAATTGTTCACAGAATTTGATTTCATTGAAAACTCTGGTTACCATGGCAACCAAATGGAATTTACCAAAAAATTCTTGAAAAATCTTCTCCTCTGAAACCATTGGTCAGATTTTGAAATAATTTCACAGATATGTTCATTGGGTGACCCTTTTCAAAAAGTGTTCGCGAAATTTTGATCCATCGAAAAACATGGCCATGGTGGAGGGGGGGGCTCTTAAAGTCCAGTGGTGTCAACAATTCTTTAAACATCTTCTCCTCCTACACTGCTTGGCTGATTTAGACCAAACTTGGCTGGAATGTTCCATGGGAGGTCCTCTTTAAAAATAATTCACAGAATATGATTTCATCAAAAACTCTGGTTGCCATGGCAACCAAATGGAATTTACCATGAAATTCTTTAAAAATCTTCTCCTCTGAAACCGCTGGTCAGATTTTGAAATAATTTCACAGATATGTTCCTTTGGTGACCCTTTTCAAAAAGTGTTCGCGAAATTTTGATCTGTCGAAAAACATGGCCGTGGTGGAAGGGGGGGCTCTTGGCGTCCAGCGGTGTCAACAATTCTTTAAACATCTTCTCCGCCTACATCACTTGGCCGATTTGGACCAATTTTGGCTGGAATGTTCCTTGGGAGGTCCTCTTTAAAAATTGTTCACAGAATTTGATTTCATCAAAAACTCTGATTGCCATGGCAACCAAATGGAATTTTCCAAGAAATTCTTTAAAAATCTTCTCCTCTGAAACCATTGGTCAGATTTTGAAATAATTTCACAGATATGTTCCTTGGGTGACCCTTTTCAAAAACTGTTCGCGAAATTTTGATTAATTGAAAGACATGGCCATGGTGGAGAGGGGGGGACTCTGGGCGTCCAGCAGTGTCAACAATTCTTTAAACATCTTCTCCTCCTACACTGCTTGGCTGATTTAGACCAAACTTGGCTGGAATGTTCCTTGGGAGGTCCTCTTTAAAAATAATTCACAGAATATGATTTCATCAAAAACTCTGGTTGCCATGGCAACCAAATGGAATTTACCAAGAAATTCTTTAAAAATCTTCTCCTCTGAAACCGCTGGTCACATTTTGAAATAATTTCACAGATATGTTCCTTGGGTGACCCTTTTCAAAACTTGTTCATGAAAATTTGATTCGTCAAAATTCATGGCTGTGGTAGAAGGGGGGGGGGGCTCTTGGCGTCTATCGGTGTCAACAATTGTATAAAAATCTTCTCCTCTGAAACAGGTGGTCAGATTTTGAAATAATTTTACAGATATGTTCCTTGGGTTACCCTTTTCAAAAGTTGTTCGCGAAATTTTGATCCGTCGAAAAACATGGCTGTGGTGGAGGGGGGGGCTGTTGGCGTCCAGCGGTGTCAACAATTCTATAAAAATCTTCTCCTATGAAACAGGTGGTCAGATTTTGAAATAATTTCACAGATACGTTCCTTGGGTGACCCTTTTCAAAAATTGTTCGAGAAATTTTGATCCGTCAAAAAACATGGCCGTGGTGGAGAGGGGGGCTCTTGGCGTCCAGCGGTGTCAACAATTCTTTAAACATCTTCTCCTCCTACACCGCATGGCCGATTTGGACCAAACTTGGCTGGAATGTTCCTTGGGAGGTCCTCTTTAAAAAAGTTCACAGAATTTGATTTCATCAAAAACTCTGGTTGCCATGGCAACCAAATGGAATTTACCAAGAAATTCTTTAAAAATCTTCTCCTCTGAAACTGCTGGTCAGATTTCGAAATAATTTCACAGATATGTTCCTTGGGTGACCCTTTTCAAAACTTGTTCCCGAAATTCTGATCCATCGAAAAACATGGCCGTTGTGGGGGGGGGGGGGGGGGGGGGGGGGCTCTTGGCGCCCAGGGGTTTCAACAATTGTATAAAAATCTTCTCCTCTGAAACCGCCGGTCAGATTTTGAAATAATTTCACAGATATGTTCCTTGGGTGACCCTTTTCAAAAAGTGTTCGCGAAATTTTGATCCGTTGAAAAACATGGCCGTGGTGGAGGGGGGGCTCTTGGCGTCCAGCAGTGTCAACAATTCTTTAAACATCTTCTCTTCCTACACTGCTTGGCTGATTTAGACCAAACTTGGCTGGAATGTTCATTGGGACATCCCCTTTTAAAATTGTTCACAAAATTTTATTCATCAAAAACTCTGGTTGCCATGGCAACCAAATGGAATTTTCCAAGAAATTCTTTGATAATCTTCTCTTCTGAAACCATTGGTCAGATTTTGAAATAATTTCACGGATATGTTCCTTGGGTAACCCTTTTTAAAGTCTGTTGGGCATCTTTGCGCTGTATGGACTTAAAGAAATTCTTTGAAATTCTTCTTCTCCTAAACCACTTGTCAGATTTTGAAATAATTTCACAGAAATGTTTCATAGGTGCCCCTTTTGAAAATTTATTCGCGAAATTTTGATCTGTCAAGAAACATGGCTGTGGTGGGTTGAAGCTATTTGCTGTCTGAAGACATGAAGAAATTCTTAAAAATTTTGTCTTCTCTGAAACCACTATTCAGATTTTGAAGTTATTTCACAGAAATGATCCTTATATTATACCACTTATTTAGCTTAGCTGTTTTCAAAGAAAACATCGAGGTATTGACATAGCCCTGTTGGTGTCATCTGCATTGTTGTTGTTGTGCAAAAACTTTGACATTTTGTTATATCTCAGCTTCCACTCAGCACATGTACTTAAAACTCGGAATAATTGTTCACTAGTAAAAAGCAACCCATACAACAAGGGCAGTTAACCCCAAAATTGTTTTGTCCAAATTATGCCCCTTTTGCGACTTGGAATTTTATTTTACTATCCAGCAAGGTTCCAACAGCCAATCATTGGCACTCTCATGAGGTGCTCTTGTTCAACTTAATATTTTTAGCCATTATCGGGCATGTGCTCTTGTTCAAGATAAGGTCTTTGGGTGACCTATCCTAAAATTTATTTGCAGAATTCTGATTCGTCAAAAACATGGCTGTGGTGATGATTGTAGGGGTGGTGACAGATTTTGAAATGATTTTTACAGGTGACCTTTTTATAATTGCTTGGCAAAATACTGATTTTGTTTCCAAAATCTCAATACTTTAAAAAAAGTTGGTTATGGTCCTCTCAAAAATTCAGGTGAGCGATCCAGGGCCATATTGGCCCTCTTGTTTCAGATTGGTAGCGACACAGAGAGTCAAAAGGCAGAGGATGGTGGTCATGATGATGGTTTGAAAGTTGACTTAAAAAAGTTGAGAACATGCAACCAAACAAAAGGCAAGGCAACAAAGGAAGAGACGATACATGTGAACTTAAATCATGGGAACAAAGCCAAGGTGCTCCGTGCTTCCAGGTTCAAAAATGCTGATACTGGTTCAAAAATTGATGAAATTGAAAGGTATATACAAGCCCAAAATGTGGTATAAGTCAATTAGAGGGCAAATGTTAGAAGGGAATGAAAACTTTTTTTTTTTTTGAGTTGTTAAAAAAAAAGTATTGTTACAAGTATTTCTTTATCAAAAATTATTCCATAAGTTGTCTCATGCATGAGCATATAAATTCTAAACCATTTATCTCACAATCCCCAGTTCTGACGATCCTGGAGAAGGTTGTTTTTAAAAGGATTGTGGGAAAAGGAGAACTCTTTAACCCAAAACAAATTGTTTGACTCATCTATAATGAAGGCATTTGTAGAGAAGAAACTAAACATGGTTCAAATGATGAGACTTGTTTCTGATAGTGTAGAAAATATTTTGCTAACCAGCATTTTCTCCTTTTCCCAAAATGTTTTGAAAAGCATCCTTCCTCAGAGTCATTAAAAGTCTGGGTTGTGTAATAAAGTGAATGTTTCTTACCCTATTAAAGACAGAAATCATCACCTCAGCTACATTTATATTGTTGTCTAAAAAATGCTTGCAGTTTGGTCTAGTCCAAAATTTTGTTTTTTGGTAAAGAGAGTTAATTGTTTGTTGACAGTTTATCAGTACAAAGTCCTTTTTCTAACTTTACAGAGATACTTGTTTATTATCCCCCGCCAAAGGCGGAGGAATACAGTTTTTGCGTTGTCCATCCGCCTGTCCATCTAGACAAATATCTTCTAAAATCCTTGACAAAAATTGATGAAACCTCATACATGTGTTCTTGATGATAGTCTGCTGAAATGATCTTTATTTTTTTTTATAATTAATGCTGTGTTATGGAAAAAGCGGGCTTGATATATATTTCCATTATGGACAAATATCTCTAACTACGGGACAAAATTTTATTAAACTTCATATTTATATTGTTTATCATAAGCCACAGACAATGATTATTTGTTTTCATTTAATGAAATACCATTTCTTGGAAAAGAAGGGGGCTTAATGTATAATTGCATTAATAACAATCAGGTTATATGTAAATGCAAAACACAATACCTCTGATATGTTTCTATCAGAAAAAAAGGTCTTTTTCAGCTGAAGATATATCATTTCAACAAAATAACTTGTCCCTTAAGTAACCCTTTTTGGAAAAAAATCCTAATTATTTTTTTTTCTACCATTTTTTCTAGCATATCTAAAATTATTACAAATTTACTCATACAATTTCATTAAAATACATTAACACAAAAAAATGCAGTAGAAAGCCTTTAAGGAAAACTGAAGGAACTTGAGTAACTGCTTGTTTTTAGCAATTTATAACTTCCATCAAGTGAGAATTCAAATTTTTCCTTTCAAATCATTCTCATTCACATCTTAGATTACATGTAGCCTTTGTCTTCATGGATAAGCACTTTAATTACCTACAGATATCTTTTTTATTCTTACATCAGACACCTCTTGAAATACATTGTGGTAAAATGAGATGTTACTTGTTATCACATATTTTTATGCATCAAAATTAGATTCATATTGATTGCCAATGTTTTACAAGGACTTTTTCTGATTTGTCTTAAAAGGTAATTAGTAAACTCTTTACCACATAACATAATTTTAGACCTGTACAAATTGAAAGCATTTTGTACATGACAATTTCAGTGTGGCTCAAATGATGTGATTTTTCTCAAATAGGGTAAAAAAAAATGTGGGGAAAAAGAGAAAATGCTGGTTACCAGCATTTTCTCCTTTTCCCACAATGTTTTCTACAAGCTACTTCCTCAGGGTTTTTTAAAAGTCAGCATTGTGTGGTAAAGGGTTAATTAAAGGGACATGATACAGGGTTATGTTCTACTTTCAGATGTATGGGATATCCAACAGGATATACAAAGGATGTTGGTCTGACGTCTCAACAAAGAGCAGCACTTCTAAAAGAGGCTCCTTGTCCAAGAATGCTTAAAGTCTTACTTCAACCGCTAACTAAATATTTTAAGCCTTGTCATGCTTAATTAATAAAACTGACATTCTCATTTATTTTCAAAAAAATGCCAGTCAGCTTATGTAATGGCCATGACATGTGTCTGTTTTGCATGAATCTGAAGGTGTGTAAATGAGTCTAAACTTTCATTTCAAATAATAGCATGTGTACCTTCTTCCATTTTGATCAAAGTTCACACCTCATTAGAATGACTACCATGGCCTTTATATTTTTAATCATGGCATAAAAAAAAAGTAGCTGCCCTTGTCAAAAGTTTTAAGTTGGCTTGAAGAAAAGTTGATGTAGTACAACCTTATTAAGCTTTTAATCTCGTAAATTCTGGTTTGGCTTACAATAGATAGCTTGCATATTTATGATCAAGTTTTTATGATTTATTATTTACACTTTAATCACCTGTTCAAGCCTCCAAACATCCTTCAATTATGACAAGGACTTTACAGCAGTTCAGCACAAAGAAAGTAGTTCTACTGAACATGTTTTGTTTCTTTCCTTTATACTGAGTAGCCCTTTATTACCCCTGCCGAAAAGGCGGCTGGGAATATGGTAATAGTAGCCGTCTACCCTTCTGTCATTCCGTTCGTCCGTCCTTCCATCCCACTTTCTTGTCCAGAGCATAACTCAAAAACTATTAGCGCTTAACAGTTATATAAGAAAAGTGTACCTTGTTGAAGTTTTTTATTGTACTTTGTATTTATGCCAGAAAATGATTCTTAAATCTAGCTGTTTTAGCCTTAAAATCAACCTACAAGAAGACACACATCTTCTATTGAGCAAGCATTTGGTGGGGGATTGCCATGTCAACATGGCTCTTGTTTTCTTTTAAAGACTTTTTGCATATTTAATTGTTATGAGTTATACTGAATGCATGTTACAGAAAATAAAAGAATACAAAAGAGTGACAGGTGTGTCATCATATGTCTGTGTGTCTTTGCATTTATCTCTCAAATCCCTTAGGATGTCTTTCCAAGTTGAAGAAGATCTACAGTTTTATACCATACAACAAAATTTTAGGTCTATATTGAAAGTGTTTGCAGACAAAAATATAGATATGTCTGAAATAGTCGGATTTGTTTCTGAGTGATAAGAAAAGATTGTGGGAAAGCGAGAAAATATCAGAAAAGGTTGTGGGAAAGGGAGAAAATACCGGAAAAGATTGTGGGAAAGGGAGAAAATACCAGAAAAGATTGTTGGAAAGGGAGAAAATCCTGGCAACAGTATTTTCTCCCTTTTCTATAATACTTTCAAATGCCCAAGGGTCACTAAAAAATGGATCGCTTAGTAAAGGGTTCATTAGAGACTGCAGTAACTCTTTACCACACACAATCTCAAGTTTTAATGACCCTGACAGAAGAGACTTTGGAAAAAATCGTTGAAAAGGGAGAAAATGCTGGTATTTTAACCAGCATTTTCTCCTTTTCCCACAAGTTTTCTCCTATTTCAAAGACAGAAATCATATTTTGAGCGACAATGAATTTGAAGTCTGCAAATGCTTTTAATTTTCACAAGTCCAAACTCTATTGTGTGTGGTAAAGGGTTAAAATGAAGATAATGAAGAATTTAGGCCAGATATTGTACTAAACTCTGTAAGATACGACAAAACCTTAGACTATTGCAAATTGAAAGAATTTGCAGAATTCAAATTAAATATGACTAAAATTAGCAGAATTTGTCCAAGACAGGATAGAAAACATTTTGGGAGAAGGAGGAAAAGCTAGTTACCAGCATTTTCTCCTTTTCCCCAAGATATTCTTAAAAGCTTTTTTCTTTAGGATTGTTATGGTATGGGATTGTTCAACTCTTTACCAAACGACAAAACTTTAGACTTGTCCTAATTGAAAGCATTTGCAGACGACAAAACAAATGTGACTTAAAAATTGAAACTTGACTTTGAAAGAGTAGAAAACATTGTGGGAAAAGGAGAAAATGCTGGTTACCAGCATTTTCTCCTTTTCCCACAGTGTTTTCAGAAGGCATCTTCCTTGGGGTCCTTAAAACCTGAGGAATTATTTGGTATGGGTTAATAAAGGGTCAAATGAATTACTATTATGATTTCCACCTAGCCAACATTCATTCCATGAAAGGGGATTGTTCTAATAGTGAACCAACTGGTTACAGAATTTAACCCTTTGAACACCGAATAAACCTGACAGACTGTTTACGCCTACAAATAAGAGCCAAATGATTTGCAATATCATGGTTGCTTTTGTCTGAAGTGTTTCAGGAGAGAAGACTGCATGGATCAAAGGTCAGACTACATGTTTTGTGCTGTCTGATCTTGACCTACACTGGCTGCAAAGTCAACTGTAGTTGTGCAAGGCACTTTGAAGGTTGAATGCAGTTTTATTTGCTTTTGTGGAAGAAGATCAAGATCATACTGCAGAGTTACATACAGTATGATTTTGGGATCTATAATGTGTGCTACTAGTAAGATTTTGTGATGACCCCAAAACCATTAGTCTTATAATTAGGGCGTGGTTGGGGATCCACAGATTGTAAATGTCCTTTCTATCTACACCAGGGATTGTATATATATGTTCCCCGTCTACACTGTTTTCAAAGAAAACATCAAGGTATTGTCATAGCCCTGGCATCCCCATCTGCTTCATCATGCAAAGCCTTTGACATTTTATTATACCTCTGTTGCAGTGTTTTACCGAAAATATTTACTTCAAACTTGGACAAGTTGTTAACATACCAAAAGGGGAACCCAGACAACATGAGCAGGCAACCACCAAAATAGTTTTTGACACAGTAATACCCCTTTTTCAACTTTGATAATTTTCCAAAGCTTTGACATTTTCTATTCTCACTGTTAATCCTGAAGATGTTTACCTAAAACTCTGAGAAGTTGTTAACTATCGAAAGGGGTACCTATAAAACAAGGACAGATAACCATCAAATTATTTCTCACACAGTTTACCCCTTTTTTGACTTCGAATTTTCACTGAAAATCAAGCAACTGCAGCCAAGTGTTTGCACCCATATACTGTGCTCTTCTATGTCTAGATCTGGTATCAATTGTCTTTTTTTTAATTCTCACCATAAAGCAGAGAGGGTCTTTTAGAAATGGCTTTCACCTCTCTCTCTCTCTCACTAATTGTTTGTCTGTAACGAAAATTAACCATCTGAAAGTGACTTTACCATACAGAGTCAAGGTCACAACAAAATGTTATTAATTTGAGCCTGTATTTTGGTGACCGCTCCTTGTCTCTTTTTGTCCATATTTATAAGCATTGCTCCTTCAACCAGCAAACTACGCTTAGATTGAATTTCTTTGTTTTTAGTACCTTTGATTATTTCTATTTTTTTCTTTAATGCCCGAATTATATATAAAATAAATCATGAGTTCATATCTTTTCGTGCTGTACTTAGACTAAGTTTCTCTATAAACAAATCTAATAATGGTCTAAGGGAGAAAACTCTTACAAAAGTAAGTCTACGTTTATACCAGAGTGGCGTCCCTTATAGTTGTGGACAGACTAAGGCAAAAGGCGAACAAAACTAGTGCACCTGCAAAGACGATCATTAAATAAACGATTTTTTTTTTTTTTTTTTGCGAGCTGATACAAATTATAATACTTTTATTTTTTTCTAATCAAAAGATTATAAAAAATAAGACATCTAAAGCTTTTATGACAACAGGCAAGAGAAAAAGCAGTTTAGGACATTGAAAAATATCTTGTAAAGTGACAGTAGTCTCCCTTATTTTTCATAACATTTGTTTACTAACAGAACAACCGCGAAACTTTTAAAGTAGAAAATAATGGGTTTGAAAATTATCAAGGACAGATTTCGCTCAGAATATTACCGGTAAACGTAATGTAGGTAATAAGATATTTAATGAGTAAATGTGATTGCATAGAACGCTAAACGAAGACTTGCAAATAAACATCTAGACGTATTTTCCTTTACTAGAAACTTTTTAGTCAATGTTCACAGATCGAGTAAGCGCACTGGGTTAATTATCTTAGATATATCGTTAAAAATTCAATACAGACTACTGACTGTTAAAATAATAAAGAAAGCTCCAATCTGCCGTGAGCTTTAGGCAGTCATTGAATATTTCTCAGCGATTTTATCCGAACTTCGTTTGGAGGTAGCATTAATTTTTTTCCGATCACTCACACAAACGAAAGCAAAGTTGAAATGCAGATTTATTGCCATATGCCATCATAGCAGATTATCTTGCTAAGTTCTTGTCATCAATTACTAGAATCTTTTTCACGGTCAAGCAAACATGGGAAGCTGGATAGATAACCAAAGTACAGCTGTAAAGTCCTATTGTGATATTCCGGTCAATTATACCAGGGGTAGATTGAGGAGTTACAATAAGGGAGGTAACTCTTCATGAACTATGGTTTAAGGATGTACGAGTTTTTTCCCTTAGACCATAAAATTATCAAAGAATCCAATCATGCAGGCTTCACATACTTAAAATAGTTACATGAAAATCGAAATATTGTTTAACACATTATATCAAATAAAGAAATGTTAAAAAATATAAGAAATTCTTTCAAAATACGAGAAACTGCCTCTTACATTCTGTAATTCTGTAAGGGGGGGGGGAAGGTTTGAAAGATAAGTAAGTAAATAAAGATAATAGACTATAACTTTAGATCACTCTGAGGACTAAAAATAATTAAATTCAACACAATATTGAGTACCATTGGGTAGGTTAAGTTCATGCTTGTTTCAAAATTAATACTTTATCTAAAATGCAATGTACAATTTATCTCTTGTTTATTGTCCTCTCTATCCAGGGATCTTATATACGTATATAAAAAAATGTGTATATACGATCCCTGCTCTATCTTTATGTTTTAGTAGTTACTTCTTTTTTTTTATGATAGCTTTTGTACCTCATGAGTTGTGCAGGCTCACTTCCCCGCCACTAAATTTATTTAAGATGACAGATTACACATATTTTTCAGCATTTCCATCAATTATATTTAAGCTTATTTCATCCAAATGTTCTACCTCTATAGAATTAATTGAATTATTACTTACGTCTATAAATTGTCTCTTTTCAAAATTTCAAGGACATCAGAAATGGCAAAAAATGCTTCTAATGTCATGAATACACTTTCTTCTTTGCAATGATCAAAGTAACCTATGATTCTGTCACATTTTTCATGAACTTTTCTGAGCGTAAATGTACACATAAAGTATATTCCAACCTTTTTTAGAGGACTCAAAATACAATCCGTTGAAACCCTGAATGATTTTTATCATACAGACTTGACTAAACAAGCAGACATGGTAGATCCAAGATCAGACTGCATATTCTGTGCAGTCTGACATTGATCTATGCTATCGACAAAAGCCCCTGATTTTGCCTGTGGTTCTGAAAGGGTTAAGTATCAGTTTTTACAATTAATTTTTTTGGTCTAAATTTCAAGTTCAAGCAAATTCCCCACAGCATCCCTTCACAGTAGCAACAACATTTATTCTAGTTCTTTTAATTATGATTTGCTTTGAAAATACATGAGCCATGCTCTGTCAAAAGGGCTTTATACATATATGTAATGCATTATACCAAGGATTTAATATATATGTGACCCGTCACGCAAAAAGGGACAATCTGGGAATTCCGTACATCAATTAGACGAAAACAGACTAACGATAGTGCAGGTCAATTTAAGTTCATAGTTCAAAAATAATTGTATAACAAGGTAGAATGACCACTTTTCATACAGAAAATATCATAAAAGCGAAAAGTGTCGACCCTGGTCAGCCTTCGCAATTCGCGCAGGCTGACCATAGCTGACACTTTTCTCAGTTCCCAGATGGTCCCTTTTTGTGTGACGGGTCACATATATACCCCTGACTATACCAAGCAAGGCATTACATAATCATGGATCCATAAAATGCATTTTGTTTAACAACTGACTGAATCTTAGGTATCATGTAAAAAAAAATTAAAGACAGCAAAAAGTGTCAGCCCATGTCAGCCTACACAGGCTGACATGGATCGTTATTTTTTGCAGACACATTAAGCCCCCTTTTCACAGAGCATGGCTTGTATATATTCTGTGTATTGTATTGGAATGTTGAGTGCTGTACATGCTGAAATCATGACCAGCAAAATTTTGGAAACAAAGAGTAAATAAGAAACATGATAAATTTATACACATACTATTAAAGACATTTTATTGGCATAAAGCCTTTTTAATATTATATTAGGAAGTTGTTCTTTTTGACAACATGAAACCATTTTTGCAAAAAATATTTGAACAAGTGTCAAGATTTTCCCTTGCCCCTTGTTTGTCTTGGACCCCCCAAACTTTAAATTTTCCCTTCTTTTATTCATTAGAATGGAGTCAAACAACTGCCATATCAGAGAGTCGAGGGAAAAACTCTGAAGTGTTTAGTCTGGGCTGGATGAGCCTAAACTGTTATGACCTCTCAGCCATGTTGCAAAAAAGAGGAAACCAGATAGATTCAGCAAAGGTGTCTAGCCAGGGTACTTTAAGCAGACTGAGACAACTGACTTCAACAGAAATGCTTCAGCCTCAGCTGTTATACATTTGAGTCATGCTTTGGCAAAAGCGGGCTTAATGCATCTCTCGGATGCATATTACCTAGCAAGTTGTCACATGATCAGGGATCCATAAAATCTTGTTTGCCTAACAATTGACTGAATCGTGACTGAGGTAAACTGGTCCTTGAATATGCAAAAAACTGACCACTAGCAAAAGTTTTGCCCCAGGTCAGCGTACGCAGACTGCACAGGCTAACCTGGGTTGATACTTTTTGCAGATGCACTAGGCCTCTTTTCACAGATAAAAGCACCCCTACACATTTTGTCTGGTCTAATGCCTGCATTAATGAAAGGGGGATAATTATGTTTGCTACAACAGCTCCCCTCTTTGTGGAAGTCAACATTCATTAATGTAAAGTCTTTCTTTTTGCCTTGTGTTACATGTATTTACCAAACTCTTTACCAAACTATAAACTAGTCCAAATTGAGAGCAGCTGCAGACAACAAAATAATTGTGATGCAACAATTGAAATTTGTCCTGGGAAAGATGGAAAACATTGCTGGAAAAGAGAAAAAGTATTTTCACCTTCTCCCACATTGTTTTGAAAAGGCTTCCTTCTCAGGGTCTTTAAAACTCAGGATTGTGTGGTAAAGGGTAAAGAAGTCGACCCTTCAAGGTCATGAGGCTATTTTAGCATGATGTATAAATGAAGTCTATTAGACAAAAAATGAGTCTTTCTCAGACATGAGCCCAAAATTGTTGCAACCATCACGTCATATCAAAGAGCAAATGTTAGAAACTAGAAAAATACAATGAAGATGTCTTGTTGGGACCTTTATTGCTTTTTCAATACCTTGTTGAGGAGTAAGATTTTCAAGCTGAAAAAAGACAAACATGGTCAGGATTGTGTGGTAAAGGGTTAACCCTGTAGCACACAATCCCAACTGTTAACGACCCTTGGGAAGAAGCCTTTTGAAAATATTGTGCGAAATGGGGAAAATGCTGGTAACCAGCATTTTCTCCTTTTTCCACAATGTTTTCTACACAATCAAAAACAAATTCCTTCTTTGTTTCTTATTCTCATTGTTGTCTGCAAATGCTTTCAATTTGGTAAAATCTTATTGTGTGTGTGTGTGGGTGTGTGTGTGTGTGTGTGTGTGTGTGTGTGTGGTAAAGAGTTTAAAATGCCTTTTCCATACATTGTTGAGGATTTAGATTTTCCAACCTAAAAAGGGGAGCACATTAACCGTAGTCAGGATTGTGTGGTAAAGGGTTAAAGGAGGTGATTAAGCAGCCATTACATGATATTCTTTTCAAGAAATACATACAGCAGATTAGTCCTTTTGTACAGGGATCATTTATGGACACTACTGTTTTTGGTATCACTTAATTGCTCTTAGGTAATTCTATAGATCCAGGATTCCGGTCTTTTTAATGATTTTGGTCAGACTCTGATCTGAATCATTAAAAAAAGCTACCAAACAGGATTTTAGCAATCAGTATATAGTTAACCCTTTAACACACAATTCAGAGTTTGAATGATTTAACATCCTTTACATAACCGATGTAGATCTACCTCTAAAACATATGAACTGTCATCCTTCAACAGAAGTTTTCATTTGCTATTTATTTTGTTGTGTGGACTCATGCAAAGAGTTAGAATACTTGCCCAATTCTCTATATCCACTTGTAGGAGGAGAGATTCATTTCCCTTTTTTTAGAGGGGGGTATAAATTTCTGGTTTTCATATTGTTTTTAGTGCTTTAACAGTATAAAATGTGTATGTAGGTATACAAATTTTTTAAGTAGTGAATTTCATAGGAAAATGGTAAAAGTCTGTAGACATGCCACATGGCCTACTTTGAAAACATTAATAACTGTATCCAGAGAACAAAGTTTACTCCTTTTTTTGACTTCGAATTTTCACTGAAAATCAAGCAACTGCAGTCAAGTGTTTGCACCCATATACTGTGCTCTCCTTTGTCTAGATCTGGTATCAATTGTCTTTTTTTGATTCTCACCATAAAGCAGAGAGGGTCTTTTAGAAATGGCTTTCGCATCTCTCTCTCTGTCTCTCTCTCTAATCGTTTATCTGTAACGAACATTCACCATCTGAAAATGACTTCACCATCCAGAGTCATGGCCACAACGAAATGTTATTAATTTGAGCCTATATTTTGGTGACAGCACCTAGTCTCTTTTTATCCATATTTATAAGCATTGCTCCTTCAACCAGCAAACCCTGCTTAGATGTAATTTCTTTGTTTTTAGTACCTTTGATTATTTCTTTATTCCTTTATTGCCACAATTATATATAAAATAAATTTTGAGTTCATATCTTTTCGTACTCCACCTAGACTTTTACCTTCGCTCTAAACAAATCTAATAATGGTCTAAGGGAGAAAACTCCTACAGAGTAACTCTATGTTTATACCAGAGTGGCGTCCCTTATAGTTGTGGACAGACTAAGGCAAAAGGCGAACAAAACTCACGCACCTGCAAAGACGATCATTAAATAGACGAATGTTTTGGGTTTTTTTGCGGGCTGATACAAATTATAATACATTTTTTGAAATCAAAAGATCATAAAAAATAAGACATCTGAAGCTTTCAAGACAATAGGCACGAGAAAAAGCAGTTTAGGACATTGAAAAATATGTTGTAAAGTGACAGTAGTCTCCCTTATTTTTCATAACTTTTGTTTACTAAAAGAACAACCGCGAAACTTTTAAAGTAGAAAATAACGGTTTTGAAACTTACCAAAGACGGATTTCGCTCAGAATATTACCAGTAAACGTAATGTAGGTAGTAAGATACTTTAGTGAGTAAATGTGATTGCATAGCATGCTAAACGAAGACTTACAAATAAACATCAAGACGTATTTTCGTCGTTCACTAGAAACTTTTTAGTCAGTATTCACAGATCGTATAAAACGCACTGGGTTAATTATCGTAGATCTATCGTTAAAAAATCAATATAGCTAGACTATTGACTGTTAAAATAATAAACTTAAAGAAAGTTCCAATGTGCCGTGAGCTTTAGGCTATTACTGAATATTTCTCAGCGATTTTATCCGAAATTCATTTGGAGGCAGCATTAATTTTTTTCCGATCACTCACACAAATGAAAGCCAAGTTGAAATGCAGATTTATCGCCATATGCCATCATTACGGATTATCTAGCTAAGTTCTCGTCATAAATTACTAGAATCTTTTTCACGGTCAAGCAAAAATGGGAAGCTGCATAGATAACCAAAGTACAGCTGTGAAGTCATAAATTGTGGTTTTCCGGTCATTTATGCTTGGGGTAGTTTGAGGAGTTTACAATAAGGGAGGTAACTCTTCATGAACTTGGGTTTAAGGCTGTACGAGTTTTTTCCCTTAGACCATAAAATGATCAAAGAAGTCGACCATGCAGGCTTCACATATATGAAATAGTTACATGAAAATCGAAATGATGTATCATTTAATTAAATTAAACAGATTTTCAGATTTTAAAAGATGAAAGAAATTCTATCGAAATACGAGAAACTACCTCTTACATTGTGTGTGTGTGTGTGTGTGTGTGCGGGGGGGGGGGGGGGGGGGGTGGGGAAAGAGAGGTTTAAAAGATAAATAAGTAAATAAAGATAATAGACTATGAATTTAGATCACTCTGAGGACTCAAAATAATCAAATTCAAAACAGTATTGAGTACCATAGCATGGGTTAAGCTGGTAGGTTAAGCTCATGCTTGTTTCAAAATTAATACTTTATCTAAAATGCAATGTACAATTTATCTCTTATCTCTTGTTTATTGTCCTCTTTATCTTGAATTTTTTAGTAGTTATTTTTTTTTAATGAAAGTTTTTGTAACTCATGAGTTGTGCAGGCTCACTTCCCCACCACTACATTTATTTAAGATGACAGATTACACATATTTTTCAGCATTTCCATCAATGATATTTAAGCTTATTTCATCCAAATGTTTTACCTCTATAAAATTATTACATGTACTTACCTCTATAAATTGCCACTTTACAAAATTTCAAGGACATCAGAGATGGCAAAAAATGCTTCTAGAGTCACAAATACACTTTCTTTTTTGCATTGATCAAAATAGCTTATGATTCTGTCACATTTTTCATGAACTCTTCCTAGCATAAATGTATATATAATTATATATTCCAACCTCTGTAGAGGACTCAAAATACAATCCATTGAAACCCAGAGTGATTTTTATTATACATGCTTGACTAAACAAGCAGACATGGTAGATCCAAGATCAGACTGCATATTCTGTGCAGTCTGACATTGATCTATGCTATCGACAAAAGCCCCTGTTTTTGCCTGTGGTTCTGAAAGGGTTAAGTATCAGTTTTTACAATTAATTTTTTTGGTCTAAATTTCAAGTTCAAGCAAATTCCCCACAGCATCCCTTCACGGTAGCAATGACATTTATTCTAGTTCTTTTAATTATGACTTGCTTTAAAAATACATGAACCATGCTCTGTCAAAAGAGGGCTTTATACATATATGTAATACACTATACCAAGCAAGGCATTACATAATTATAGATCCATAAAATGCGTTTTGTTTAACAACTGACTGAATCGTAGGTATCGTGTAAAAAAAATTAAAGACAGCAAAAAGTGGCAGCCCATCATGTTCCACACAGGCTGACATGGCTTAGTTTTTGCAGATGCATTAAGCCCCCTTTTCACAGAGCATGGCTTGTATATATTCTGTTTATTGTATTGGAATGTTGAGTGCTGTACATGCTGAAATTATGACCAGCAAAATTTTGGAAACAAAGAGTAAATAAGAAACATGACAAATACAGATACTAAGACATTTTATTGGCATAAAGCCTTTTTATTATTATATTAGGAAGTTGTTCTTTTTGACAACATAAAACCATTTTTGCAAAAAATATTTGAACAAGTGTCAAGATTTTCCCTTGCCCCTTGTTTCTCTTAACCCTTTACCAAACAATCCTGACTTGAAAATATTGTGGGAAAAGGAGAAAATGCTGGTAACCAGCATTTTCTCCTTTTCCCACAATGTTTTCTACTCTTCCCAAAACAGATTTAAACTTTTCAGCCACATTTATTTTGTTATCTACAATTGCTTTCAATTTGGACAAGGCTAAAATTTTATTGTTGGGTAAAGACTTAATTTGGACCCCCCAAACTTTAAATTTTCGCTTCTTTTATTCATTAGAATGGAGACAAACGACTGCCATATCAGAGAGTCGAGGGAAAAGCCCTGAAGTGTTTAGTCTGGGCTGGATGAGCCTAAACTGTTATGACCTCTCAGCCATGTTGCAAAAAAGAGGAAACCAGATAGATTCAGCAAAGGTGTCTAGCCGGGGTACTTTAAGCAGACTGAGACAACTGACTTCAACAGAAATGCTTCAGCCTCAGCTGTTATACATTTGAGTCATGCTTTGGCAAAAGCGGGCTTAATGCATCTCTCGGATGCATATTACCTAGCAAGTTGTCACATGATCAGGGATCCATAAAATCTTGTTTGCCTAACAATTGACTGAATCGTGACTGAGGTAAACTGGTCCTTGAATATGCAAAAAACTGACCACTAGCAAAAGTTTCGCCCCAGGTCAGCGTACGCAGACTGCACAGGCTAACCTGGGTTGATACTTTTTGCAGATGCACTAGGCCTCTTTTCACAGATAAAAGCACCCCTACACATTTTGTCTGGTCTAATGCCTGCATTAATGAAAGGGGGATAATTATGTTTGCTACAACAGCTCCCCTCTTTGTGGAAGTCAACATTCATTAATGTAAAGTCTTTCTTTTTGCCTTGTGTTACATGTATTTACCAAACTCTTTACCAAACTATAAACTAGTCCAAATTGAGAGCAGCTGCAGACAACAAAATAATTGTGATGCAACAATTGAAATTTGTCCTGGGAAAGATGGAAAACATTGCTGGAAAAGAGAAAAAGTATTTTCACCTTCTCCCACATTGTTTTGAAAAGGCTTCCTTCTCAGGGTCTTTAAAACTCAGGATTGTGTGGTAAAGGGTAAAGAAGTCGACCCTTCAAGGTCATGAGGCTATTTTAGCATGATGTATAAATGAAGTCTATTAGACAAAAAATGAGTCTTTCTCAGACATGAGCCCAAAATTGTTGCAACCATCACGTCATATCAAAGAGCAAATGTTAGAAACTAGAAAAATACAATGAAGATGTCTTGTTGGGACCTTTATTGCTTTTTCAATACCTTGTTGAGGAGTAAGATTTTCAAGCTGAAAAAAGACAAAACAAACATGGTCAGGATTGTGTGGTAAAGGGTTAACCCTGTAGCACACAATCCCAACTGTTAACGACCCTTGGGAAGAAGCCTTTTGAAAATATTGTGCGAAATGGGGAAAATGCTGGTAACCAGCATTTTCTCCTTTTTCCACAATGTTTTCTACACAATCAAAAACAAATTCCTTCTTTGTTTCTTATTCTCATTGTTGTCTGCAAATGCTTTCAATTTGGAAAAATCTTATTTGTGTGTGTGTGTGTGTGTGTGTTTACAATGTCTTTTCCATACATTGTTGAGGATTTAGATTTTCCAACCTAAAAAGGGGAGCACATTAACCATAGTCAGGATTGTGTGGTAAAGGGTTAAAGGAGGTGATTAAGCAGCCATTACATGATATTCTTTCCTAGAAATACATACAGCAGATTAGTCCTTTTGTACAGGGATCATTTATGGACACTACTGTTTTTGGTATCACTTAATTGCTCTTAGGTAATTCTATAGATCCAGGATTCCGGTCTTTTTAATGATTTTAGTCAGATTCTGACCTATATCATTAAAAAAAAGCTACTAAACAGGATTTTAGCATCATTATATAGTTAACCCTTTAACACACAATTCAGACTTTGAATGATTAAACATCCTTTACATAACCCATGTAGATCTACCTCTAAAACATATAAACTGCCATCCTTCAACAAAAGTTTTCACTTGCTATTTTTTTGTTGTGTGGACTCATGCAAGAGTTAGAATTCTTGCCCAATTCTCTTTATCCACATGTAGGAGGAGAGATTCATTTCCTTATTTTTTGTGGAGGGGGGTATGAATTTTCCTGGTTTTCATATGGTTTTTAGGACTATAAAATCAGTTTGTAGGTAGACCTATACACATTTTTTAAGTAGTGATTTTCATAGGAAACTGATATAGGTCTGTAGACATGCCACATGGCCTACTTTGAAAACATTAATAACTGTATCCAGAGAACAAAGTTTACTCCTTTTCTGACTTCTAATTTTCACTGAAAATCAAGCAACTGCAGCCAAGTGTTTGCACCCATATACTGTGCTCTTCTTTGTCTAGATCTGGTATCAATTGTCTTTTTTTTTTATTATTCTCACCATAAAGCAGAGAGGGTCTTTTAGAAATAGCTTTCGTCTCTCTCTCTCTAATCGTTTATCTGTAACGAATATTCACCATCTGAAAGTGACTTTACCATCCAGAGTCAAGGTCAAAACGAAATGTTAATAGTTTGAGCCTATATTTTGTTGGATGTCAGAAGATTCGGACCCAAGAAACTTCGGCCCAAGGCCGACCAGTGATTTTCAAGAAAATTCGGTCCCAAAGTTGGGAAGATTCGGCCCACGATGTTTTATAGTGCTTTTAGAACAATATCTAAAGTACCAGTAATAGAATTATTTTTTGAAACATCATAGTAACCATTATGTTTCATAGAAGTTTTGTAGAATAAAACTGTCAAAATTAGCGTGTTCTTTTGTGGCCATTTATCATAGGATAAAGATTTGTTACTTTTATCCTACTTTTGAGAAGATTCAGTCCGTTTGTTAAATGAGCTGAAGGTTCTGGTAACATTCAATACTTTTGATACTTTGTAGTCTTTTCTCTCTCTCTCTCTTTTTCAAACTTTTTAAGTAGTGTTGAGATCGACAAGGTTGTCATTAGTTGTAATTTTCTTTGATACATGGACAGAGACGGGTGTTGGTGAAGGTGCCAGGTGAAGGTGTGATAAACACCATTCTGCAATACCTCTATCCATTATCTTTTACACTTGACCCCAAAAAATTTACCCCACATGCCCTTTACATCCTTTACCAGACGAAAAAAAAATAGACTTTTCCCAGTTGCAGACGACTAATTAATTGTGGTTCAAATGATTTGATTTGCCTCTAAAAATGTAGAAAACATTGTGGGAAAAGGAGAAAAGGTTGTTTACCAGCATTTTTTCCATTTCCCTCAATGATTTCAAATGTTACTCAGGGTCATTTAAACTTGGGATTGTGTGGTAAAGGGTTAGCGGAACTTGATATTTACCATGACCCCTGCCAGCCCTGGACACGAAGCTTTGCTGAGTCCTGAAGAAGAAATCTTTTGATGGAATATTTTATTGCATATTTAATTGTTTGACCTTCAGTAAAAAGTTGAACTAAACTGTTTTTCAGCCTATCCTGTGCTACCACCTGCGCATAATTACATCAGACAATGTCAAAGATCAAACATGAACTAAAACACACAAGTACACATGAAATACATAACACCTACTTTTTTTCATTTATTCAGAAGTCGTTTCATATATAGTCAATCGATTTAAATAATCCACTAATAATCCAGATCTAACGGAAAATAACGGGAAAAAATCTTATTTTCCTTTAGATTTATACAGTTTGCAATAGATTTAAACAACTAAAGCAAACAACACTTATGTCAGTGTGCAATACTACGATAAAATCAACTACAAAATTAATCAAAACAGTCATCGCAAGTCTTAAATGACAAGGTATGCATAATGCCTTTAAACTATGAAAAAGCAGCTTCAATCACAATTGTTATGCAACATTAAGTGAAAATAAAAACAATATCAACACAATGAACATATAAATCTAAGATTTAGGCCGAATCTTCTTCTCACTATGAAAAACTATGAAAAAGCAGCTTCAATCACAATTGTTATGCAACATTAAGTGAAAATAAAAACAATATCAACACAATGAACATATAAATCTAAGATTTAGGCCGAATCTTCTTCTCACTTGGGGCTAATCTTCTCCAGAGTGGGCCGAATCTTCTTGGGTCCGAATCTTCTAAATTTTTTTCTTTGGACCGAATCTCCTTGGGTCCGAATCTTCTTCCACCCTATTTTGTTGACCGCTCCTTGTCTCTTTTTGTCCATATTTATAAGCATTGCTCCTTCAACCAGCAAGCCAAGCTTAGATTGAGTTTCTTTGTTTTTAGTACCTTTGATTATTTCTATGTTTTTTTTTAAAGCCCCAATTATATATAAAATAAGTTTTGAGTTCATATCTTTTCATACACTACCTAGACTTTCACTTTCGCTTGAAACAAATCTAATAGTGGTCTAAGGGAGAAAACTCTTACAGAGTAACTCTACATTTATACCAGGGTGGCGTCCCTTATAGTTATGGACAGACTAAGGCAAAAAGCGAACAAAACTCGCGCACCTGCAAAGACGATCATTAAATAGACGAGTGTTTGTTTTTTGTTTTCGAGCTGAAACAAATTACAGTACTTTTTTTCTAATCAAAAGATCTTTAAAAAATTAGGCACCTGAAGCTTTCAAGACAACAGGCACGAGAAAAAGCAGTTTAGAACATTGAAAAATATTTGGTAAAGCAGGGATCGTATATGTATACACGTGTGTAAAGTGACAGTAGTCTCCCTTATTTTTCATAACATTTGTTTACTAACAGAACAACCGCCAAACTTTTAAAGTAGAAAATAACCGGTTTGAAACCTATCAAGGACAGATTTCGCTCAGAATATTACCGGTAAACGTAATGTAGGTAATAAGCTATTTAATTAATGAGTAAAAGTGATTGTATAGAACGCTAAACGAAGACTTGCAAATAAACGTCTAGACGTATTTTCGTTTACTAGAAACTTTTTAGTCAATGTTCACATACCGCGTAAACGCACTGGGTTAATTATCGTAGATCTATCGTTAAAAATTCATTACAGACTACTGACTGTTAAAATAATAAAGAAAGCTCTAATGTGCCGTGAGCTTTAGACTATAATTGAATATTTCCCAGTGATTTCATCCAAACTTCGTTCGGAGGCGGCATTAATTTTTTTTTTAATCACCCACACAAATGAAAGCAAAGTTGAAATGCAGATTTATCGCCATATGCCATCATTGCAGATGTTTTAACTAAGTTCTCGTTATGAATTACTGGGATCTTTTTCACGGTCAAGCAAAAATGGGAAGCTGCATAGATAACCAAAGTACAGCTCATTTTCCGGTCATTTATCCTTGGGGTAGATTGAGGGAGTGACAATAAGGGAGGTAACTCTTCATGAACTTGGGTTTAAGGCTGTACGAGTTTTTTCCCTTAGACCATAAAATAATCAAAGAATCCACTCATGCAGGCTTCACATACTTGAAATAGTTACATGAAAATCGAAATATTACATGGTTTAACACATTATACCAAAAAAGAAATGTTAAAAGATGAAAGAAATTCTATCAAAATACAAGAAACTGCCTGTTACATTCTGTGGGGGGGGGGGGGGGGGAAGGTTTGAAAGATAAGTTAGTAAATAAAGATAATAGACTATAAATTTAGAACACTCTGAGGACTCAAAAATAATCAAATTCAAGACAGTATTGAGTACCATAGGGTGGGTTAAATTCATGCTTGTTTCAAAATTAATTCTTTATCTAAAATGCAATGTACAATTTATCTCTTGTTTATTGTCTTCTCTATCTTGAATGTTTTAGTAGTTATTTCTTGTTTTTATGATAGTTTTTGTAACTCATGAGTTGTGCAGGCTCACTTCCTCACCACTAAATTTATTTAAGATGACAGATTACACATATTTTTCAGCATTTCCATCAATGATATTTAAGCTTATTTCATCCAAATGTTTTACTTCTATAAAATTATTACTTACCTCTATAAATTGCCACTTTACAAAATCTTAAGGACATGGCAAATTTCAAGAGATGGCAAAAACATGCCTCAAGAGTCACAAAATAATACACTTTCTCTTTTGCATTGATCAAAATAACCTACGATTCTATCACATTTTTCATGAACTCTTCCTAGCATAAATGTATACATAATTATATATTCCAACCTCTGTAGAGGACTCAAAATACAATCCATTGAAACCCAGAGTGGTTTTATTATACAGGCTGTACTAAACAAGCAGACATGGT
The DNA here is from genome assembly GCA_946811185.2 of Hippopus hippopus. Classification (NCBI taxonomy): domain Eukaryota; kingdom Metazoa; phylum Mollusca; class Bivalvia; order Cardiida; family Cardiidae; genus Hippopus; species Hippopus hippopus. Next base: position 38,834,994 of record OX328102.1, on the reverse strand, counting down.
AGATCCAAGATCACACTGCATATATTCTGTGCAGTCTGACATCGATCTATGCTATCGACAAAAGCCCCTGTTTTTACCTGTGGTTCTGAAAGGGTTAAGTATCAGTTTTTACATTTATTTTTTTTTATCGAAATTTTAAGCTTAAACAAATTCCCCACAGCATCCCTTCACGGCAGCAACAACATTTATTCTAGTTCTAATAATTATAATTTTCTTTGAAAATACATGAGCCATGCTCTGTCAAAAGAGGGTTTATACATATATGTAATACACTATACAAAGCAATTCAGTTTTGGCAAAAAATTATCTCCCTGTCAGCATGGATCTTATATACGATCCCTGCTGTCAGTGGAGAGAGCCCTACAGTACTCTAAAACTGGTGAAACCCAGGAGGTACATGACTGTGTGAGCTGTCGCCGTGATATGACTGAAATAATGTTGAAAAAGGCATAAAACATTATTAAATCAGTCAATTTCCCTGTAACGGACATCTGATTCGAACTCGATTTAAATTAAACAAATAGAACAAACTGTATCTACCAGTTGAGTTGCTGGAATCAAACTAATCTTTGTAAATCGCAATGTTTTGGACAAGATAGACAACGTGAAAGCGAATGCCAATATATCTAGAGAAATGATTGAATAATGTGCTTCCAGATTTTATCGGTTCGATATCATGTCAACTGTTGATGTTGCTGATCATGATTTTGTATTTCAGAAGCCACTTGAATTGTTTGCAAATGGAAAAACAGTTAAAATGTGTGCACCGATGGTGCGATACTCAAAGTAAGTAAATTCTCAAAATTGTATTTTAGATGTGTATACAGTATGACTTCAGGGAGAGAAAAAAAAAAATGCTACTGAAAAGGGAGCAGTTGCTTTGGAGTTCGGTAACAGTGCAGATTAAGTCAAAGATCATACTCACTGTATAAAAAACTTGTGATAAGGTAAGGAAAAATGTAGGCCTGCCCTAGAGTAAATAAATGCATTACCGACCCCCTTCTATCATCGACCCTTTACTTTGAATCTGTTTTATTTACCGTCTTATTGATTGTAAACATCAAATGACACAAAGATAATATTATGACGTCACTCATCCTTCTTAAAAATCAACCGGTGTTTTTAGTGGTCACAAAATTTTCATCATGAATTATTGGCGCAAATAAGGGAATGTCTAAAATTTTCACTATTGACTCAATTTCACAATACATTTAAGGCATTATTTATGCATATTTATTCATTTTAAAGGACATAAGACCATTCTTATTTACTAAAATGTGCAAATAATGTGCAAAGTTCACAACAAAATCTTCTAGAGGGGGTCGATTAAAAGAGACAAAACATTTGAGTGTTTCTATTACTGACCCCTCTTCTGGTACATTTACTTCTTGTCATAAAAGTGCTTAATTTTCCTCATATAAAACATTGAGCATTTGAAGAGTATGACTAATATTCACAATGGACTAAAACTATATCGAATGGTTTAATCCACAAATTATCTACATGGTACATCCGAGTCTGATCGTGATTATGTTCCTTATGTGGATGCAGACTCTGACAAGTTTGAAGAGGAGTCTGACGTCTGCCCAATGTGCCTTAAATCATTCGAGTAAATGTCTGAGTGGATAACATTGGAGTCGTTTCTATCTAGATTGCATATAGAATGTGCAGACAGCCTCAAATTTGTGTTTAGGGATGAAGAGGGTAGGAGAAATATACAGTTTGTTTGTCCCGATTGCGAGTATACTGAGCATTAATGGCCAGAGCAGGTGCGCGTTTTATTGTAAGTAGAACATTATACATAAAGAACGCATCTGACTCTTTCTGTAGAAACAACAACAACACATGTTCGACATATTCATTCCATCTTATTTTTTTATTTTTCATTGAGAACGTACGTTTTTCTCAAATCAGAAAAGAAGGGTAGTATAAGTCACATTCCGAACCCTTGAAAATTGTATTTTTGAGACAAACTACTGTTGTTTTATGTTTATTCCTAGTATTACGCCTATGAGGTTAATTTTAAACAATGCAAGGCTGATTTTATTTTAAAAAAAGTGCAAGGGGTCGATAATTCCGGAATGGGTCAATAACCGAAGCACTTCTTCATCTTTTTCTTGTGCCATCAATATCTTTGGTATACTGTCCTGAAACACGCCATATCGATATTATCATACCCCAGAAAATGCTATACTGAGTGAAGTTGTCATACTGCATGATGACGGAATTTACCATCGTCCACGCTCTTATTGCACTAAGGGGTCGATAATAGGTGCTTTGCTCTATACCTTTATATCATCTACTGTACACATACATCGACATTTACGGGTAGATCGATGCAAAAAAAAAACTTGAACCATTTTATTCTACATCCAGGCATCAGGTGTGGACGTGAGTCTCAATAATGAGATGCTACGGTGATTCTTTTCATATTTGGATATTTATTGAACACCATACCGTCTCAAGTCCATTGTAAATCTTCTGGTAGCAAAGATAGAGCGCTGACTTTCTTTTTCATCGGTGCAATCGGTATTGCAGTGAAATGCAATTAACTTTTAGTAACATTCATGACCAAAAATATTAAACCTTTCATAACATAAAGAGCTTGTAGAAGTCGTTTATGACATGTAAATCTCAGAAAATTCACTGACAAAATCTATTGTGTGTAGTGGCCATTTTGTGTTTTCAAGGAACATAAACAACTCGAGTAACAGATTAAATGCACGGTTTTCTCTCATGTTCAGCATTTAAATTGAAAATATTTGTATTTCAAACGAAGGGTTATTAAATACGCAAGTAACAGGTATGTTTAAATCCTAGTTTTGTGCTCTATTTGCGAAATTATAAGAGTTCAAAATCTGTGCGGAGCTTTCAACTGATTTTGTCTTGATGGTCTCTGTACCCAGAGGCGACCAGTCAAAAAGTAACATCGCCTTTGGGGACAGTTACCTGTATTAGTGTGGACGTATGTTTTTGTCTTACTGGAAACTGTTAGGAAAGCAATCAACATTTTGCTTCTTTGCTTGTCTAGTGTTTTAAATTACTTTTTACCCTTATTGACAATATTATGTCAAGTCTTTCAGAAAAACCTATCCAAAAATTTACTGACATGAAAAATAGATCGCTGCAAGAAACACAAAAGCCCATGACACAACAAAATGTCACTCTGACTTTGTTTGCTTAGAGTGACTTCAGACAGTCTTTTCAGCTTTTTAATAACTTAAAGCAGTAAATTTACATACATGTCTGTATAAAACAATTTTTTATGCTCCAAATTATTAATATGGATCACTTTACCACTAGTTGGAAACCATAATTGTCATACCCTCTGATATGAAATCTTACCCTCAGATTTTCAGCCCGGGGGAGGGGGGGGGGGCTTGTAAGAGTACCCTTGAAATAAAAAGCTAGTGGGAACTCTGGATTTCAGTTGTTTTCTTTTTATATGCCTGTCAAAGACGGGACGTATTATGGGATCACCTATAGCGGACTAGCATCCGCGCGGGCAGGTGGCGTCCAGTTCTTTGTCCGGAGCATAACTGTCAGCTCCAGTCCGATAGACTTGAAACTTGGCATTTGTGTTTGTTGCAATAATACGAAGTGCAGTGCGAAAGAACCATATTTCTACCTTGTGCTGTCTTTGAGTTATTTCCCTTTGATCGTCATTTTTACAGCATTTTCTGCTTGTCCAGAATATAACTTTGTCATCTCTAGTCTGAACATCTTCAAATTTGGTATGCATGATTGTTGAAAAATTACGGAGTGCAGTGCACAAGAACCATAACTCTTCCTAGCACGAAGTTTGAGTTATTCCCCCCTTTGATCTTCATTTTTATAGCATTTCTTGCTTGTCCAGAGCATAACTTTGTCATCTTTAGTAGGAATGACTTGAAATATGGTATGCTTATTTGTTGCAGTATTTGGAAGTGCAGTGCGCGAAGAATTGGAACTCTACCTCGTGCTGTCTTTGAGTTATTTCCCTTTGATCGTCATTTTTACAGCATTTAGTGCTTGTCCGTAATACAACTTTGTCATCTCAAGTCAGAACGACTTAAAACTTGATATGCATGTTTGTTGCAATATTATGGAGTACATTTCGCAAGAACAATAACTCTACCTAGCGTGGATTTTGAGTAATTCCACTTTGATCTTCATTTTTACAGTATTTCTTGCTTGTCTGGAATGGAACTTTGTCATCTCAAGTCAAATTGACTTGAGACTTGGTAAATATGTTTGTTGCAGTTACGAAAAGTGCAATGCACTGGACCCTTAACCTTACCTAATGCCCTTTTTGAATTATTCCCTATTCATTTTTTTTTTTTTTTACAGCTTTTCATGGTTCTCTACAATATAACTTTGTCTTTTCATGTTGGAATGACCTGAAACTTTATATGCATGTTTCCCTAACATTAGAGGAGACATTCATGCCTATTTCAATCACCTACATGATTTCTGCAGCGCTACTATTTTCCTCTACCTGCCCTTTACGATTATTATCCCCCCTCGACAACTGGCTATGGGACAGGCGTATCTTGCGACAATTTGCCGCTCTTGTTCATTGTTGTTAAAAAGCAGAAGTGAAACTAAGAGCACAACAACCTCAATGAAGATCACTGGAAAGATGTCTCATTGGATATGCATCTCTTTACACACGCAACTCTACCTGATCTAACCACACAAAAATGCAGTCTGTTGTAATACATGTATTCCATTTATATAGACAACATGGCATGAATATACCACCCAAATTTATTTTCAGGTTGCCATTCCGTATGTTGGTCAGACAGTATGACTGTGACATGGCGTTCACCCCTATGATTATAGCTAACTCATTTGTTCAGTCATTGAAAGCCAGAGATAACGAGTTCACCACTTGTAGAGGTAAGAAGTACTGGAGTATATTATGAATGTAGATATTTCATTCACCTTAAAATAGCATTACCTCTTTACCAAACGACAATGATGAAAACTGGCCCAAATTCAAAGCATTTACAGATGCAAAATTAACTCTTTACCGAATGACAAAATTTTAGACTGGTCCAAATTGAACGCATTTGCAGATGAAAAAATTAATGTGACTCAAAAAATGAAATTGTTTTGGGAAGGGTAGAAAATATTTCGGAAAAAGGAGAAAATGCTGGTTACCAGCATTTTCTCCTTTTCCCACAATGTTTTCAAAAGGCTTCTTTCTCAGAGCTGTGAAAACCGGGGATTGTTTGTTAAAGAGTTAGATGTGATTCAAATGATGATAAATTTTCCCAAAAAAGATAGAAAACATTGTGAGAAATGGTAACCAGCATTTTCTCACAATGTTTTCAAAATTCTTCTCTCTCAGAATCTTTAAACGCGGATTGTGCTGTAAAGAAGTACATGCAGTAGGTTTTTTTGTGTACATGTGTACTGCCAAGTGGAGAATCCAAGACACTTTCCCAATGACTTTGAAACTGTCCAGTCAAAATGCATAGAGGTGGAACTCTTCCTCTTCCAATTTATTTGAGAAGTAGTCTTTAGTGGCTATGTCTCACAACTTTTAAAGTGTTCCATTATTTCTACAATGGTCCACTCTCTGTCTAATCCTCTGCAGAACTCTGATATTTCATTCACCCTGAAATTAACCCTAAATCAGACATAAAGCTTGTCACAGATTGTAAAAAAATCATGGAAAACATCCAACCATTTCCTAGATATTGTAATGCTATGAACTGAATTAGAAGTAATGCTGGAAATTACTGAGTTGTTACCCAACCAAGAACTAGGACAAGCCTCTCACTGGAGAAGAATTTTAGGGGAAGGAAAGTGCATATACTGGATTGTGAAGCATTGTTGGGGAAAATGTAACTCTAAACTAACTTTGACTCTTTACCACATTACAAAATTTTAGTCTGGTCCAAATAGAAAGCATTTGGAGACAGCATAGTAAATGTGGCAAAAGTACATGTACATAAATGGGATTTGTATGTGAAAGGTTAGAAAACTGTGAGAAAAGGAGAAAATTCTGGTTATTTAGCATTTTTTTCTCTTGTTCTCAGTATTTTTAAAAGTTACCTGCAGTAAAAGAGAAAAGTCTTGTGTGTGTGATATAAGTGCAGTGCTCTTGTTTCCTATCCCCATAATTTTTTCTACCCTGTTGAAGACAACTTCCATCATTTGAGCCACATTAAACATGGCATCTGCATTTTCTTTCAATGTAGACAAGTCTGATTTTTTTGCCATTCAGTAAAGACATAATTTAAGACAGAGACAGGTTGACAGGCTTTCACGTAAATCAAAGATTGGTTTATCAGTAACATACAAGAAATAGTTTATGACTGGAAGATATTTTCAGAGGACAGACCACTGATTGTGCAGTTTGCTGCACACAATGCTAAAGACCTGGCAGATGCCGCGGAGATTGTTTCTCCGTAAGTTCTTCAACTTTACTTTATCCCTTTACCATTCAATCTCGACTTTTAACAAACCTGAAAAAGAAGGCTTTTGAAAACATTTGGGAAAAGGAGAAAGTGCTGGTAATCTGCATTGTACGGTTACTTTAAATGTTAGTTGCTCGCTGATAATAGCAGAACACTTTAGGTCATGCTTTAGATTTTATAAATTTTCTCTTGCTGCAGACAGGTAAGTGTCCATTGAATATTTATCTGACAGTAGAAGTGATATCTGTGAGCATAAATATTCAGAACAATCTTGACCATATGAAGGAAAATTGTTCTTTTTTTTTCACAGTCTGTCAGAAATTATAAGATGATTAACCATTTACTCACTATTCAGAGTTTTATCAATTTTGACCAAGAAAACCTTTGAAAACATTGAGGGAAATGTAGTAAATGCTAGTAACAGTGAAGTACTGTACTGCACTATTTTGTCATGTATTATTTAAGATTACCTGTATCCTAAACACAATTTTACTATTCTTACCCTTGCTATAAGGGTAATTACTTATCTTTCCTCTGGCTTTCAAATTTTAACTTTTAATCAGTCATTAAAATTTAAGAAAGCTTTTGCAGACAAAAACTTACACTTGACAGGAGTGATGGATGTTATCTTTGAAAAAGCAAAATCATTGTGGGAAAATGAGAAAATGATTGTTATCTGCATTTTCTCCATTTCTCACATGATTTCAAAAGCTATCTTGAGGTCAGTAAACCATAGGATTGGCTAGTAAAGGGATCTATGTTTGAATGTTCACAGTCATTATAGGTTAGTTTAATCTTTACTTATCATTGCAAGTACATGAATTAGTGATCATGGATGAATTATATTGTTTAGTTTTATGTATGTTTATTGTTTCATCAGATTTACAGATGGTGTAGATTTAAACTGTGGCTGTCCACAGAGGTAGGAATTTTCTGATTTCTATTTGTAGAGGAATTTTGAGTTGTTTTGTTTGCCCCTTTTCCTAAATTGTTCTTCATTTCTGTTTCACACTCAAGTAATAACATACATAAATATTTTAATATGAATGAGTCATACTCTATGAAAAGTATCCAGGTCAGCCTGGGCAGTCAGTGCTTTTTGCTGTTTATAAATTTTCTGCATGTCAAAGGATGACTGCATCTTTTAATTCAGTCGGTTTTTAGACAAAATGGATTTTATGGATTCATGATTATGTGATGACTTGCTTGGTATCATGCATCACAGAGATTTAAGCATGGCTCAAATATATATGCCATGTTCAGGCAGAAGGTGATTTAATGCATATCCGTGACAGGTGATTCCAAGCAAGTCATCACAGTATTATGGATCAATAAAATCCAGTTTGTCTAACAACCAAATGAATCATGTGAGGTACACTGGTCCTTTGATACACAAAAAATTGACCAACAGGAAAAAGTTTTGGCCCAGTTCAGCCTCTGCAGGCTGACCTGGATCAATTTTTTTTTAAAGATGCATTAAGCCCCCTTTTCACAGAGTATGCGTATATACTCCGTGTTTTGCCAAGGATTATTCAGATCGGCAAAAACTGCCCCGTAATCTTGCAGAAATAATAGACATTATCAAAATTAGTGAAACAAATGCACTTAAGACCACAGGGGCTCGGCACATGATATTTATATACAGATATTCGGATTTTTTATCAAAACATTATCTTTAAGCACAAATTATCATGTGCCGATCCCATGTGCTCAAGACTACTTCTCAAATAAATTTAAAAGGAACAAAGTCATACATATATTCTATATGCATTATGTTTGGACAATTTTATAATTCAGTGGGACGATGTCCTGCAATGTCCCCCCATAGGAATAACATCGCATACTTTTTAACCCTTTACTATATAACAGAAATTTAGATCCTCCCAAACTGAAAGCATGTGCAGACAACAAATAAAATACAGTGCAAACAATGGGATGTGTCTTTAAAAGGATAGAGCACATTGTGAGAAAATGCTGGTGACCATAATTTTCTCCCTTTCCAAAATTGTTTTCAAAAGCCTTCTTCCTCAAGGTCTGTAAAACTATGATCATGTTGGAAAGGGTTGAAGATCTAACAGACATAATATTTTGTATCACAGTATGATTACATAAATATGCCTATCTATATTGTTACGGGAGACCACTCTTTCATGCATGGCTTCGTCCTGATTTAAATACAATACCTAACAACTGCGTTAGGGAGATATCTCTTTAGCTCAGTGGTTAAGGTATTGGTCTTTTGGACCTCAAAAAATGAGGATCTTGTCCGCCATGGGTTCGAATCCCGCCAGATGCGGTTTGTGTTTCAGCTATGCATTTGTTCATTTGTTTCTTTGTTACAAACTTTGTTCGTAAGATGGGGGCTCGTCCAGGATTGGACATTGAGCCATTAATCCCATTTGTTGTCCAAAAATGGACTACCTGCCTAATAAGGCTTTGAGTCATCAATAAATGATGACTTTAAGAGGGGGTGTGTTACGGGAGACCACTCTTTCATGCATGGCTTCGTCCCGATTTAAATACAATACCTAACAACTGCGTTAGGGAGATATCTCTTTAGCTCAGTGGTTAAGGTATTGGTCTTTTAAACCTCAAAAAATGAGGATCTTGTCCACCATGGGTTTGAATCCCGCCAGATGCGGTTTGTATTTCAGCTATGCATTTGTTTTTTTGTTACAAACTTTGTTCGTAAGAATATTCTAATACAGATGGGCAATGGCAGAGGGATATGGGGCATGTTTGATTAGTAAACCAGAACTGGTATCGGATATGGTGAAACAGACAAGAAATAGAGTGACGGATCCAGATTTCACTGTCTCCATTAAAATAAGGATCCATGATGATATCAGGTTTGTATTTACCCTTTATCTCACAATCTCAAGTTTTAGTGACCCTGAAGAAGTCTTGAAAACTTTGTGGGAAAAAGACTGATTGATTTTCAGTGAAAATTTTAAGCTGAAAAAGGGGTATAACTGTGTCAAAAATGTTTTGATGATTACCTGCCTCTGTTGTATGGGATCCCCTTTTTATAGTTAACAACTACCTTGAGTTTGAAGTAAATATCTTCATTAATGAGAGATATTATTTATTATCAGTTTTTGCATTACAAATTCTTAGTTGAAAAAGGGGCATAACTGTCAAAAATATTCTTATGGTTACCTGCCATTTTTGTATGGGTCCCCCTTTCGATAGTTGACAACCACTCTGAGTTCGAAGGATATATGTTCAGTAATGAAAGAGATATTATAAAAATGTCTAAAGTTTTTATATGACACGGAGGTGACAATGAAGCATACAACGACGCCAGAGCTATGACATTACCTCGATGTTTTCTTGAAAACAGCCTGGCTTTTCTATTATGTCACTTGACCTGGGAAAGGATATGTCTGAAAAAAGTTCTTGTTGAAATGAGTTGAAATTGAAAAAACAAGGGCGCGGTGTGTGGGCTCCAATGCTCTTGCTGCAGTTGCATTTTCAATAAAAATTCTCTGGTTGAAAACAGGACATTACTATGTCAAAAGTATTTTGAGGGATACCTGCCCATCTGGTGTTGGTTCCCCTTTCACAGTTAACAACAAGTCACAGTTTGAAGTTAATATCTTCAGTAATAGCAGAGATATGAGAAAATATGGTAGTTTTTGATGAGGCAGTGAACATCAGGGCGAAGACAAAAACTTGTTATTTTCTTTGAAAATAGCCATCTTAACCCCTTACCAAATGACAAAATTTTAGACTAGTCCAAATTCAAAGCATCTGCAGATGACAAAATAAATACATATGACTAATCATTTACCAAATAACAAAATTCTAGACTAGTCCAAATTCAAAGTATCTGCAGATGGCAAAATAAATACACATGACTAATCCTTTACCAAATGACAATTTCAGACCAGTCTAAATTCAAAGCATCTGCCAACAAAAAAAATAAATATGACTCAAAAATTGAAATTTGCTGTAGGAAGGGTAGAAAACTTTGTGGGAAAAGGAGAAAATGCTGGTTACCAGCATTTTCTACTTTTCCCACAATGTTTTTAAAAGCCTTCTTGGTCAGGGTCATTAAAAGTCTGGATTGTATGGTAAAGGTTTAAAAATATTGAATGTTTCTTTCTATGGCAGGAAGACAGTAGATCTATGTCAGAAAATGGAAGCTACAGGAATTTCCTGGATTGCAGTTCATGGAAGAACCAAAGAACAGCGGAACCAGCCTGTAAATTTAGAGGCAATTAAGCTGATTAGAGGCAGTGTCAGGGTACCAGTTGTTGCTAATGGAGATATAAAAAGTCTGGAAGATGTTTCAAATGTTACAAGCTTTACTGGTGTTCAAGGTATCAATTTTAGCTCGGCTGTTTTCGAAGAAAATGATGAGTTAATGTCATAGCCCTGGCATCATCACTGTTCTGCGAAAACTTTGACTTTTTCAAATATCTCTCTTATTAATGAAGATACTTACTTCAAACTTGGGTAAGTTGTTAACTATCAAATGGGGAACTTGTACAACAGGGGCAGGTAACCATCAAAATATTTTTGATAGTTATGCCCCTTTTTCAACTTAGAATTTTCACTTAAAATCAAGTACTTGCAGCTGAGCATTGACAGCCGCATGAGGTGTTCTTGTTTATCAAAAAACTACCCTTGTTTTCAGTGTTATACAGCTAATTCAAATTTACTTATCTTACACGTCTTTGAGATAAACAAATGCCATATTTGGTCAACTGTCTGTAATCATACACCGAATTTCTTAGACATTGCTGACCCAGATTTCTTTGCAAAATAAACTGTCAAATTAGTGATCGTGACAAAGCTGAGAATTTAATCATCTTTAGATTAGAAACAGAATTATTGTATGCAAATTACTTCGCAATATTTTTCGACTGTAATGTACCCGTCAAAGAAGTGAATAGGCTTCATGTAAATTTCAGTACACATGTACAGGTAGGTCTATCTTTTAAAACATCATGAACTATAATTCTTGATAAACAGTAACTGTTATGTGATAAAAAGGAATATGACATTTGTTGGCCTTTGTGGTAAAATTTTATTAAATGCATCTACAAAAAATGTTATCAGCTCACCTTAGGCTGGCTTAACAACATTTTTTCTAGACTGTTTTAATAAAATCTTATCTCATATTCTAAATCACATCAGATTCTATACAATGTATATCTGCATATTTAATGATACGTTTGTAACAGTATGATTTTATGATGCTTTCAACAGTTTATCATCATGGCAAAAGATCACTTCATGTCTTCTGTGGGTTTCAGCAAGACAAGGCTTTGGCTCTTCGGTGCTTTAGCAAAGGACACTTCCTCATGAATAGCTTGTCAGTGGGGAACAGAACCATTTACATGTATTTATTTAGAGCACCTAATGTACGGTTGTTTTTTTACTGCTGTCTTGCATTTTAACACTTACCTAGACTTACCTTTATCAGAAGCATTGGCAGACAGCAAATTCAACACCAATTAAATTTAATGATAGGATTAGTTTTTGAAAGGGTAGATAACATTGTGGAAAAGGAGAAAATGCTGGTAAACATTATTTTCTTTTTTTTTTCCACAATGTTTTCTACCCCTGTCAGAGAACTTAAGCTCATTTGTACTACTGGTACTTTGGAAAGGGTTTAATTCACATGTTTTGAATTTGGAAGAGTCTAAAATTTGTCATTTGGGAATGGGTTAGACACCATATTTAACAAACAAACAAACTGTCTGTTTGTCTTTACAGGAGTAATGAGTGCAAGAGGCATTTTACAGAACCCTGCCATGTACGCTGGGTATGATCATACACCTCTAGAGTGCATGAAAAACTGGGTAAGGAGTGGTATATTTTATGTTATCCTGTTGGTCATGTGACTTTAAGTGCGCATCTGCCAACTGGGACTACTTTTAAAAAGCATCTCAATCAGTGAATGAAAGTATCTACAGCAAACTTATTGCCAAAAGTTAAATATTTGTAAATTGTAATATTTGAACAGGCGTCTTTGTTTTTGTACATATTCAAACACTAAAAACAGAGAAATATTTGTCTTCCTTTGACACAACATTATTCCTCAGGTAAACATTATGTTTTTGACATAATGAATATCATTCATGATGTCATTACTGCAGCTGGATTTCCAGTAAAAGAATGCTGTACAGAATTCTTCAATTCTCCTCATCCTGAAATGCCTGTATGTGCAATAATTCAGTCAAAATATGCAATTTAGTCAGATAATTATGGATTACAAACAAGAAACGGGTTGTGTATAGTTTGGAAAGTTTGTCAGGCTTGGCTCCAGAATTTTATCCAATGCGCCTTCTGCACACTGGATAAAATCCCTATGCCTTGCCCAATAAACTTTCCCAATCCAAGACACCATCCATCTATGACACTTTTTCATGAGAATTAATGGATCTTTCAGGTTGACATAGCTATAAAACTTGGGACACCCCATTCCACATTTCATCATCATCTCATGTATATGTGCGAGAGGCTGATGTCCCGATCTGAAAGATGCATTTTCAACTCTCTGCCAAGTACCCCTGCTGTGTTGGACTATTTAAGTGACAACTTTGGGATTTGAACATGTTGTGGGAAAACTAGAGTCAGACAAATAATGCGAATGGCTGAAGATGGTAAATGTTTAAGCTTGGTGCATTCTCCTGCAGAGCAGTCAGAAGTGGAAGTCATATAACTGTACTTTTTTATTCTAAAGTAGCTTTTCAGGAAGACAGTGTGCCTTAATCCATCACCAAACTATTTAGAATTAATTCTTTACCAAATTGTCCAGTATTAATCCTTTACCAAACTATTCAGTATTTTCAAGAACCGGAGGGAGATAGCTTTAAAAAAACATAGTACTAAAAGGAGAAAATGCTTGTAGGAACATTTGATCATTTTCCAAAGAACTCAGTGACCTGGTGTGAGATGGTTTTAGAATTTAAAGTGATAAAGGAGAAAATACTTGTATGAAGACTAGATCATTTTCATTACCAAGAGGGAGAAGGATTAGCGAACCTTGGGGGGAAATAGAAAATGCAGGAAACCAGCATTTTCTCCCTTTTCCACAATACAATGTACTTTCTAACAATAACACAGTCAAAAGCCACCATTTGAGCTACTTTCAATTTGCTTTTTTACAAATGCTTTTCATTTGTATTATAAATTTAATGCTGCTTTCAAATATATCACAGCAACAGTGTTTTTTTTTTGGTTGGACCAAGCTTATGCTCTGCATTGCCTTGCCCTTGGATACTTCCATGCTGTCAGACAGCAGTCTCACTATAACAAACAGAAGAAGAAAACTCGTCATATTTGATGTGCAAAGAATTAATTCGAGATTAAAGACTAAGGACACTTATTTTGTGTTATTTGTGAATGGAAAATAACCAGATAGGTTTAAATTTAGGTTGCATATACATGTACGGCTACCCCTTGCTATCTTCTGCTGTGAAAGGAATTTGAAAACTTTTTCACAAATGTTCACAGTGAGAAATTTCTCCGTTTGTCGAAAAGTTTTCACAAACTGGATATTTCCCTTTGTAGTCAGCTCTACTGGTAAAGGTCAGCACAGCTTATGTCCTTGCGTGGTTTCCATTGTCCTTCCCCCTTTTTCTTTTTACGGAATAAAGGATGTATTTGCGGTTGGAGTTTCTTTACACGAACTTTTTCTGTACATCATTAATAACTTGAACCCTACTGTTTTGAAAAAAAAATTTAATTCAACGGAAAAGTGGCCATTTTAAAGTTGGAAATTTACATTTCTTGTTTACAAGATAACGTCTGCATTTTTTATCTGATTCTTCTGATTCTTGCACAGCTTCTTTGTATTATCAAGGGATTGAACCCTATTGAAAATGAAATTCCAGCCATCAGTTACAAAAGAGCACCATTTGATGACTTAGTCTTGTTTACTAAAGAATTACACATTGTTGATCCCATTTCATTGAAACTTGCATAGATTGTTTATTACATTGAGTGCTTAAACCCTATCAAAGTTGGCTGGATTTGAAACAATTGGTTTGGAGAAGTTGTACTTTGATTATTTCAGTATTTCTTCAATTCACTAGGCCTACTTATTATGCTTAGTAGGTTCAAGCCTAGTTGCAACAATGCCCCCCTTTTTTTCCTGTGTATGTCTTTTTCCATCATAAATTCATAATAATTTATATTCTAAATAGGCTAAACTTGTTTGAAAAATTCAAGTAAGTCTTCTTTTCAAACTTTAGCTAAAGCAGATGGCTGGGGATTCTTAGTCTTACTACAGTTTTATGTACATCAAATTTTAAAATGCGACATGAGGTTTGGCTGTTTAAAATCTAACAGAGAAGATTTTTCATTCATGGCTTAGAGTTGATGGTCTAAAGGAACGTTAGTGATTGATTAGTGATTGATTAGCTATTAGCCAAAGGCCAGAACAGCTTATGTTATGGCATGGTTTCTGTCATCTGTCTGTCCAACTTCCCATCTGTTAGTTTTTTTCTTGTTTAAATGATAAAGTTTGCAGTTGAGGCGAGATTTTCATGAAACTTGTGCGGTTTCTTAACATTATTAGAAGCTTGAACCCGATTGATTTTGAAGAAAATGTGTTGGTAAGGAAAAAATAGCCACTTAAAGTTGAAGATTTGCATGTCATACGCATGCAGTAAAGTCCACATTTTTTACTCTTTTGAAACTTGCACAGATCATATATCATCCAGGAGTTGAGCTCTATAATGCCCATTGAATTCATTAGTCCTTGTTTCATTAGCATGCTATTTTTCAGCAATGAGTGGATGGATTTCAATGGAAGTTCATGAGAAGCTTCCCAATAAGGTCATAGTTTGATGGTTTTGCTTTTATTTAAGACCCTTTGAAATGTTCTCCATATATAAATGGTCGAGTTAAAACAATGTAGAAAGAGCACATCTAACAGCTTTTTCTGTTGCAACAAAACACATTCAGGGAACATTACCCTTCTCTGATGGCTCTTGTTTTTAGTGTTTCTTTTAAATTAAGTTCCACTGGTCAGTTACTGCCAGTAGAGCAAACCTGGCCCTCAATTGTAGATAAGAGTTGTGCTAATATTCGTAAAATTTCTGTTTGTGTACCATGTGGACCCATCTTTACCACTTACTGTTTCATATCCAGAAAGTGCTGGCTGATCTTGGATCTCAGGTCCACTGTGCAGATATTCCGGTCAAAATCAATCTTGGTCTACTTGAACCTTACTGGTATTTGGCTAGTTGGAGTTAAAAATGTTCAAAATAGCTTTCCTCTTTGGTTCTCGGCATGACTGGGATATCACTGTATCAGCAAGTAGTAAAATATTGGCTTTAGGCAGATCAGGATATGAAGTGGTTGACCACAGCTGCAGAAACTGTTCCAGGCCATGGATCAACAAAGAACAACAACAAACTATCTCGACTTTGCAATAGGTGTTATTCGCATTACTTTTAATCACAAAATATGGCATAAAGGCAAGCAAACTCGAAAAAACATCACAGACATGTTGCTACAATTCAAAACAAAATTACTCTTCATGTTTGTTGTCTCCATCTTGACTCGCGTGTATTATTTCATGTATCAGACCTACGTCTGGCCAGTGCAGTACATGTGGTATATTTAACCTAAAACCATAGAGGCTATTTATAGAAATACCAGTAAAAACCAGTGATAGACAGGAGAAATAATTGAAGGAAACAAAATCTGTATGCTGAAATAAATGGAAAATTTTGTGGGAAAATGAGCAATTGCTTTGCATAAGCATTTGCTACTTTTCCAACAGTTTTTCCAAAAGCCTTTTTCCTTGAGGGAGGTCATAACACTGAATTGTTTAGTACAGGGTTAACAATGATTTCTCCTTTTGTCATACTTTTACAAGTGAAATGCTCTAAGACCGAAAGAAGTCATCTATTGGTGATCATAAATATATCAAGAAAGCTTTTGACATTGACTTTGGCTCAAATTTCTTATTAAAACTGCAGATAAAAACTATTTCACTCCATTACTAGTGTCAAAAACATTCATCTTGAATATCTAGACATGTGTGAAAAAATTTTTTTGCTGTGGAGGTGCAAGGAATGAAGAACAGGAATTACTATCTAATCAGCATATCAAACGTTATTCTTTTCTCTTATCCACAGAACAAAATCTTAGACTAGTCCAAATTGAAAGCATTTAAAGACAAGACAATAAATGTGACTGAAAAATTAAAATTTGTTTTGGGAAGGAAAGAAGTTTTCTTGCTCAGGTTGTCTAAAAGTCAGGACTGTGTGGTAACGAGATACATGAAAAAGGGAAAAAAAAGATGACACATTACTGTAATTTATCAGTTCAAGACATTGACTAAGGAGTTGTTTGAATGAATTACTACCAGGACTACATAAACAGCATAGGAACTTTACTGAGACCAATAAAAGGGTTCAAGTTTTTCGTATATTTCTAGCTATTTTGAGCCATCCCTTGAGTGAGAGAGTTTTGACAGTACAGAAAAGGTTCATCCCTATCTAGACAGGCATTAATAAATCACATTTGGGGGATAAAAATCAACTATGAGTTAGATTACTGCAAAAACAATGCCTCTTTACATATTTATAATGCTTTCAGGTTTAATCAAAAACAAACAAATGCTCAGTATTAGGCAGTTTTTGTTGGTAAATTACAATGCATCCCTATCAATAAACTCTTTACCAAATAACATGTTAGGATTGGGTAGAAAACATTGTTGGAGAAGGAGAAAATGCTGGTTAACAGCATTTTCTCCTTTTCCAATATTATTTTCCCTCTCGGCTGTTAAAACACAGGAATGTGTGGTAAAGGATTAATTTACAGCCATGAAGGTGAAACACTTTGGTATGAACAAATTCTCTTTTGTTATTTAAAGACAAAGTCTACAGGCAGTAAATGTGTTGTAAGAAAATGTACAGATCCAAACATTTTAACTCTATTAAGAAACTTACAGGATTTCAGTGCATTTACAGCCATATTTTGAATATTAAGAGTATCTCTCCTACAGTAAATTTTACAGCATTTCTTTTTTTTTTCAAATACAGTTTCAACAACATCTGAAACATTCTTTGTCCTTTTAAAACAGGTGATTAACTTTTCCCACATAACTCTTCAAAAATCTCAAATTGAACCCTCAAAAGAACAAGAGCACCACACGTGGATGCAAATGCTTGGCTGCAGTTGCTTTTAGAAGTAGACTGATTTTTAGTGAAAATGCTTGGTTGAAAAAGGGGAATTACTATGTCAAAAATATTTTGATGGTTACCTGCCCTTTATTTATGGGTTTCCCTATGAGCAGTTAACAATTAGTCATTAGTCTAAGTTTGAAGCAAACATCTTCAGAAATGACTAAGTTTTAGCATGACAAATTTGAAGTCAAAAAAGTTTGTATCGGACTTAATCACCGTTTTTACTGCTTCAGTCATATCACGGCAGACAGTGCACCTGGGCATTATTATGTTTCCTAGCTTTTTCACACCAGTAATGAAAACTTTCTTTCCAAGCCACTAACTACTTTCTCACATGCATCAGAGGTGAGAGGCAAACAACTGCCGCAAAGAAAGTTTGCCGCAACTAAGTACAGAACTTTCAACTACCAGGTCATGAGTCAGATATGCTAAACACTGAGCTACCCTGCAAGGCCTAGGATGAAAGAGGGGCATAGTTATGACACAAATATTTTTATGGTTACCTGCCCTTGTTGTACAGATTTCCCTTGCGATAGTTAAAAAGTAAACATCTTCAGTATTGACAGATATTATAAAATGTCAACGTTTCTGCACAACGACCCAGACAACGACAGGGCTATAACAATACTTCAATGTTTTCTTCAAAAACAGCCGAGCTAAAAAATAACATAACTTGTTTTGAAGAACTCATAATGCAAAAAAAATATGCATGTATATGCATCATCAATACTTACAATATCAACAATTAATACATTTGATGTATTTTTATCATTTAGTATGAATTAGCATTACACATATTATACAGTTAGAGTAAATACTGAATGTCACATTAAACAACACATTTCACACGTTTCTATCTTTCACAAATCTTGTTAAAATTTGTCCAAGCTGTATTGAAAATTCAATGAAGTGCTTAACTCTTTACCAAATGACAAAATATTGGACTTGTCCAAATTGAAATCATTCTGAGACAACAAACTTTGTATTTCAGAAACTAGGAAATATTTCTTTGAAAGGATAGAAAACATTGTGGGAAATAAAGAAAATTGCTGGTTACCGGCATTTTCTCATTATGTTTTCAAAGGCATCTTCTCTTCGGGGTCATTAAAACTTGAGAATGTGTGGTAAGGGATTAAAACCCAAGTTGTTCAGTTGTCAAGGTACCATTTTGACAAATGGGGACACTGCTCATTTTTAGCCCATTGCTCATTGTTTTCAATTTCTCTGTAAGACTGATTTATTTAGCTAGTAAAAAGACTTACATATAGCAATTCCAAGACCGATTTTTCGAGAATCTCTTTGGTGTAAATCAGGATCAGACTGCATGTTCCCTCTAGTCTGATCCTAATCTATACTATCAAATAAAGCATCTTCAATTTGTGCCTAGATACAGGCATATGATCAACAGCAATTACGTTACTCTAAAACAGCAATTTCCCCATTTGTAACATTTTGACTTTTTTTGTTCCTTTGTTGAATAAAGTAGGTATAGAGTTGATACAATGTTCCAAAATTTGGGTTCTTGGTTAAGCAAGCATAATCCTTGTTCGATGTAAGAAGCCTGGTCTTGATTCTGTGGCAATTTAACCCTTTATCACACAACCCCAAGTTTTAAAGACCCTGAAGAAGACAGCTTTTGAAAACATTACTGGAAAAGGAGAAAATGCTGGTAACCAGCATTTTCTCCTTTTCCCACAATTTTTTCTACCCTTTTTAAAAACAAACCCCATCATTCTGGCCACATTTACCTTATTGTCTTTAAATGCTTTTGGTATGGACAGGTCTGAAATTGTGTTGTGTGGTAAAGGGTTAAGATTTTAAATGGACATTTCCTCATTTAATTAAGAAATAATCTTCTTTCTATTGTGGTTCATCGTTCAATAAACCATGGTTGTGAGTTATGAGGCACAATAAATAAACCACAAGGGCAATATATATTGATGCATCTAAAGAAGGTCACTCAGAAATTGTTCATGGTGAGAAGTATTTTTGTTTATACTGGAATTTAACAGCGTTTTTAACAGCTTAGGTCATATCACGGCAGTCAGTGCACTTATGCATGTGTTTCCTGGCTTTGTCACACCAGTACTGACACAACTTTCTTTTCAAGCCACCGACTGCTTTTCTCACACGCATCAGAGGTGAGAGGTTAAAAATTACCAGAAAGAAAGTTTGCCAACCAGGTATCGAACTCCCAACCACCAAGTCACGAGTCAGATACACTAACGACTGAGCTACCAGACTGGGTGGTGAGTAGTAATATTTGCTTCACTGTCACTTCATTAAAAAAATGCGTTGGCCAATATCTATCTTTTCTAAGTTTGTTTTCACACCGAGTCTAAAATTCTGAAACAGGAACATAGCCATTCACTGGCTGAATTATTAATCTCATGATTAGCCCTGTGAGCCAAATGAAGTTCTTTCGATCAATGGGTCAAATAAGAATTTCAAAACAACTAATAGATAACAGTTAAAAGTCAAACCTCCCTCCCAACTTGCAAACAAAGGTTGCTTCAACAACAAAAACCCCTATGAAGTATTCATTGACTCCCATAAACTTCAGTTCTCTTTCTTCAATACTCCATACTGAACCTTTTCTAATAAGGCAAAATAAAATGGGTTAAAGCTTTGCACAAATTTCAAAACTATAACAAGATTCAAACAACCTTCCACATCCATATTGCATTGATTTACCACTGCTATTTACATTACAAATAACTTTTCTTACTCAGATGTGGCTCAGAACTTACCAAAATGTTCTCGAGTGGTAGCAAACAGTGATCGTATACATCTTGGATGACTTAAACCTTAATTTTTTGCCAAATAAAAGTATGTTAACAACAAAATATTGCACTTGTCCACAAAGAAAGCAGTTGTGAGCATCAAATTGATGGCATTTTTTTTTTTTCTTTGCCAAGTCTAGAAAACTATATGGGAAAAGAAGAAAACGCTGAATACCACCATTTTCTCCAAAGCCACCTTCCTCCGTATTGTAAACATACAAGATCATTCAGTAAAGGGTTAGATAAGTACCATGACAACTAATACCAGTAGATGTGTATACAATTTTGTAAGCTTCAATTTAAACCTCTTTTGCCTACATGGTAATGCATAAGATTTCGCCTTTGACCCCCTTTAGGGCTGGTAATGCTGGATAAATGTTCCAGCAATTTTCCCTGACCTTGCATGGGATTGTTTGGTAAAAGCTTTTCTAAGTAACATTAATTTTGTCCCTTCTTTTCCTCAAATAAATGCTATTTGAACAAAACAACAAAGGGGAAAAAAGTAATGTACATGTATCTGTACTACACAGAAGTTTAAAAAAATGCTGTGGAAGATTACAGATTACATGTATCTGCAGAATGACAAATGTTCATGTTAATGAAGAACAATGCTCAATATGAGCAAAAGATTCTTTAGCCACATCATTTCAGAAAAGCATTAGAAGAAAGACGAGTCACATGACAAAAGCTGACACATTTTTTCCATAAAGCTGCTCTATCAAAGAAAAAATCAAATACAGCAACAGTTTTACAGCATCAAAAACTGACAAGCAAAACATGGATAATAATGCCTTCACATACAGCGAAAAATGATTGTACTTGTTCCACATAAGAAATGGATACATATGTATGAGGGTACACCAGACTGCAACCATGTTATACAAACACTTCTGTCAAAACCCTTTGAGCAAAAGGCACAACTTAATTTGCTTTTGTGGACACAAAAAAGTTCAAACTGCACAGAATGTGACACAAAATCTTGGACTAATGCTTTCCCATAATTTCTGAAAAACAGAATTACAAAATCTTGTTATCTATAAAGACTACTTTCAATTCATTTATTTGGCCCAGTAACAACTACAACTAATTACAACTAGTAACCTCCTATGGAAACGTTATGCTTTTCACTCTTTACATCACCACCACAACAGCACTGAACATTTTTCAGTCTTTTAATTAGTAGGTGAATCCAAACCCTAAAAGGGCTAAAATATGACAGGAATAAAATATCCCTGTATGTGGCAATTTCAAACTTTATTATGTCAGAATTATTATTTCTGAATTATCTCAGAAATTGCTAAGGAATTTAACTCTTTGCATATTCCATGCAGTTTAACCTTAAAGTTCACTGTCGGCAAAAGTAAGAGATATAGTTGTGCCTGACATGTTTTGGATTATTATCTTTTCTGAAAACTTCATGCACACTATCATTTAATTTTTCCTGTTCTGCTTTTTGCACCATTTATAATGCTATTTCAATTCTACAGAAAAGTCAGAAATGATTATTGCAAAATCTCAAAATGTACAAGGCTGCAAGAATGCCCTGCTAGCAAACTTTTGAATGGTGGATGTCCATGTAAGAACTGAAAATTTCAGGCTCAAACACAATGCCCTAAGTACCCATTAATAAACGAAAATCAGACAACAAAATATCCAAAATAATCTTATTCCATCCTTTGTTTCCTTTCTCTCCAAACTTCATGCATACTTCTTACAAACATGAGTTCTCAAACATGAAATCTCTAAATAAATGTTAAGTGTAATAGAAATTGTTCCTTGAATACCAGTAACTATGGGACAGTGCAACAAATTTGATCATTGGGTTAAAAGGATCAACTGTTAACCATAGGCATTTGCACCTCCAACAAATTTTTCCAAGTAATCTTCCTTACATTAAGGTATTCAAATTGGGCTTAGTTACTTTTTCTGATATGGTTATTCTAAGATTATATGTATATGTGTTATGTTATTTTTGAAAGCCACGAAAAGGTCAGCAAAGATGAGCTTTTCATGAGAAGGCATGCATCCAACTAAGATCAACCCTAGGAGTGCCAATCTTTAAAGCTAAATCTATCTTACAGACATTCGTTACCCAGGTCAGACTGCACAAAAAGTGAGTCTGATCTTGCATCTACACTATTTGCTATTTGTTATAATTTCTCACCTAAATCTTGAAATAACTTAATCTAGGCTTTACACTGATTGAAAATTTTTTATTTACTTGGCACTATGAGCCATGGTTCACATACAGTGAAATATTAGTCTGATAAAATCACATCTACTCTTTACCAAACAGTCCTGTGTTCTAACCCTTTACCATAGAATTCCGAGCTTTAACAACTTTGAGAAAGGAAGCTTTGGAAAATATTGTGGGAAAGGGAGAAACACTGTGGTTACCAGCATGTTCTCTGTTTCCCACTTCTTCTCCCCTTTCAAAGAAAAATACAATGATTTGAGCCATTTTTGAAAATCATGTCATCTGAAAATGCTTTCAAATTAAACTTACCAAAACTGTTGTTGTTTGGTAAACAATTATTTATAGACTCAAAGGTAAAAGGTTTTTAAAACCAATGTAGGCAAAGCAGAAAATGCTGCCTGCATCTTCTTTTATAACAATGTTTTATAACCTTTTAGGGATAAATCATATCATTTCAAAATAATTTTTCTTCTGAAACTGCTTTCAATCAAGACAAATCTATAAATTTAACCCCCTGTAAAGAGTTACCAGCAGCAGTATTAGCCAACAAGCAACAACTCAACAAATATCATTGTTTGGCATGCTTCATTTCATAAAAGTTCCATTATATACCTGTAAATAATTTGCTTCGTATCTTACAGAGCTTATCACAATACTTCATCTGCTTTTGTCTTTTGTGGACAGTGTAGATCAAAACCAGACTGCAAAATCTAGATAAGGCTCAGATAGCACAAAAAGGGTGCAGTCTGATTTTATATCCAGTATCTTATTATAAGCTTGAAAGTCTGAAAGGGGCCTTTATAGATTTTTTTTGTTGTCAATCAAATTTCAAGTGAAACACTGAAAAAATACTTAATATATTTTACTTTGCAAGCCTAATGAAACTACACCACTTCTTTTGTTGAAAAAGTGCAATTTTGGCATTTAAATAACAGGTCAGTTGTTTTGCAAACAGCAAGTCAGGCTACATTAATGACACCTGATATGACATCATGGCACCTAATTGAATACAATATCACATGATCAGTGCTTGTTTCTGGTCATGTGACATTCCCAAAGTCCTTTGTCCAAAGTACTAAATCTAACAAGAGCACAGCATGCAGATGCCAATGCTTCATTGCACTGATTTTCAGTGAAAATTCCAAGTCAAAAAAGGAGCATAACTGTATCAAAAAGTCTATGATGATTATCTGCCACTGTTGTATGGGTTCCCCTTTTTATAGTTAACAACTTGTTCCAGTTTGAAATAAATATCTTCAGCAGTAACAGAGATATTATAAAATGTCAAAGTGTCAACAACTACACATGGGCTTTTCCAGTAACTCTTAAGTTTTCTTCCAAAACAGCCAAGTTAAAAATATCTTCAGAGGCTACATTTCACTTCAAAAACATACATGTGCCATTAATTTTCTTTTTTTTTTTCTCTCATTCTCCTCTTTCTACTTAATTAATAACTTGTAAACTATTTCCTTGCCAAATGCATGTGATTGAATATTTTTGAAGTTTGGTATGAATGTAAAAATCAGAATAGCCCCCTTTAAAGTAAGGTCTTATATCTTATAAGGCATATGTTTGCTATGGATTAGCACAATGATTAAAGAATTTTCAGATTCTGTATTCCTTCAACTATCTCAAAATATTGGACAATTTAGATTGATGAAAAGACCCCCCACTCTAATCTAGAGTTTCAGTCCCCTAAAAGCAACTAAAAGCAGAGCTTAGTAATCAAAGGGTTGGCTATTCCCTACTTTACCACACATGCCATGTGGCATCAGGACATTCATCTTTCTCAAAAATTAGTCTGGAAGACTTATGTCCATTAAGATCTGAATTTTTCACTTCCTTATTATAGATCTCTGCATTTGTTACAAATGGCAACATCTAAACCTCATAGCTTGCTGTTCACCAAAACCTCTCTGTTAATTGTTAAACTGTAACTTTTTATTAGCCCCTAGAATGGCTATTACAAATGAGTAGTATTCGCAGAGTTTAGATCAAGACCAACTGCAAATTCTAATCTTGGATCTACAATGTCCAGTATTTTATGAAATATTACGACAAAAACAGCCTTGACATTTCAATATTTATGTCTAATTAATTGTCAAACCAGGAATATCCCAAACATTTAATTGGCACTCTAGGGTTTAAGAAAATTGTACAATAAAAACTTCGAAAAAAATTCTTCCAGATATTCCATCATGAACTTCGATATTGTTGTATGGATGATTACATAAACAAAATATGAAACAAAATGATCCTATTATGATACTACTCCAATTTTCCAGATCAGTGAATCATGAATGTGGTGCTTAGCATCTGATTTGAATGAAGTAGCTGAATGAAAGACACATGTAGTGTTTGTACATCTACGTTTATATCACTGTCAGTCCAACAGCCTTAACCCTTTACTGCACCGACAAATACATGTTTTCTCTTGCAGAAAAACAGCCTTTGTATCCATTGCGGGAGAAAGATTATTTGCTTATTACAAGCAATCAGTTCTTTTCAAACAACATTCTCAATTCCACTGAAAATTTATACTTCACTGATGTATAAATTTATACTTCATTGATGTATAAATGTTTATCCTTACTGCAATTCATAATCCCTCTTGGTAAATCAGGATGCTTTCTAACGCATTCCAAAAGCAGCAGTTGGTTGTTACAAGCAATTACTTTTTCCCCCCCAAAACTTTTTCCTTTCTACCGACAATTCTTTCTACCTTTCTTACAAATGTTTACCATTTCTTGTATTTCTGACTGGCAAGTCAAAAATTAGCTATTTATCAAATACAGCAATGGGTTAAGAACCTACTAGTTTCACTTATTTGAGGATGGACTATTGCTCATTTGGGGATTTTGCTCTGTTGCATTCACAGTTTGTTGAGGAAGGTTTGCTGACACAGGGATCACTTGTGGATATGGTGGCAGAAGACCAGCTTCTACAATCTGTGTACCCGGATAGTGTGAGGGCACCGTCATCGTTGTTACGGGATAGTGCAGATTATATACCTGCTGCGGAAACGACAAAAATGCTGGATTGTGAAAATCTTGGGCTGACGATGTTTGCTTTCCACTAGCTTGAGCAAGGTTTTCAGAGTCTGAGTCTATACTAGAACATCTACTGTCATTTTTCTCTTGAGTACTGGCCACCATATTCACCATGGCTATCCTAGGGCTGGTACTGAGGATACTGGACTCAGTAGTAGAAGTGAAACATGTATGACTAGTATTTTCACTGACACAAGTTTTCTGTTCATTGCCCATGTGCATAGCCTGGCTACGCGCAGTAAAACTCTCAACAACTTTGAACAATTCCTCTGTAAAGGAGCCAGCAACTTTCCTTGCATTTTGTTGATTACTAGCCACAGTGAATAGAGGAAAGTTTTCCCTTAACTGCAAAGACATCATTGATGCTGGTAAAGGAGGAGGATTGGGTATGGTACTAATATTTAGAGGACTAAGTATTGGAACTGTCTGTTGAGTAGCATTTGTGGAGGAAATAAGAGGAGAAGAAGGCATGCTGTAACCATTGTCTCGCATGAACTCTTCTATCTCTGTTCGATGCTTCTTCTGTAGTGCGTCCAACTCTTGTGATTGTCTGAAAAGTTATATATGATTTAAATCGTTCACTATACAGGAGTCCCCTAAATAGGCATTGGAAAGCAAGTAATATCTTGCAATATAGGATAATAACTGTGTCCATCAAGTACATGTTCCCTTTTTTATAGTTCACAACAAGCCCAAGTTTGAAGTAAATATCTTCAATGACAGATCTCTCAAAAAAAAGTCATGAGATTTTACAAAATGACACAGATGACAAAATGGCTATGCTTTCAAAAACAGCCTAGTGAGCAATGTGTCATACATAGTTCAGATAAAATACTGTAGAAAATACACATGCATCAAAACTGTTGCATGCCATGTCATCGACAAAAGGTATTTTAAAACTTTTTTTCCATTAATTTTTCTGCTGTTGGTTAACCAAAGAAAAGTTTATGTATCGAAAACAAATGTATCGAAGTAATCTATGAAGTAAGGAAACAGCATCAAGACAAGCGCAAAGATAATCTCACACATCTTAAAGTCTTAAAATCATCTCTGTTTTTATACAATTACATAAATGACATTCCCGAGGTAGAAAGATCTTGAAATTATTGAGCACGTAGAAACTGACTGCTTTATCTTACAGTGTTGGCCTTAAGTGAAACTTGCTTTTGTTTTGGCACATCTAGAAATAGCCAGCACCAAAATGGTGATACAGATAGGTAATAATAATAGTTCAAATTAGATGACAAAATAAATATTGAACCTGCGAGCAAAAACTCATGCAGGTGACAGAGGAAAATCATAAAGCCTTTATCATTATACTTGAAATTGACCTAGACCAATAGATCAGTGGTACCAACCTGATCATAATTTCTTGATATGCTGGATCTCGGGTCATTTTCAAATATTGCTGCTGACTATCACTTCCTTCACTCTCCTAAAATTAGTAACAAAAGAGCTTTGTTTTGACCACTTGCAGCTCACAGTTAACACTTTACCTCACAACAATAGTTTCAACTCACCAAAAATGACAGATTTTGCAGAGGATGAATCAACTATGGCTCAAATGATAGGATTTGTCTTTGAAAGGGTGATAAACATTGTGGGAAAAGAAGAAAATGCTAGTATCCAGCATTTTCTCCTTTTCCCACTATGTTTTCAAAAGCTTTTTTAACCGGCATCATTTACAAATGGGCTTGTTCTGGTAAATCATTGAACTTGTTCACCATATTCCATACATAAGCATAAGTACTGAAACCTAAGCTCAGAATGTGCTAAGAGAAGTCCGTCATGAGGATCATACATTGAAAACGTTGAGACAATTACAAAGAATGTCAGATTTTGCCAATTTAACCCTTTACCACACAATCATAAGTTTTAACAACCCGAAAGAAAGAAGCCATCTGAAAACATTCCCAAAACAAATTTTAATTTTTGAGCCATTTTGTTCTCTACAAATGCTTTAAATTTGGACAGGTCTAAAATTTTGTGGTCTGGTAAAAAGTTAATCAAACCCCACATATTTTCAATTTCAACCTCCTGGCTGCAACTCAAATCATACAATCATACAGTGGTACAAAGTTACCAATATTTTACTTTTTCGTTTCTAAATGAGCCATGCTCCGGCAAAAGGGGGCTTAATGCATTTCCGTGATCTGTGCACCAAGCAATCCATCACACACTTATGGATCCATGATATTCACTTTTTTTCAAAAACCAACTTAATCATGAGGTAGACTGGTCCTTGGACATATAGAAAATTGACCACGAGCGAAAAGTTTTGGCCCAGGTCAGCCTGCGCTGACTGCGCAGGCTGACCTGGGTCGATACTTTTCGCAAATGCATTAAGCCCCCTTCTTACAGGGCATGGCTCAAATATAATTACACATAAATATCAAATTTCAAAACTGTATCCACTTCCTTTTCATGTCAAATTCAACCTAGAAATCAAAAGAAAAAAAAATTGCTTCAGAACTAACTAATGCAAAGAAAATTTTCTTACATTAATCCTTATGCAATAAGCCTGACAGAAACTTAACAAAAATTCATCTTTTTCAATCACAAAAGTACATGTACACGTGTTACTTTTTAAACCAGCTGTGGTACAGTTACTCGTTTTCTTTCAAACCAACTTCTAGATACACTAAAAAGTCTTCCACCACAGAGTACATCCTGTTAGCTTTGCATTTTATATATGTTTGTACATCCCAGTGAATGTGCTGGCCAAACATTTATAAAACCTGTATGTTATGTTAGTAAATACATAAAGCTGCAAGTATACATATGTTACAATATTAAATTGTGTGCTTTATTATAATCTCACCTTTCTTGCTTGGCGACGAAGAGGACGCCGTTGGTTTTTTCCAGCAAACAAGAAGTCACTACAGCCAACATAGCCAGTGGCAATTTCTGAGTCACTGAAGGTCTCATAGTCTTCAGTTTCCCCATAAGCTGAGTCAAGATCAAATTGCACCCTAGACAAAAAGGATTGCCCTTCTACAGGAGATGGGGAGGGGGAAGGGGTTTCACCATCACCATATTGAGTACATTGACTTTGTGTAGCAATTGATTGTGAGGAGTCATAATAACTATAGGTTAAAGGTAAGGAACCAAGAGACTTAGTTCTCCTACGATTAAATATCCTAAAGCGATCCAAATGGGTATTATAAAAACTATGGCATGTGTTGTTAGATTTAACTGGGGAATTATCTCCCTCAATGACAGACATGCTTTTTTTGCGATATGGTAAGTCAAGCAGACTACTTACACAGGATACATCATGATCTAAAAGCTCAGCTGAAGCTGTGTAACTAGCACCATCACCAACATGCTTATTATCAAGACCCTCCAACAATTTCTCTTCTAGATTATATTCAGTGTGAAGATCATCAGCCTGAAAATTCTCTTCCACTCGGACATCTTTGTCATCTAATTTTTCAGAATTTAATGACATTTCAGGCTCTTCTTGTGTCGATGGTTCTAATACTTCCATATGAGGAGAATCAACAGCATCTTTCTCCTCACTCACTTTCGTAACAGAAAATCTTCCATGCTTCAATACATTAATCTTTGAACCACCAATCGGTTCTTTACTGTCAGTCTTTAATGTCGATGTAGAACTAGAACTTTCTTTTACATCTTCATTATCTACTTGCACAGGTTTTAAAGGATCATCTTCCACTTTACTGACACTAAATCTTAATTTTTTGGTAACAGACTTTGCTGGCAGGGACTCCTCTAATTTTTCAGCCAACACATCAGGTTTATTTTCCACTTGATTTGATTCAGATGCTGACGGATCTTGTTCTCTATCAGGTGTCAGGGATTCATCAGCTCTAGTTTTTGGAACTGGGTCTACATGTGTATGTGACAAACTTTCATTCAACATGGCCTGACCTGGGCCTGAGGATATTGGAATATCTTTTCTGTTTCCATGTAATTTTTTGATGAGCTCCTGCTCTAAATTTGCTATGCTGTAATTACCCCTAGTGGGTAATGGTGACTGCATGTCAGTTACAGATATTCCACTTTCACTTTGTGTATCCACACTGTTTTGCTTACGACTCTGAGGTGGAGTTCCAGGAGGTGATCCTACCAAAGACTCTGTTGAAGGCATAGATACCTGGGGCTCTGGCTGTTGGGAATGATGCACCTGGCTCCCTGTTTGGGCTGCCATATAACCCATCTGATTTGGAATAAGCATGTTAGCTGGAAGCAGCATCTGACTAACACCATGCTGTTGCTGAACATTCACTACAACATAAGGAACCATCTGTGAATTTATGTAAGGTACTTGCTCTGTCGGAGGGTACCAAGTTGGCATTATGCCTGTTGGATTAGGGGGCTGCAGAATCATGGGATGTTGTACAAACTGTAAATATTGCATTCCTGGGGGATACATTCCAACTGGGATAGATGTGCCACTGTCTTGACTGTGTGAGTGGGTGTTAGATAAGGGCACAGTTCCCTGTGGTATGGGCTGTTGTATAGTTGAACTTGACTGTGGTGCTTGTGCTGGAAGAGAATTAACATGAGAAAGCTGGGGTCCTTGTTGATGCTGTGAAATTGGCATTGACTGTGAAGGTGCTGCAGTCTGCATTTGAGTTTGTTGAAGGGGTTGCTGTATCTGTGTCGGTGGTTGCTGGGGTTGTTGCTGCTGTTGGGAAAAAGAAGAATGAACAGAAATAGGTGTTGGCTGCTGAATATCATTGGTTTGCTGTTGCTGTTGTTGTGGCAAGGCAGGTGGATGCCCCCCTTCAGTCTTTGACTGAGTGTCAAAACTCTGTTGCTGTTGTGATTGAGAGATGCTTGGCTGTGTTGTTCCTCCATCATCAGAAGGAACAGGGCTGTGCGACTCTATCACTGGGGTATGCGATGGAGCAGGTAAAACACCAACTTCTAGCTGGCCCATGCTACCCCTAGTAAGCTTTGTAAGTGATTCTTCTAAATCACTTATATTCAGAGGAATCTTTCCTTTCCCAGCTGATTTGACAGATCTTTCAGAGTCAGATATGTAGGTGCCTTCATCAGATAATTGTTGTGACTGAGTGGCAGTAACATTTGAGGTACCATGGGTACTTTGATGAGTACTCTCCGGGGATATAGTCATGTCTGACACAGGTATTTCTTCTATATTGTTTTCATGGATTTTCTCTTGGATAATATTGTGTTCCGGAACACGACTGACGATGAAACTCCTTCTCTTGCTTTCCACTACCCTTGTTGCCTCATTCTGTTTTTCTGTGCTGTCTCCACTTGGATGTCTTGTTTTGATTTCAATTTTGGGCTGCAAGTTTTCTATCTGGACATCTTTATCTAGAAGCTCTGTTTGGTCTGTTGATTCACTGTCTGACAAACCCTTCTGAAATAAAATAAGAAGCCTTGATTTTATTCAAGGTTAAATTCTCATTTGTGTGACTGTACCAAACTTGACAAAACCATGCAACAATCATTTAATGTGTAAAGTAAGTAACAGCATGCAAATAAAAGGTAGTTCCTGTTTTACAAAACAAATGAAATATAAAAAGTTAACTCTTTACCAAACAACAAAATTTTAGACTGGTCCAAGTTCTAAGCACTTGCAGAGAACAAATTGAATATGCTTCACATGATGGGATTTGTATCAGAAAGGATAGAAAACATTGCAGGAAAAGAAGAAAATGCTGGTTACCAGCATTTTCTTCTTTTCCCACAATGTTTTAAATAGCCTTTGTTCTAACGGTTGTTAAAACTCGGGATTGTGTGGTAAAGAGTTTAAAAAAAAAAAAAAAAAAAGACATTATCTTGCAGTATTGCCAAATAAAATTGGCGTTTGTTTAAAGAAATGATATAATTCCCTTCTAATAAATATCACCAGATGGCTTTTTTGTTTTCAATATGGATTTGATTTCACACACCGATGCAAAATTTAGTGTCAGTTTCATCGAAACTTAAATGCCTTCAGATACTAGTATTACACAAGGAAGAAAACCTAAAGAATCTCTTTTACTTTTTTCCCAATGCCTTCAGGTGCTAGTATTACACAAGTAAGAAAACCTGAAGACTATCTTATACTTTTTTCCCCAAGCGACAAAATTTCCCACTTGTCCATATAAACAGTATTTGCAGGCAACAAATGAAATATTGATGAAATGATAGGGTTTTCCTCCACAGGACAACAACGCAGAAAGTGCTAGTTACCAGCATTGTCTCCATTCTGCACAATATTTAAAAAAGTCTGCTTCCCCTCATAAAAGATAGTTTGACAAAGGGTCAAGTATGACTTACTTTAGCAGCATCAGACTCTTCTGTAACCTTATGTGCTTTCCTCTGCATTGTTGGGCTAGATGTTGGGGTATCAACAATGGTTAGAGTGACAGATAATGCTGAAACTGGGTCTTCTTTCACAAGTGAGATAGCCTTGTGGAGCAACATACGCACACCTTGTGATTGGTTTTCATGAAGCAAATCTTCTGATACCTGCAAAACAGCCATATCATACTTCCTCAAATTACACATAAAAGCAGAGCAATACATATAGAACATAAGAGCCATAACAGCCCTGAATCACTCATCTGAAATTTAAGTATCTGATATCCAATGTATATGAGCCATGCTCTGCGATTAGGGGTCTGATGCATCTCAGTGATGCATTAAACTAAGCAAGTCCACACATACTGTACGACCAGAAATGTTTGGGACATGGAAATCTACACTATTTTCTTGTTCTTACTTGATAAAAATCACAAAAAATCTGCCAGCATAAAATTGAGCTACATTAAGGTACATTTTATCTAAATGCCAGGTCAGGTGGAAGCAACTGACTGGGACCCTTGTCAACATAAATGAGTACCTTTTTCCAGCCTAGTGGCGGTTAATACATGTACTGCCAATTAAACATAGTTCATCGTAGTAAAAATGGAGAATTATTAAACTGAATAATGAGATAGTTTTACAGTACACAGAGTATAAATTTTGAAATTCTGTCTTTGTCATAGAAATTAACACATGCATAAGGTCAGTATTTGGTAATTTGCAAAAGTTTAGACCCCATATAATATCCACTTTTACATTAATTTACATTATTCATAAAAACTGTAACAACCAACTAGATCATGAGGTAGTTAGTATGGTCCTTGGACATGCAGAAAATGGTCAGGCAGATCATTGACAAAACACAGTGCCCTACACAAACCATCTTATCTTTACATGGCCAGCCTTGGGTATCAAACCCCCACCCTCAAGTGACTAGAGATTTGATCACGAGTCTCATGCTCTACCATCTAACTATTGCAGCTTGTCATTCAGTCAGTTATTAGACAAAATGGATTTTATGGATCAATAACTACTGTGGTTTCATATAATTCCATTGATCTTTCAACTTCTGCAACTTTGTTGTACCGTAAATTCCATGATTTTTCCATTTCCAGAGGATAATTTCTGAGGTAAAAAATGAACCAGAATTGATCTTATTATCAAAGTGCATGAAAAGGAAAAAGAAAAAAGACCCTTACTAAGACGGAAATCGATCGTTGACAAGTACACATGTATCATATCAAATGCATGGGTGTAGAGTTTATGGCACTTATCTGATAATCTGATCAGCAGTCCCAAGTCCATCAATTAAGACATGCTTACTTATTTACGACTTATATCGTTATGCTTTAAATCTTGCAGTCACTGTTAGCAGTCAAATTTTTCAGCTGTAAAAGATACAACAATGCTTTCAGAATTGCCTGCATTAAAAGTGCAATGACTTTTGTCCTCATACAAATCATATATAGTGATTACCCTTTCCCATGTGTCTTGGTCACACAGGTGCTTATGAAACAAGACTGCTTACCAATATATTTATTTAAAATATATGTATTTTGACTGCTGGCCAATATATTTGAATAGAAAGAAATTGTAGTAGATCTAAAGTTTCAGCATCTTTTCAAACTTGAAATACATGTGTTTTAGATATTTTCCTACCCTTTTTAGACCTAACTAGAAGATTGCCCAGGAGCAACATGTTAAGCCCGCCACAGGGGATTTTAAATGGCACATCTACCCATGAAGGAGAATAATTGAGTCAAACTGCATGGAAATCTTTGCAAAACATGCTCAAGCATGCTCTAACATGCTCTATTAATGACAACTTTATCATTTGACTTTTCAGTGTGACCTTAAATGTGAACACTTGTGTAAAACTATCTTTAAATCCGTTGATAAATGTAGAAGTTGTAGCTCTGACAAGCTCTATTCCTGACATTTCCAGCATTTGACCTTAAAGTGTGACCTTGACCTTGGACCTACCTGACCAAATGATTCAAATGGCACTTCTACTGATAAAGGAGAACACCTGTGTAAAATTATTTTGAAATCCATCCATAAATGTAGAAGTTGTAGCTCAGACAAGCTCCAATCATGACAGTTTTATCATTTGACCTTTAAGTGTGGCCTTAACCTTGGACCTACCTGAACAAATTATTCAAATGGCACTTCTACTGGTAAAGAAGAACACTTGTGTAAAATTATTTTGAAATCCATCCATAAATGTAGAAGTTGTAGCTCGAACAAGCTCCATTCATGAGTTTTAGACCTACCTGAACAAATGTTTCAAATGGCACTTCTACCCATAAAGGAGAACAACTGTGCCAAATTATTTGAGATCCATACATAAATGTAGAAGTTCTAGTCCGGATAAATTTGGACCGACACACACAGCACCTATGCATGCACAGAAGGGCGCACATACACCGAAGCTACATTGTGACAACTATGCCTCGCTTACAGCAAGCGGGCTTGACAAAAAAGCAGCTTTCTAATGCGAATTTAAAAAAAGTTCAACAGTGAATAGAATAGATCCAAGATAAGACTGCATGTCCTGTTTGATGACTATCTATACTGTCCACCAACGCTTTGAAAACCGGCATCTTCCTATCGGCATGTAATTAGAACAACCAAAATATATAAGAAGCCATCTGGCAACAAGATTTCACACCTGTCGCAGGTGCACAAAAGTTTGCAGTAAAATTTGGATTAGGGGTATGATGTATGTGCAAATAATTCAAAGTGAGGGAGTTGTAATACATGCATTTGTAGTACAAATTTATGACTGTTTTACTCTTAGAAATTTATGGTCACATGCTGACTGCCGGTCAACACAAAATGATCATTCAACAAGCCATTGTCATGCCTGCTTTACATTAGCCAATAGTGCCTTTTTAAATTTAGTAATGGCTGTTTCTACAACATGTTCTGTGTAGTCATGTTCTGTGTAGTCAACAGAAAAATCAGTTTGGCTGTTTTCTCACAGCCAAAATAGAAAATAAAGCATACGATAATTAATGCATTAGATTTAACTATAAATGGATTACCGATAAAGAAAGAAAAGAAACAATGAGGTTTACTTAGTATTTACTAATTCTTTGATACTGTTTATAGAGGAACAACACAGTTATGCTCTGAACCATTTCCCTAACTGTCACAAAAACTTTTCCTGCTTCTGCAAAAGTTGCCTTTGGAAACATTACAAAAAGGAGAAAGTGCTGGTATAACATCAAAAAGCCAGGAAAGATTAAACCCATCTCTTTAGCACCTTTCAAAACTTCAGTTGCAATGGCAGCCTGTGAAGGTCAAGATCTGACTTTAGACAGAATGTTTGGTCCGATCATTGATCAAAATCTACACTGTTTGCTTTGGTGAAAGGTTTTTAACAAAAACAACCTTGGTGTTGCAATTATTTTGGTCTAATTTCATGACTTAAAATTATTGCTGTGTTACTTGCTTCTCAAATAACTTTTGTTCAGGTGTATTTTCTACAACAGTATTTATGCTGTCGTGGCCAGAATTTCGGTAAAAGAAATAAAGATAAAACAATGAAAAATTAAAATACTTATTCTGTAACTGTTAAGTCTTAATGAAATATTTATGGGAACAATTATTTGGTTAAGTCTTCACAAAATCTTTATGGGAACAATCATTCTGAGGAGCAAATAAGGCATAAATAATTTTCTGTTCCATGAAGAGCTTGGACATGTTGACGTAATGTCCACATATTCGTAGTCAATGAAAGCCAAACCCAACTAATTTGGAAAGAGCCATGGACCTATATCTCACTGAGAACTTAAATTTATGGTCTTACCTACCCATGAAATCAACGAAAATTAGTATTCAACAAATATTACTGGCTTCACAGTAAGTGTTGACTTGCTAAAGATAATGCATCAAAGAGACATTGGTGAAAGTAAGATTTAAAAATCCTGAAACCCTACAAATTTGAAAAATGTCGTTTCAATGGCCTAAAAATCCTGAAATCAGGAATAATCCTGAAAACTTTCACCCAAGAAGAGATACATTAATCCCCCTTTTGCCAGAGAACCGCTCATATGTATTATGTAAGCCTTGCTATTGAAAAGGTACTCTAATAGAAAAACAATAAAATATAGCAAGTTGTTATGTCAAATCATTACAGCTTATTACTTCAAAACAGGACAGAGCAAGATGAGTCAGTGAGAAGTGACTGATGCCCACAAATATAGCAACCTTTTCCTGTGAGCTGTGCACACTTACAAATGCTTCTGACCTTGCCCTGATCTTGACTTTTGACCTACAGATAAGATTCTTGTGCCCCCCCCCCCCCCACACATCGTTTATACAAGGTTGACAATTCTGCTAAGCTATACTGAAATTCACTCATAACTGAATAAAAAAACAAACCAGACACAAACATTACTATCGAAGACCTTGCTGTGACCTTGAACTTTAACTTACGGACATGACTGGTGCATGACATTTTGTTATTATGTGGTTGACCATTCTGCATTGAAATTTACTCATAAATGAAAAGTAACAGCCTGGGTAAGAGCATAACCCCCGAAATTTCTTTAATGATATCTGAACTTGCCATGACCTTGACCTTTGACAGACTGACATAGTTCTTGGGCGAGACACATTGTTCGTATGTGGTTGACAATCCTACAAAGTTACAATAAAATTTATTCATAATTAAAAAAGTCACAGATCGGACACCAACACTAACCCCCCAAAAAACAAATTTGACCCTGCTGTGATCTTGACCTTTAACCTACAAACATGACTTCTGCACATGACACATCATCTTGATTGATAAACATTTGTGCAAAAATATTCTGAAATTAAGTGATAGAGAAAAAAATTTTGGCCCAGACACGAAAATGGACATTTGACCTTGTCTTGACCTTGACCTTTGACCTACACACATGATCCTTACCGGCGACACATTGTCTTTATACGGTTGACAATTCTACTCAGTTGTATCAAAATTCTTTCATAATTTAAAAAGTTACAGGCCAGACACAAACATAAAGATCCAGAATTTCTTTTAAAACATATTTAACCTTGTTGTCACCTTGACCATTGACCTACTGTCACAGTTCTTGCAATAGACACATCATCTTTAAATGGTTAACAATTATATAGAAACTCATTTATAATTAACAAAGTTACAGACCCCACACAAACACCATCCCCCCCCCCCAAACACATTTGACCTTGCTGTGACCTAGAATTTTAACCTACAGAGATGATTCTTCCGCATGACACATCGTTGTGATGTGGTTAACACTTGTGCAAATATATTTTGAAATTAAGGAATACGGAAAAAAATTATGGCCAGACACCAAAACGGACAGACAGACGGACAGATCGATGGACAGAAAAAATATAAGCCCTTGAATTTTTTTTTTTTTTTGGGGGGGGGGGGGGGGGCATAAAAATGCAATTTTTTCACTAACCAAACTTTCTGAAATCTCTTCTGGTTTATCTATTTCTAGGGCAAATTTAAAGGTAACAGCATTCCTGTTTGGTAGTTCCAGCAGACATTCAACTTCCTGGTCTTTTTCTTCATAACTTAGTATAGTCAGGCAGGGAGATCTATCTACAGTTTTTCTTCTTTTATTTCTGGGCCTTCTTTTTTTCTCATCTTTTCCAATAGTACTCTCATTCTCACTGGGGATAAAAAACAAAACATGTATTTATGTGTATGGTAAATACAATATTGTAGTTCAACAAAGAATTATAACAAGAGGGCCATGATGGCCCTGAAGTTGCTCACCCTAGCCTTTAGACCAAAAATGACCCATTTACAATCTCTTCCGAGATATTATGACAAACATTCTAACAAGCTTTCATTAAGTAGTGGACTGAAAAGTTTGCCTGTAGCGTGTACAGAAACTTTTTCTGGAATTTGTCTCAGTGACCTACTTTTTAGCTCAACATAGCCTTTTTACAACTTCTTGTAGATATTTTCAAAATAAAGCTTTTGACCACCTTACATAGGTTTTGTACAGAAAATGTCGTCTCTAGAGTGTACACGTTTTTCCAAAATTGGACCTGGCGACCCAGTTTTTGACCCAATGTGACCCATTTTCAATCTCATCTAACTTATCACCAAGAAAAACAATGACTAATTTTCATAAGTATTGGACAGAAACTCTTGCCTTTAGAGCGTACACAAGCTATTTTAGAGGTTTGACCTGGTGACCTAGTTTTTAAACCAGTATGACCCATTTTCAATCTCATGTGAGATATCATCTGACAAACATTCTGACCACATTTCATGAGTATTGGACTGAAAATGTGGCCTCTACAGTAAACAAAAGATTTTCGCAAGATTTCACCTAGTGACCTAGTTTTTGACCTGAGGAGACCCGTTTTCAAACTCCTCTTCGATATCAAGACATGCTCTCTGACCAAGTTTCATGAGTATTGGGCTGGAAATGTGACCTCTAAAGCCTACATTAGGTTTTTCTAAGATTTGACCGAGTGACCTAGTTTTTGACTCAACATGACCCATTTTTAACATGTTCAAGATATCATCGAGACAAACATTCTGACCAAGTTTCATGAGTATTGGGTATTAGACTGCTAATGTGGCCTCTAGAGTGTACACAAGGTAAAAGTTGACGATGCACGACGGACACTGAACGATCACAAAAGCTCACCTTTGACACTTTGTGCTCAGGTGAGTTAAAAACATGTATATGAAATGGATTTAAGTGTGCATCCTATTAACACTTTTGCCGCCAAATGCACAGATTTCTCCTTTTCATTAAGGGCTAAAAATCTCATTCAAATGCATCTGAAAAGACAATTTGGTCAGAAACTAGAATTTAGGTTAGACAGTGCAGATCCAGATTCAAAATGCAGTCCTTGCAGCCTGCTCTTGACATATGTTGACCACAAAAGTTGTTTAAGTAACCAATAGCAGTGAGATGGCTATACAGATCATAGAATAAATTCAAAAACAATGAGCATGCTGCAATTTGAGGGATTGAACAACTTGATGGCTGTGTACATTTGTGTTTTAATATCATAGATCTTGTCTTGAATAACACAGATAATTTAACATAAATGAAGAAAACAAGTGGTTTCAACAAGTTACTGGAGCTTTTCTTACAAAGTTTCAAAAGCTGTATACTGCAAGACATACATATAAACACAACATTTGTCTGTCAATGGATTTTTAAGGTAATGAAATGAGGCTATAACCATAGCAACACATGTTAAAAACCACTGACCTTTCTCTTGCTTGTATATCATCTGCTTGGTTAAATGAGTTGCTGGACACAAGTCCTCCAGTTTCTGCAGGTGCACTATTAGGTACCAATGTTGTACTGCCCTGTGCTTGTTGGGCTGTGTTAATATCTAACTGTCCAAGACCAGCACCCTGGAAAATAAACAACTGGCAATAAACCACCTGTCAAAATCATCAAAATCACCATTAGAAAAACCTCCTGAAAAAAAAGAAAAATCGACAGAGCTAAAATGGAAATAAAATTTAATTCTTTTTGATATTATTTTCTCTTTTTATAGAAATCATCTCATTAAAAAGATATTTGTGTAGTTTTCTACATGTGACTGACTACATGCAGCTACATGTCAAATACTAAGTAAAGAAATTTGATCGAGTAAGTATGTATTATATCAACGAGTATCTAAAATTAACCCAAATCACTGTTGTTCTGGTTCATTTAAGATCAAGACTGTACAACAGCCTGATCATAGATCTACACTGTTTCATACTTATTGAGACATTCTGGCTAAGACTCTCTTAACTCTTTACAAAATGTCAAATTTTGGACTTGTCTAAATCAAAAACATTTGAAGGTGACAGAATATAATATGTAACTCAAAAATTTAAGTTTGATTTTGGGGAGATAAAAACATTATGGAAATAGGACAACAAGAGGGCCATGATGGCCCTGAGGTCGCTCACCTGAGTCTTTTGACCAAACATGACCCATTTTCAATCTCTTTCCAGATGTTATGACAAACATTCTACCAAGCTTTCATAATTATTGGACTGAAAATTTGTCCTCTAGCTTGTACATAAGCTTTTTCTAGAATTTCTCTCAGTGACCTACTTTTTAGCCAAACATAGCCCATTTTTCCATTGTAGATATTATCAAAACTAAGATTCTGACCACCTTTCATTAGTATTGAACAGAAAATGTGGCCTCTAGAGTGTACATAAGATTTTTCCAAGATTTGACATGGTGACCTAGTTTTTTACCCTATGTGACCCATTTTCAATTTCATCATATTGATCATCAAGACAAACACTCGACTAATTTTCATAAGTATTGGGCAGAAAATGATGACTAGAGCTACACAGGCTATTTTAAAGATTTGACCTGCTGACCTAGTTTTTGACCCAATGTGACCCATTTTTACACTCATTCAAGACACCATCATGACAAACATTCTGACCAACTTTCACGAGTATTTGACTGAAAATGTGGCCTCTAGAGGGTACGCAAGGTTTTTTGTAAGATTTGACCCAGTGACCTAGTTTTTGACCCGACATGACCCATTTGCAAACTCTTCCAAGAAATCATCAAGACAAACATTCTGGCCAAGATTCATGAGTATTGCACAGAAAATGCGGCCTCTAGAGCGTACACAAGGTTTTTCTAAGATTTGACCTAGTGACCTAGTTCTTGACCTGATAT
Organism: Hippopus hippopus; assembly: GCA_946811185.2. Classification (NCBI taxonomy): domain Eukaryota; kingdom Metazoa; phylum Mollusca; class Bivalvia; order Cardiida; family Cardiidae; genus Hippopus; species Hippopus hippopus. Next base: position 38,794,441 of record OX328102.1, on the reverse strand, counting down.
GGCCTATTTGCAAACTCATCCGAGAGATGATCAAGACAAACATTCTGACCAACTTTCAAGAGTTTTGGACTGAAAATGTGGCCTCTAGAGCATATACATTTATTTTCTAAGATTTGACTTAGTGACCTAGTTTTCGACTTGACATGACCCATTTTCGAACTCGTCCAAGATATCATAAACACAAACATTCTGACCAAGTTTCATGAGTATCGGACTGAAAATGTGGCCTCTGGAGCGTACACATGGTAAAAGTTGATGACGCACCCACGACGCATGACGGACGATGGACACGGCACGATCACAAAAGCTCATCTTGAGCACTTTGTGCTCAGGTGAGCTAAAAAGTTGGCTGACAACAATTTTTTCTCCTTTTTATACAATATAATCAAAAGTTTTTTTAATGGGTTGTTTGGTACAGCATTAATTTTGTTTTCCTTCACTGACTGAAAGTGTCCATGTCATTTCTTTTGCTTCCTACCACTCACCATGAGTATTACAAATAAAATAAAAACAACAAAAAGTGCCTCGCTTGAGTCAACCTCTAGCAGTGTTTCACTCACCACCACCAGGAACAAATTTGCTGCAATGCCTTTGAAACATCTTTCAAAAAATAATAGAGAAATGCTCTGTGAAAAAGGGGTTTAATGCATCTGCAAAACTTATTGACCCAGGTCAGCCTACAGAGGCTGACATGGTTCAAAAATGTCTGCTATTGGTCAATTTTCTGCATGTAAAAGGACCAGTTTACCTCACGATTCAGTTGCTTGTTAGACAAAATGGATTTTATGGATCCATGATTATGTGATGGTTTGCTTGTTATAATGGATCATACAGATGCATTAAACCCCGATACTGACACAGCATGGCTCTATATTACTATGTATTATTGATAGGAATCTACTCCAAACTAGATAACAAAGACTCATTCATATTCAGAGCAAATGCCGAGAACAATTTGATGGTTGTTCAGAAAATATGATTTGTCTTTTAAAGAAATGCAGACACGTGGGAAAAGGAAGAAATGGTGGTTACCAGCACTTTCTCTTTTTTCCACTATATTTTCACAACTTCTTCCTAAAGCTATTTATACAAATAATTCTTTGGTAACAGGTTAAGGTTCAGTAGATGAATGCTAGTGAAAACATGGTGGCATGGGCCTAAATTGTCCATCATGGGCAAATTCTCTTTGTGCCACGTCTTCAAAAGCCATTGGTTGCATGAAAATAATTCCTCTGAAGGCAGTAAAAAGTTCATGTAAAAGACTGCAAGAAATAGGCAATATATGTGTATTTATTTGTTATTCTACATAAAGAAAGTTCACAAATGGAGTGTGGAGTGCATTCAACATTACAGAAAAAACATGTAGTGAAGACAAACATTAATACCAGTCTCCAAGATCATTTTTTTCTTCTTCATAACGCAAAAATGATAAAAATTGTCATGCATAGTGCTTTGAAAAATGAATCTATCTGTAGGAGGAAACATAAAGTAGAACTAGCTCCAAGACACCGATGCTCCCACAAATGACAGAAGTCGCACTCATAGTATGGCTCTCAACCCAAAAAGGACCATATCTCCAAGTTGGAGAGAGTTTTTGCAAGCTTACACAATGTCTTAAGTTGGAGACAGTTTTCACAAACTGACATCTATCAAGGCTGATCATTGTGTATAATCATTTTGAAATATGATCATGCATGTCAAACTTATGGGCCAGACACAAGGACCTTTCATCACTTCACATGAGACGAAATTTGAATATGGATTTGACAAGAACTCAACTGAGCCCTCTGACCTCGACTTTTGTGCTTATGGTACACTTAATGCTTGTCATTAAACTATTTTGATCATTTTCGCCAAAATACTTCAAAATCAAACCATACATGCCAAAGTTATGGACTGGACATGAACACACACTATCAGCATAAATATTGCCAAATGCCACTGATGTTGAACCAATCACTGACCTTGACCTAAGACCTGACAACATAGTTGTTGCATATGACAGGTCATCTATAAACAGAGATCATTAGTTCCTTATCATTTTGAAGTCATGCAAATTGAAAGTTATCAGCTGAACAGGAACACACATTATCACTTTTATATAAGTAAGGAACATTGACCAAATCAAACAAAGCACTGTGACCTTGGCTTTTAGGCTGTCTACCCAGGTCTATCATTTGTGCTAAATCAAACTTGCATATGCTGGAAATATTATCTGTAAATACTCTGAAAGTAAGAACTTTTGCACTCTTACCATTAAGTCTTTTCCAATAAGAGTATTCTGACAAACCTTTCATAATTCTATGAATCTTCCCAAAAATACACATCACAAAACACAGATGGCCAATTATAACTTTAGATAATCAATTCATAAAAAGCAAAATAAATGCATGTTGTCAAAGCAAATAAAACAAAATTATAACTATAATTGTGTCAGCAAAGCATTTATGTAATGACAAACTTTTTCTCTATGTTTTCCCTAAGTTCCATTGATCAGTCATAGAGAAATTTAGGAACAGTTGGAAAAAGAACAGAAATAATCATCAGTCCAACAGTCCCATACAAAATCTGTATTGTGTGTAATTTAATTGTGACATAACATTGCAGCATGATCTATGACTTGTAAGTTCCAAGTCGAGCAAAGTATTTCTGAGACCTGAGCTCATTAACAAATGTATTTTCACCCTTGAAATCGATATTACTCTGTCTCTCCTGTTGAAATACCTGAAATCTAATAATTTTACCACAAATTAAAAGAGATTCATAAAAAAAAATGCTAAGGATTCTCCATTTGGTTCTTCTAGTCTTCAATTCTCTTCAGAAATAAAGTGGATGAATTTAAAAAGGAACAGAATAGTTACAGACTTTTTATGAAGTGAATTATTCACTACAAATCAAGCTGAAATAACAAAATATGCAGAAATATTTCAGACAACTCTAATCAAAACTAAAAGGAATTAAATAAAACATATCTAATTACATGTTCGAATCATGAAAATATTTGTGTGAATCAATATTATACTTACTCGCTTTTTAGCTATCTGATTTTTTTTATGCTTACGTTGCTGACAAAAATATAAAGACTTTAGAACATCAGTATTCAATCAGATTGACCTATTACAGTTCAATATTTATAAATTCTTCATTCCATAACAACAATTTATCTTATTTTCTATCATTTTATTAATTTTTTCTTTCAAACTGCAATAACTTACAACTGTTTGTTCATAAACAATAACCACTCTTACAAACAATTCTTTGTTTTAAATAGGGATGGGAAAGAGTAAAGGATTAATAGAGTACTCGATCGAACTCCCAATTACCAATTAGCAGTAATGGTATATGTAATTGGCTAATCGGGTACTCAAGAAAAAAATGTAAATCTTTTTTTTTTTTTCAATTCAAGCTTTCCTGATTTAAATAGTTTACATTTAATTTTTAGAAATGTGAAGAATCAGTTATGTGTAACAGCTTACTGTCTATCAACCCCTTAATCCACCTTAATATGTAATCGATTTGCAATGCCTTCAGTAAGCAATTTGATGTCAAACAAAATTTTAAGTTTTTCACATAACACCGGTCACTGTTCACACATTTCAATTTTTATGCTTGTGGGGTTGACATGCTTATCACCTTGTTAATCAGATATCTAATTTACAATAAAATATTACAGATGGCCATCACGGCATCAGTCGCTACTGATCGGATGCTAAACACCACCTTGAATGTGATCCTATTTGACTGTGCATTTAGATATTATGGGAACCTGTTCCCAGATTAAGAAAAATCTTACCTGTATTGGCATGCATACTTAACAATTTACTAAATGAACACTTTTCTTTGAGCATGTTCCTGTCATTTCTTTTTTAAATTTTTATATTCACTGGCTTCACTCATATATTACCCTACTGTGAATTAGGTATCTAGCCTGTCAATGTACGTTTTAAACACTAGGCTTCAATGGTGAATTGAAAATGTCAAAGTACCGTTTCGAGTAGATTAAAAGTGTGTTCAATTATTTGATTACCAAAATTAGTAATTGATCCCATCCCTAGTTTTATAACAAATATATAAAGAAAACTTAACTGTCTTTTTGTCAGAAACAGTTGATCTATACTACATTTAGTTAGAAATAAACATTGTTTTATAAATAGATACAGCGAGATAATGTAGCTCAAAAGATTTACCTTTACTGTAAAAAAAGACAATATGGATGTTAAACATGAGACACTTAGCTTAACCCTTTACCACACAGCAAACTTTAAGACCTATCCAAATTGAAAGCATTTGCAGACAACAATTTCATAGTGGCTCAAATGACGCAACTTTTCTTTGATAGGGTAGAAAACTTTGTGGGAAAAGGAGAAAATGCTGGTTACCAGCATTTTCTCCTTTTCCCACAATGTTTTCAAAAGGCCTCTTCTTCAGGGGCGTTAAAAGGCGTCATTGTGTGGTAAAGGGTTAACACTAAACAAAACAAATATCTTTGGAAACTGCACACATATTAATTCATGCTATGCCTATCAAGACTACTTATGCTTTTGCAAAAATATGGCTAAAATCAGACTATACAGGCCATGCAGTCTGATCTTGGATCTACTGGTCAGTGACATGGTCACCCTCTGCTGTCAGGAACTACTTTGTCAAAAACTGTCGTGAAAGAAATTGTGAGCAGACTTATTCTGAAAGCATCCATGTAAAAAGTGATGTTTGACATACATTAAATTTCAATTAAGAAAAAATATGTAAACATTGTGTTAAGAAAGTGCTCACTATGAGTAATTGCTTCTTTTGCTATGACGTGTTAAAACAAGAGCACCGCATGTGGGTGCCAACGCTTGGCTGCAAGTGCTTGATTTTCAGTGAAAAATCTAAGTCAAAAATGGGGCATAACTATGTCAAAAATATTATAATGGTTATCTGCCCCTGTTGTCTGAGTTCCCCTTTTGACTGTGATCAACTTGTCCAAGTTTGAAGTAAATGTCTTCAGTAATGACAGATATTACAAAATGTCAAAGTTTTTGAAAATGTCAAAGTTTTCGCACCACGACAACACAGACAACACCAGGGCTATGGCAATTCCTCGACGTTTTCTTCAAAAACTGCCAAGCTAAAAAAATTATGCTGAAAGACAATTAAAAAAAAAAGGTGTCAGCAAGACATAAAGTAGTAAAGAATTCAGGGTTCAGAGAACACAATGTTTGCTTGCTTGCACTTCAAAGTCTATTACATCTGCCTATTACATCAGTCTTCAAATTTGTCATGACAATCAGTGCACTATCCATGAGTTCCTGGAGATTATTTATCAGTTCTATGCACAACACTCTTTCCAAACCAAGGAAAGAATGGAATAAAGCTACTTAACAAACAAGATTAAAGATGATGAAACCACTAATAAAGTTACAAAAAATGACAGAATTTCAAGAGCTTACACAAGTGATCTTCAAAGAAAGTGAGTTTTTCAAAACGCCCAACAATACCTCCTATTAATCAATTTTTTCAGTAAACAAGTGACCAATCTTTGAGTCATATATCATATATTACGTATATACACAGGACTTTGCTGCAAGTGTAAAAGGTGATGATAATCCAATGTTCGACTAACATTCACACGTGATCTCAAACTGCTAGAATCTAAGGTGACAGAAAATTCTATAACATAGAGTAAAACTTCTCTATTAAGACCCTCTGTGGCACTTTGAAAATCTGGTCTTATTACCGAATTTCACCTATGAACTGATCTGGAAATACAGTCTTATTTTGTTTGCTCTTTCCTCTTTCAGAAATAAATTAAGCGCACTGTACATGTAAAATTATTCTTGTCCAAGGAATATTTTGCATGTATAAAAAATACCAACAAGAGAATTTTCACACAGAATATTAATACATTTTCTTGAATTAACAACCAACTATAATGTCAATTCATAGTTGTCTAAACATGTTCACATTGCAACATATGCAGGAAAGAAGAAAATGTAGTACACACAATTCATGTCCTTCTCATGTTTCATCATTTAGTCTTATGTATACATTTCATCTTTTTTGTTTACTTTTTGAGCAGAGTTGGATGCTCAAAAGGTGCTCATAATCCTTGATCTCCATTAGTAATCATAGTGTACACTTCTTAAAAGATTACGGTATCTCCTCGACTTAATGTGTCACAAACAAAAGGCAAGAATAATCCCGTCTCAACCACAAATTAATCTATTAATTCTGGGTTTGTTGATCATTGAAATAAAGAAGGACAATTCCGTTTTCCATTCTGAAAAAAATCACTGAAGGATGTTGTGCTTGTATTCTAAGGTGGTCATACAGTGAGTTTTAACTGTACATGTATAGATCATAGCCACATTGTTTTAACATGAACTGGTATTTAAACTTTTTCACTAACCTCAGAAGCTTTTGCAGGCAGCAGAGAATATCTCTTTACCATACCAACTAAACTTTAGGCTTATCCAAACTAAAAGCATTTGCTTACAATGAATCAAATGTGGCTGGCATAATGTAATCTATCTTTGAAAGGGTAGAAAACAGCGTGGGAAAAACAAGAAAATGCTGGTTACAAGCATTTTCTCCTTTTGCCACAAAGTTTTTGAAGACCTTCTTCCCCAAGTTGGCCGTGATACAGAATTTTTTGGTAAAGGACTAGGATCAGACTGAACAGAATGTTCAGTCTGAACCTGATCTACACCATGCACTTCAATGCATACACTATGCTAAAAAAGCTCATGAAGCTAAGTCTTCATGTTACATTATAATGAAATTGACAATCACATTTTTTTCATATTGAAATCTCAACACCATATTTGAAGACCTCTGTCAAACTGACTACAGCAAAATGTATAATCTTGAACAAATTGTACCCAATAGCTTATACAGCCAAACGAGGACAGATTGATAGGTTGTGGGCCTCATATGTGATTTTTGGCGGACATATTGCATTTTTTTTTTCAACATAATCCCCTTCATTGTCTACTTTTGCCAGCCATGTTTATGGGCATCAATGCCACTTTTAAAGAAGTCCTTTTCTTGACCGATCAGAAAGTCACCCACCGCATATATAATGTCATCATCCGACTAAAAGTGGGTACCAGAAATGGCCTTTTTTCAATTTTGGAAATGGATGAAAGTCTGACAGAGCAAGATGAGGAATACAAGGCCGATGGTCAACCAATTCAAAGCCACAATCATCAATGGCAGCCATGGGAATGAGTTTTCCATTGCACTCGAGTTAAATACTTTTTTTTAATGCCTAAGATGTGATGCACAATATGTGCCAGTGATTGTTTGTCCCCTTTGCAGATAATCTACCATTAGAATATCATCAGTATCACAGAAACTAAGGCCATTACCGTTCCAGCTGATGGGGGTAAACTAGGGTGCTTCCATTGTTTAGACTTTTGGACCAATTTTTCAACCATACTAACAAACCTCTGCACAAAGTGATCTGCCCTTAAAAGGTTCAGATAAGCACACAACGAAGTCGGCGGACATCTGATTAACTGTTTACTTTAGAGTGTTACCTCACTGATATTAACTGACCAAATGACACCAGTCTTCCAAAACACAGCCTTAAATAGTTTGGGAATGGTAGAGCTGAAAAAGGACATTCCTGCTTAACTCCATCAATACAAGGCTCACAACTTATCAGTCAGCCCTAGTATTAGATGAAAACGTTACCGTTTATTGTGTTGTCTGCTAGGAATCGACACTGTCCAATGTTTTGCAAGGCATTCAGTTTTTTTCTTTCTTTTGGATAATTACAGGCATTTTAATTATTTGATATTCAAAGGGTTAACCATTTTTCTAACCTATCCCATGTTTCAACAACCCTGAGGGAGAAGGCTAAAGAGTAAAGCAAGTTCTGATTGGCTGAACTGTTTGGTTTAGCATTACTTTATAAATCCAGAATAAGACAATGAATACTACAGGTCCTAGGAGTTTGTTTAAACAGAACTCACATAAGTCTCCATCCAGGTCAATAGCTGCTATTCAAAATAAACACCATCCATACAATGTTCAGCTGAGAAAAAGGAAAGAATCTTGTTGCAATGAACAACATCATAAATCCTCAAAAAGCCTTTGGCAGAACTGAAATTCCAACTAGAGACCCCTTGATTACAATCCCTGTATGTTACCCACTGAGCTTTTATACTTATAAAGAAATGACATAGAATATAGTGGTACTATAATATGGGGAAAGATGGAATCTATGCTAAGTCTAGTGGAACAGTATCTTCAAGTAGTCAGATCAATTTAACAACAAAACTACTTTGTTAATAGTCATGCTAAATATAAAGAAGGCAAACAGACAAATATATAGGCTTCCTGTAGCATGAAACAATCTTAAATTTCTAATTAGAATTAAACTTGTTCTCCCACATTGCTGGATATTCTTCACTTAATAAAAAAAGGATTTAATCCTGCATAATATTAATATATGTTTTAACAAGAGCGGCAAATTGTCGCAAGATACGCCCATCCCACCACCAGTTGTCGAGGGGGTATAATAATCGTAAAGGGCAGGTAATGCAACAAACATGTTTACCAAAGTCTCAAGTCAATTTGACTTGAGGTGACAAAGTTTTGTTCCAGACAAGCAAGAAATACTATAAAAATGAAGATCAAAGTGGAATTACTCAAAATGCACACTAGGTAGAGTTATTGTTCTTGCGCACTGTACTCCGTAATATTGCAACAAACATGCATACCAAGTTTGAAGTCACTCTGACTTGAGATGACAAAGTTATATTCCGGACAAGCAGAAAATGCTGTAAAAATGACGATCAAAGGGAAATAACTCAAAGACAGCATGAGGTGGAGTTATGGTTCTTTCGCACTGCACTCCGAATTATTGCAACAAACACAAATGCCAAGTTTCAAGTCACTCGGACTAGAAATGACAAAGTTATGCTCCGGACAAGCAGAAAATGCTGTAAAAATGATGATCAAAGGGAAATAACTCAAAGACAGCACCAGGTAGAGTTATGGTTCTTTTGCACTGCACTCCGTATTATTGCAACAAACACAAATGCCAAGTTTCAAGTCAATCGGACTGGAGATGACAGAGTTATGCTCCGGACAAGCAGAAAATGCTGTAAAAATGACGATCAAAGGGAAATAACTCAAAGACAGCACCAGGTAGAGTTATGGTTCTTTCGCACTGCACTCTGTATTATTGCAACAAACACAAATGCCAAGTTTCAAGTCAATCGGACTAGAGATGACAAAGTTATGCCCCGGACAAGCAGAAAATGCTGTAAAAATGACGATCAAAGGGAAATAACTCAAAGACAGCACCAGGTAGAGTTATGGTTCTTTCGCACTGCACTCCGTATAATTGCAACACACACACATGCCAAGTTTCAAGTCAATCAGACTGGAGATGACAAAGTTATGCTTCGGACAAGCAGAAAATGCTGTAAAAATGACGATCAAAGGGAAATAACTCAAAGACAGCACCAGGTAGAGTTATGGTTCTTTCGCACTACACTCCATATAATTGCAACAAACACACATGCCAAGTTTCAAGTCAATCAGACTGGAGATGACGAAGTTATGCTCCGGACAAAGAACTGGACGCCGCCTGCCCGCCCGCCCACCCGGACAGACGCCCGCCCACCCGGACGGACGCCCGCCCGCCCGTACGCCATGGGTGATCCCATAATACGTCCCGTCTTCGACGGGTGTATAAAAATTATGTGAGTCGAATCAGAGAGGCAGGTGCACCTATTCATGCTTTCCTTGAGTTTCTTCCACCTGTACTTGGCATCATATCCTGATCAAGCCACTGGCTGCTTTACCACATAACCATCATCAAAACAATGATAAGCAGTGAGAGATGGGATGAATCCTGTTGCAATGACTATCATCAATCCTTGGAAAGACATTAGCCAAGTGAGGACATCAAATCAACAATCCCTGGTTTCAAGCCCTATTTGTTTCCTACTGAGCTAAAGGGACAGGCAGATCAGGCAAAAAATTAGTCTTACTTCATTTTAAAAGTAAATGAAAATATGTCAGTTGATTGATTGATTGATTGTATGTTGTTTAACGCCATTTTCAACATTATTTCAGTTATATTGTGGTGGTCAGTGCACCTATCCATGCTTTCCTGGAGTCTCTTTTACCAGAAAATATGTCAGACTGGCAAACACATTGAGAGATGTGTGAAAAGAGATCAAGACATGACAAAAGCTCCTCTGGCCTTTGGAAAGTACAACTAACATCTGATCAACAAAAGCTGACCATAAAAAACAGTTTCAAAATGTTTAGAACCTATTATTCATTTTTCTAGATCATCTGTAAAGACTTGCAGAATTCAATGTTTCATGTACAGAAAAGACTGATATAGTAAACACAAAAACAACAGTAACAACAATCACAATCACAACTCATTACAATAGATCAAACTAAAGTTACACAAGCCATTCTTTTGTGAAAAATACTTTTGACTGAAACATTATTTGAAACATCATACAAATAAACGGAAATCGAACAATTCTTTCATCATACTTCTTTATCAAGATTTGACAGCTCTGACAGAAAAATAACCGTGCATTCTCTTGGAATAGAAGTATTTTATGCCCTTTGGTTAATGCGAGCCAATTCAAAGCTTGAAGTTTGAAACAAGGAATGCCTAAATACTAAACATTCGAAAAATACTTAAAGAATGGTTTAAATCAACAATCAATGCAGGACTTCAGAGTGTTTTGACCTACTACCATACAAATACCAATTAAAAATCTGCTGCAGCAGAAAACCTATCAAATATATACATGTAGTGCGAAAGGACATATGCCTCTTACAAGCCTCTGCTTCTTTACCACAATAATTCCATTCCATTCAAAAGCACAAAGTTCCTTCCCTTTAGATAGTTCTACTGCAAGTTACTAGTATGTGTATCAGTTTAGTGGTATACCTATATATGAGTGGCACTCTGGGAAAATAGGATTAAATGCATCTTGGTAATGAACCAAGCAAGTGAACACATGACTCGTAGAATGCATTTTGTCTACAAACATACTGAATCAGAGAAAAAATTTACAAGTACCAAAAAGGTTGGATTCATGTCAGCCTGCACAAACCGGACTGCACAGGCTGATATGGGTTGATACTTTTTGCAGATGCATTTAACCCCCTTATGCCAGAGCATGGCCCATGCATATATATGTATGTATGGTAATTAGATCAGGAGTAAAGAGTCTCACTAGATAAATATAAACCAGATTTATGTGCAATCAAACAAACTTAATGTGACTTATTTTGTTTTGAAAATCTGTAGCCCTGTATTGAACTGATCTAGAAGGTTTCTCCAAGAAAATGACTTGTACACAACACACCTTTAGATGTAGCTTGCTTTGCAGAGATGAGCTACGTGACATAGATTTCTGATGCTTAGCTGGAGATGAAGATTTCTCTTGGTTTACCTGTTAGACAAGGAAATCATCCACAAACATAAATTATATATTACTTGTCTACAGCTTGTCATAAACTTCATAAAACGTTTGTAGGTAGTCAAAGTGGGAAAAAAAAAAAAAAAACAGCCATGGTCACTACCTTAAATATTTTATCATGGAAAGACACCTTGATTTGTATCCACCTTAAGTAAAATTAATTGAAAATGATATAAATCATGGTGTTCTTAAAGCCTGTATTTGTTTAAACCAGCATACATTTAGACTGCTTAAAAACCAAACCTACAGGGGCACCTCATGCAGATGCCAACACTTGATTGCAGTTGCTTTTAGAAATAGAGTTTCAGTGAAAATTTTAAGTCAGAAAGGGGCATAACTATGCCAAAAATACTTTGATGGATACCTGCCCTTGTTGTACGGGTTTCCCTCTTGATAGCTAATGACTAGTCAGAGTCTGAAGTAAATATCTTCAGTCATAATAGACGTGTGGTCAATGCCAAAGTCTTAGCACAACAACGCAAATGACAAAAGCACTTTAAAAATATCCTGTTTTCTTCAAAAACAGCTCAGCTAAAAAATGTCTATTTCTGGCATTTCAAGATTTAGTTAGTGTATCAGTATCATGATAATGATAATTAAGGATCATAAAATCACTAAATAATACATGTTTTGTCAATCTACTTGTATGCTGCTTTAGTGTCATATGAAAAAAAAAATACCGTCATATCCAAAAAAGTATGGGAATAGAGTTGTTTAGCAATCATACAGGGACTCATTAAGGAAAATTATTAGGTACTCATCAAAACGCTCTGGTAAAGTGTGACAGTATGTTAACAACAGACAGATATGTGTAGTTACTAGTTAGTCACTATCAAATGATACTCAGGGTAATCAGTTTTTTAATTTAAATTAATACTCAGTCATAAATGACTATGAATCAAATGGAACACTGTGAAATAAAATTCTTACTATGTAATTAATTTAAATTAATACTCAGTCATAAATGACTGAATCAAATGGAACACTGTGAAATAAAATTCTTACTATGTAATTAAGTTTGATGTACAGCGTTAAACTATGAGATGGGAAAAGACATTCTTACAACAACAAATAAACACTGTCCGTTCATTAGTTTGCTATCTCTTTACAGCACTGCATAAATTGTTGAGTGGGAATTGACAAGATTTATATGTTACAAACGTCCCTCAAGCAGCATCAGATTTTTTTTCCAGAAACAGATCAGATTCAGACTGCAGAAAGCATGCCAACTAATCCTGTATCTAAACTATCTGATATTTTGCCCGATATTCCAGTCAAAAGGGCCACAAAATTGCAATAATAAAGCTCTTTATCTTGACTGAAAATATCAGTTGCATTTCTGTAACTGTTTAATCACTAGATCGACACTAATACTGACATCATAATAACAGTCTTCAGGCCCGAAAATAAATTTGGCAAACTTACATTTCACAACATCTAAACTTTAACATTACAACATCAACACCTAGAGTAATTTGGCCATTCAGTTAATATTCTACTCAAGAACATCTTAAAACATTCCATTTAATGACTTAATTATTAATTCAACTATGATGGTAACCAGTTAAATTGAAGACACCCATTAGAGTGCATGCCCACATGAAAAGAGTAATAAAAAACATAAATGAACAGTACATATGAAAGAACAGATTTTAACAGTTTCAGTCTCATTAATTAGGAAATTAGAAAACAAAATTTTGCAATAATTCATATAGATCACTACCTGTCCTGACTGTTGCTGAGTCACTTGCTGATTGGATAAGTTGTCTACTGTGCTTGTAATACTGGATGTCTGTTGAATTTCACCTGGAACCTAAGTTAACATAACAGAAAACTTATCAAAATTGTTGCTAATCCAAATTTTTTCCGCAGAACTAAACTATAGAGACAAAAATTATGTTTCCTTTTTTATTAACCCTGTACCATACAATCTAAAGTTTTAACAAACCTTAGGAAGAAGCCTTCTGAAATCATTGTAGAAAAGGACAAAATGCTGGTAATTAGCATTTACTCCTTTTCAAATATCTCTACCCCATCAAAGACAAATTCCATCAACATTTAAATTGTCCTCTGCAAAAGCTTTTAGTTTAGACAAGTCTAAGAGTTTGTTACGTGGTAAAGAGTTACATGGCATGATTGACCATCAAATATGAGTGAATATCACTGACAATTAAATGATACTAGTATTCAAAAAGACTGTGGGCTAACTGATAGTTGACTCTGTAGAAAGTTAAATATTGAAGAAATTAATCCCTTGAATTCCTAGAGGCTATATACCAAATGTTCTTGGAAAGTATCAGCAGGAGTGTCATACTGTGAAATTTTGAGGATAATTCACCTGAAAAATATAGGCAAGTCATCAACGTCATCAAACATTCTGCCACGTAGCTTGGATTCTACAGACACCATAGGTCTTTTATATGTGTGTTTGCCTCGTTCAGCTCTACTTAACATTACGGAAATGACTATTTTGTTTATCATAGTATATAAATACATGTAGTACATATGAGATTTGTTGGGTCAAACGTTTTATGAAAATTCATTGACCACCTCTAGCTTCAAATACAACTAGAGCTGTCACTGAATGTGACTTAATACCCCCGCCAGCGCTTTGACAGAAACAGGCAATTATTTGTACACAGACGGACAAACGGATGGACACACAGACAGAAAGGGTGATTCCAGTATACCCCCGAAAACATTCATTTTACGGGGGTATAATAAATGACACTGCATAAATCTATCATTAAAGTTTTCAGTCTTATATACTTGGGGGATAGGCAACACAGATTGATAAAGTTTTACTTAAGTCATTATCATTTCATCCTTGGTCAGAACGCCTACATATCTTTTCTCCTTGATACATAAACATGATGATTTTGTGATGAAATCCATCATGTGAGTTATGTGCCTATCAAACATACCTGTTGCTCATTCTGCTTTATGGCTTTGTTACCACTATCCTTTAAAACTGGAAAAAAAAAAAACAACTATTTCATCTTACAAGTTTTTGAAAAACAAAAAAAAAAGAGATTAACTGATAATTTTCAATAGCCTGCAATATTGGAGTTATAACTAAAATAGAGACATAAGTACATGTAGAAAATGTGAGGAATGCCCTATGTTTGTTAAATGTTTTGAAATATTTCTTATCTCATTCATCATAAGTAGCCATAAATTGCGTAATAAGGAATAAGTATGTATTATACATACTAAACAGTACTTAGGGTGGTTAGCTTAGGTAGTAGAGTTAGTGGACTGTGGTTCTGGGATTATCATGTTGAAAGCATAGCAATCACAAATAAATTCTTGTGGTATTTTTATGGGGCCTTTTACCAACTAAAATTGAATAGTAAAATCCTAATGATTTGTCTTTAAATTATATCAACTTTCATCTAAAGAAATAAAACAAGAGAACCGCCAACACACAGCTGAGGTTACTTTTTGCGAAAATTCTGTGGTAAAAAGGAGCATTACTAAGTCAGAAATATTTTGATGGTTACCTGCCCCTTTTTTTGTGGGTTCCCCTTTTGATAGTTAACAACAAGTCCAAGGTTGAGGTAAGTATCTTCAGTAATGATGGAGATGTTGTAAAATGTCAAAGTTCTTGAAAATATTAAGTTGAAAAAAAAAGGCATAACTGTAAAAAATGTTCTGATGGTTACCTGCTCCTGTTCTATGGGGTTTCCCTCTTAATAGTAAACAACTTGTCCCAGTTTGATGTAAATATCTCCAGTAAAGACAAAGATATCAGAAATTGCAAAGATATTATGAAATGTCAAAGTATTTACAACACGATGATGAAAGCAGGGCTTTGACAGTAACAAAATGTTTTCTTCAAAATCAGCCAAGCTAAAAAGTTTGGTCAACATTTATTTCACAATGACTTCCATCAATCCTCAGAAAGCAACATGACCTAGCCTTGGAATCCGACTCCTGACCCTAGACTAGCTCTACATCTCTACAAATATACTTCCATTTTCAATGTATATAAAACAGTTTACCCTTGCTATCTTCATTTCCACTCTGGTAGCCTGCTGGTAGTTGTTGACTCTGTGAAGGATGAGCTTGTTGCTGAGCACCATACTGTTGGGGTGGCTGTTGATGTGGTTGTGTTTGGTAACCGCCTTGAGAAGGTTGCTGAAAACCTGCTGCAGGTTGTTGTGCTGGAAAGTTTTGAGTCTGGAACTGCTGGACAGGATAACTAGACTGTTGTGCATACACCACTGGCTGACTGCCTGTTACAGGTTGATAAATTGTGGGTTGAGTTTGTATTGATCCTTGTGAATAATTCTGACCTACTTGCTGGCCATCTTGATACTGTTGCTGACCCTGGGTTTGCTGAGGCTGCTGGTATAACTGTTGAGACTGAACAGACTGGGACTGTTGGGTCTGACTGACTGATGGTTGTGCATACTGTTGTTGCCCCTGGCTTTGCTGTGGGAACTGCTGTGACTGACTTTGTTGTTGGTACTGTTGAGGTTGGCCTTGCTGTTGTTGTTGATACGGCTGCTGTGACATCCCTTGTTGGTATGAATGTTGAGGCTGATTTTGTCCTGTTTGTTGGTATGTGTGCTGGGTCTGACTTGGCTGTACTTGTTGATATGGTTGTTGACCCTGTTGTTGCTGAGTCTGTTGAAAGGATTGTTGGGGTTTACCTTGCTGTGTTTGTTGTTGCTGTTGCTGTTGGTATGACTGCTGATTTTGACTTTGTTGTTTCTGGTACTGCTGCTGTTGTCCTTGTTGCTATAAATTTGAGAGTATTTTTATCTTATTTGTAAAAAAGTACTTACATCACTACAGAAAAGGCAAAAGAAATAGTACAGGAGGCCTCTATGACAACCTCTGTAGCAAATTAATTTTGACTTAACCCTTTACCACACAATCCCAAACTTAACGACCCTAAGAAAGAAAACTTTTGAGAACAATTTGGGAACAGGAGAAAATACTGGTGACCAGCATTTTCTCCTTTTTGCAAGATGTTTTCTAACCTTTCACAGACAAATCTCAGCATTTGTTGTCTGCAAATGCTTTAAATTTGGATCAGTTCCAAGTTTTGTTTTTTGGAAAAGGGCTAAAACAACCATATTTGGCAAGATATATCACTAGAGATTAGAAAAAATTCTTTGAAACCAAGAATTTCACTAAAAGCATGATAATGAATGCCAAAACCGATACTGCTTAATCATAAGGGTTTTTGTTATCTACACGCTACTACTATAGTTCTGTCAGCCATTATGTTTTGAAGACTCTTACGAACAGTCTTTAACAAAGAAACAAATGAACAAATGCATAGCAGAAATACAGGGAGCATGCAGGATTCGAACCTTGAGTGCCCAGACGAAAGGCCAACACCATAACCACTGAGCTAAAGAAAATTCTCCCGAACGCAGTTGTTAGGTATTGTATTTAAACCAGGATGAAGCCATGCATGAAGGAGTGGTCTCCCGTAACACACCCCCTCTTAAAGTCATCATTTATTGATGACTCAAAACCTTATTAGGCAGAAAGTCCGTTTTTGGACAACAAATGGGATTAATGCCTCAATGGCCAATCCCGGACGAGCCCCCATCTTACGAACAAAGTCCGTAACAAAGAAACAAATGAACAAACGCATAGCAGAAATACAGGGACCGGGCAGGAGTCGAACCTAGAATGCCCGGACGAAAGGCCAACATCATAACCACTGAGCTAAAGAGAATTCTCCCTAACACAGTTGTTAGGTATTGTATTTAAACCGGTATGAAGCCATGCATAATGGAGTGGTCTCCCGTAACAGACGACAAATTCATGGCCTGTGTAATAATTAGAACAAGCCAGTTATCTGGATGAAATGTTTTCAATAAATTTTGAATGAATTCATTAACTAATGAATGTTTTCAAAGGCACATCTACAGCTCTGGTCATTTAGCACTCATGTATGTAAAAAGCAAAATAAATTCTGAACTTTCACTGGTAAAAGAAACAGATTTCACAATATGTCTGACAGCGTCGATCAAAGATCATACTGCATGTTCTGTATGAGTACAAGAATAATCACTTCCTCCTACAATACACTGTTTACCAAAGTGCTTTGCTGCAAGATAATAAAAGTCCTTTGCAGAAGGCTATGTAAATAATTTAACTCTATTCACATCAACTGTGAAGCAACTTTTTTTCATCACTTTCTCTGATTGCTTCCTGAAATCCCAACCACTATTCATGCCATCATTTGGTACAGATCAACTCTTAACCAGACAACAAAATTTTGGAGCCTGGCCGGATAGCCCTGTGGTAATCCGACTTGTGTGACATGGTGGTTGTGAATTTGATACCCATTTTTGCCTGTCATCTCCGACGCATGTGAGAAAAGTAGTCAGCGACTTGGAAAGAAATTTTGGTCAGTACTGGTGTGAGAAAGCCGGGAAACACATGCTTAGATGCGCTGACATGATGTGATATGACCTTAGCTATTAAAAACAGTGTTAAACTGCAACAGACGCAATATAAAATTCTGGACTTGTCCAAATCCAATGTGGCTCAAATGAGAAGATAAAAATCTTGGAAAGGGTAGAAAAAACTGTGAGAAAAAAGGAAAAAATGCTAGTTATCAGCAGTTCTTCTTTTTCCCATGCTTCTTTCAAAAGCCTTCTACCTCAGGGTCATTCAAACACCTTATTAACAGCTTAATATTCCTTAAAAGCCACTTACTGTTGTAGCACTTTGTTGTTGTTGGATGGATGAAGTGCTAGACTGCACTTCTCTGCCTTGTTGTTGTTGCTGGTGTTGTTGAGTAGAGCCAGGGTCACTGCTACTTGGAGTTACATTCTCAGTCTCACTTGTTTTTGACTGGCTTTCAGCAGCCTTGCGTTCTCGCTCTCTCTTGACCTTGAATGCATGAAAAAAAGATTTTACAATTTTGTTTACCTATCATTCACTCCCTTTACTGCAAATCAAAACCTAATATGACTTACAAAATTCGTTGTAAACTTGCATTCATTGTTAAGATAAAAACTTTATTTTTCAAACAATTCAGAAAAAGAACAGAATGCAAAGAATATATTGAAATTTTACAGCTGTCTTTCTGGATATATTCTAATCAAATCAACCTTGAAACCTTAATAATAATTTTGATCTTTGATACTGGCTGACTCTACTCATTTCATGCCATGCTCTGTAAATAGGGGTAAATGCATCTACAAAAAGTATCAACCCAGGTCAGCCTGCACAGTCCACACTACTTTACTTGACTGGGAGAGAAAATGTCAAGTTTGCTACTTTAAGACTGACGTAAAGCTTGCTTAAAAGATTGGATAAACGTTCTCTACCTGAGTAATTCTGTCTCTGATCTGTTTAGTAACAATCCTCACATCTTCTTCTTGCAGAAACCCTGATTTTACCTGAGAGAATGAAGGGAAACAAATCTTAAAAGCCTTTTGGTATATAGATCTTGTTTTACAATGTTTTTTTTTTTTTTTAACCCTGTATTCATCAAAATTAATTAGGATGTCTTTTTGTTTTTGGTAAATCTTTTTGTGCTAAATATACATTTTCACTACATATACTGGGACTTTTTGATTATCGTTTAGAGTGAACATGCGGGCTATGTCGAAGTACATGTAGTGGGGGCAGTGGAGATTTAAGACCAGAATCATGTCATGTACGAAATTCGAAAACCTTAGGCATGCCTCATATGGAAGTCAAAGGGCTGTAAGGAATATTGTGTATTTATCAGTAAGATGAGAAACCCAATAATCATCAACTACATCAAACTAATCCCAAGTTTCCACATATCTAGATCAAAAATAGAAGGGACACTTCCATTTTAGCTGTGAATAATTACGTAAACATACTCAATATATACAACAAAACGTTTTGGAAATTATTACATCAAGAAAAAGCCATCAAACATATTTACCATTTCTTGTGCCACATTTTCAGCATTGTCATTACTCAAGTCAAAATCAAACTGAATTGCTTCATTTTCCTTATGTTTGTCTTTTCTCTTCCTGTTAATAGATAGGATGAGTAATATTGTGTAAATCTGCATGTGTTGGAGCTTAAACTAGCTTTGGCTTAGACACCAAAAACGTTATCAAAATTTAAATTTAGTCTGTGCATGAAAAATGTAATTTAGATAATAAATAGAAGATAATTTGTTTTTTTTGTCAAAGATCGAAAAATCATCAGTTATATTTTCACCAGTGGCTCAGCCACGAGTAAAAATATTACCAATAATGTTCATGAGATGAAATAAATTTCAATCTTTCACAAAAAAAAAATTATTTCATGCCCCTAACCCCTTTTTTGTTGAGACTTTCATCAAAATCCAGGACAGCTGTTTTTAGTAATTTCCAATGGCATACCCCCTCCACATAACAACACATTACTACATTATATAAAGTGTGAGAAATGTATGGTAAATTTTGTCATATTTCTATCTGTTTGAATGGTATGCGCTGTTTACCTCTGTAACTAGTGTGCGGAACTACTGTTTCCGCTTTCAATTGAAGATCTAGAAAATAAAATCAGTATTTTTCATTGGTAGTAACCAAGAAATATCAAACAATATTCCACTGTTATTGCTCGATAAACTACTGAAAGGCATGAAATAAATCTTCAATATCTAACAGATAACCTATGCTAAAATCTGAAACTTTCTGTTTTCAGTATTTTCTAGTGTTCCAAAATTGAGCACATCTAGAGGCTGAACATGAAAATAAAACAAAGGCATCAACAAAAGACCAAAACCTTGTTCGTTACTCAATGAAACTATTATCATACTTACTTTGGATCAACTACTCGAAGACGAAGCATAATAACATTCTCATTTTCTTCACCCTCTGTACTTGCCATCTCTACTTTCAGACCTGTGTCCTCTAGGAAAAAGTCATTCTGCAGCAGCTCTTTAACTATGTATCTGGATGTATTTTGGGGAAAAAATTACAAGTTAAGCACCTGAAAACATGATCATGGCTATTTTTCTGTCTCAAATATTTAGAATTATACAGCTTTCATATTAGGTTGTATACTTAGATTTACAGTTTTGCTTCTTTTTTATGTCTCCATTCAAAAGGAATATAGGATATTTTCATTTAAAAGGAATATAGGACATTTTTTGTCAAATCAAATAACATGCTCTCTTAGGCCAAAAAATACAAAAAAACTAAGGTCTCAGTATCTCCTGTAACATATCTGCAGCAAGATCATAAACAGTGCTTGTGAAAGATAAAAAATCAAACCTGGGTTAAGGCTTAATACATAAAGTAAATAAGCAAAGTATTGTTGCAAAAGGATAGTTTACTAATTACAAGCAATTTTGCCTTTCACTACAATATTTTGTAAAATGGTCTGTTGTGACAAGAAAAGGGTGTGTACATGTTTCATAACATTATATATAACTGGAACAATTCTACAACAGTTATTCTTGCTTTTCTCACTATTATTTCTCTCACCTTTGACCTTTCTTGTTTCGAATACAACCTTGTATGATCTCCTTGATTTCTGGATTATCAACTTTCTCAAAGGCCTCTGGTAAAACTCCCTGAAAATAATACAGAGAATCAAAACAAAATTATACAGAGGATATTTGTTTATTTCGGTGAAAGATTGAAAGTTTTTTCATGCTTCTAACCCTTTTTTTGTTGAGACTTTCATCAAAATCCAGTATAGTTGTTTTCAGTAATTCCCATGGACTACCCTCTCCACTAACATAGCATTACAATATTGGGTAAAGCACGAGAAATGTAGAGAAAATGCTTATAAATTACATCATATTTCCCTATGGTTGAATGGCATGCGCTGTTTACCTTGGTAACTAGCGTGCGGGAACTGCAGTGTCTGCCTTCAATTATAGAGTTAGAAAATATGAAATTGGTATTTTTCACAGGTTGTAACCATGAAATATCAATCCATAATCCACCATTATTCTCTATAGACTACCGAAAAGCATGAAATAATTTGTTTCCTATCATTTAGCTAACATGCTGAACTACAGCATAAGTAAAGAATTGAATTATCTATAAAATCAGTAAAGCTGCATCTCAAGGATTAAACTATAGGTCTGTATAGGTGAAAAATCCATTGTCAATTTACCTAGAGTACCAAAACAAACTGATCTCTGTTAAGGCCTCTGATATTCTGTTTAATCCTTTACCACACAATCCCAACTTTTAACTCTTTACCAAACGACAAAATTTTGGACTAGTCCAAATAGAAAGCATTTGCAGACGACAAAATAAATCTGAATCAAAAATTGAAAATCGATTTGGGAAGGGTAGAAAACATTGTGGGAAAAGGAGAAAATGCTGGTAACCAGCATTTTCTCCTTTTCCCATAATGTTTTCAAATGCTTTCTTTCTAACGGTCGTTAAAAGTCGGGATTGTGTGGTAAAGAGTTAAGGACCCTGAGAAAGAAAGCCTTTGAAAACACTGTAGGAAACAGAGAAATGCTGGTAACCAGCATTTACTCCTTTTCCCACAAACCAATTTCAATTTCTGAGTCACATTTATTTTGTTGTCTGCAAATACTTCGGTTTGGGCTTGTGTAACATTTTGTTATCTGGTAAAGAGTTACACCTTATATGTTTATATTCATTCCAGTCACACATACCAAGGAAAACATACTTTGTATATATGTATGTACAACCTATGAGCCCTGAAGCATCTAATACGTAATCATCAAAACTGATTAAGTAACAGAAATGTATCAAATACCTGAACTTCCAGTCCTATGTGAACATTTATTTTCAAACACAGATGTCAAAGGTCAAATAAAAATTCTCCAGCAAGTAAGTTACTTACACTAGTCACTTTCTTATAAATCTGGGCAGCATTTGTACATTCCTTGTAAGGATATTCTGATGTGGCCATTTCTAACATACACATACCAAAAGCGTAGACATCTACAGACTCATCATAATGCTCTTCATACATTTCTGGAGCCATAAACTCAGGTGTACCTTAAATTACAATAAGACGTAGGGAGTCTTTGATCTTGGTCACTGTAAAGGAAAACCATGAGGGGAAAGTGTGTTAATAAAATATTCTTATGAGTTTCGTTACAGATAATAATATAGCTGAAAAAATAAACAGATTAAAGTACATACATATAGAAAGAAAGAAATAACAAGTTTCATACTTCTGCAAAATTGTGGAGATGTTACCATGAATTAAAATATCACAAAACAGAGGATTTTCTTATTTCTTTAATTTAGTGAGAAAAGAAATGCATGCATTTAATAATTCTGAAAGGCAAAATGGACAAAAAAGGTTGTCAAACCAAAATAAGATACCAAATTCTTATTCCTTACTTGTGCCTGATCTTTTTCTATGCTGCCTAAAAGAGTTAACCATGGCAGAGAAAGGGTTGAATAAAATTCAATTTAGACAATAACTGAAAACTTTGATTGGGGAAAAAGGAGACTTTAAATTTTCAATAATATAAAACTGACCTACATGAATATGTGTTATAAGTAGTTATCAGCTAGTGCAAAAGACATTTAAAACAAGGAAATTCAAATTCAGATAGTACCTTCTTCACTTAAAGTTTCAAAGATTATAACAAGTATTTGTAGACTTCCACAACTGAATAGAAAATATTAATTAAGAGCCATGGGTGGCAAATTTCCCTTGTCTCTTTTTGTATAAGAGTAAAGTCAATGTAGAGCTACATTGTACTTTTAAAGTCAATAAAGTAAATATTACATAGCCCCAATAAATTTGTTTTCTTCAATAGCATTTTGAAGTGGTTACTTATATTGATAGAATACCGATGTATTTACTAACAAATAAAACCAGAAAAAAGTTATATCTAAAGTAAGATAATTGTTCACCTAATTTCTTTTTTATCACTTTTTTGTATTAATTTGAATTATGCTGCAAACATTGAAGAGTCTTCTTTTCAAGATATATTCTGTGTGATAATGTTTACAAGTCTTTGAAAACTAAGGCAGGTAACCTAAATTCATCTACATCATAATCTTCCACAGGAATCTAACATTAGTCAGAGGTACACCACTAAGATACTGGTAACATGAATTTCCTAATTGATATTAAATAAAGGTATGCGGCATTATCTTTATTTATTATTATGGATTGGTATGAACTTTAGAATAGCACATCAAGTAATCATTCCAAATAACATTTACTCTAACAGATCTATTTCACTGAATTTCTTTTATAAAATAATAGAATCTTTGAAAACAAAAGAATTGAGAAATCCAAATCTTACTGAAGACAAAAGGAAATAAAAACTGAATATCAAAAAAGTTTCTTAACTCTTCACCAAACCACAAAACTTAAGTCACTCAACACATTTGCAGCTGACAAAACAAATGTAACTAAAACATTAAAATGCATTTTTAAAAGGGTAGAAAACATTGTGGGAAATAGAGAAAATGCTGGTTACCAGCATTTTCTCCAATTCCCACAGTGTTTTCAAAAACTTTCTGTCTTCAGGATTGTTAAAACTCAGGATTGTATGGTAAAGGGTTTTTTGGCACAGTAATTACAAAATCATTAGAATTCATTACACTTGGAATGTATCATATATCACAGGATTCTTTCATTTGACAAAATATTATCAATACAAAAATTTCTCACCTGCTTTGAAAATTGCTATCTGCATTTCAAACTGCATGAAAAACAGTTTATCTGATTTTAAATGCATGAAACATAATTATCAACTTTTACAAGAACAATCGTAGCACTAATAAGGTAACAGACTTACCAACTTTGGTCTGTTTTTCTCTGTTTGAACTGTAATGGACTGCTTTAACAAGAAAAGCACTACAGTGATACATAAGTCTACATTTGCACTGTAAAAAGCTTATGATCTACATTACAAAAGTATTGAAACTTATGGACGCTTACCAATTACACTTTTAGCAAAGGATTTGTTCTTCAATACAGCCAAACCAAGGTCACCAATTTTCACAGAGCCTGTTGTACCAGTGATGAAGATATTGTCACATTTCAAATCTCTGTGTATCACAGGTGGTGTTCGTGTATGTAGATAGAGAAGACCTTTCAAAATCTGGCGACACCAGTTCTTCAAGACTTTCATGTTGATTTTTTTGAATCTCTTAATGTACCTGAAAAAATATGAATGGCATTAAAATCAATACTAAGTTCCATAAATGCACTTTTTCAATTAACCTCAATAATATCTGTTTTTGAATTCATGTATCAAACAGGCTTTTCTGCATTAGCAACCTCAACCAAATAATGGCAGCTACATGTATATATGAAAAAGTAGTAAATGTTGTCTTATCAGTTCCGTATTTGTGTTCACATGCCATTGTAATCCATTTCCATACATACTAATAATTGGGCATTTCCTTATTTGACACAATGAGTATGAGAAAATACATGTATGCAGAAACAGAAAAAGGCAATACATGTATAACATTTGCAAAATTTGCAAATTTTTGAAAAGCTATCCAGCTTTCTCGATCAAACCTAATAATGCTTTCATGATTTTGAAATTGTTCATCCATTGTCCATTGATGAAACTTAATTATATATCAGTATTTAATGCACCACTTTCAAAGATATAGCCTTAACTAATGCAAGAGGATAACAAGAGGGCCAAAATGGCCTTGGATCGCTCACCTGAATTTTTGAGAGGACCATAGCCAATTTTTTTTGAGGTATTGAAACTTTGGAAACAAAATCATTATTTTGCCAAGCAATTTTGAAAAGGTCACCTGTAAAAGTCGTTTCAAAATCTGTCACCACCCCTACAATCATTACCACAGCAATGATTTTGATGAATCAGAATTCTGCAAATAAATTTTTGGATAGATCACCCAAGGACAATTTCTTGAAGAAGAGCACATGCTCGATAGTGACTAAAAACATATGTCGAACAAGAGCACCACATGCAGGTGCCAACAATTGGCTGTTGTTTTTCGACGGATAAAAATTTCCCTAACAATTTTTGAAATGGGTCACCCTAGGAACATTTCTGTAAAATTATTTCAAAATCTGACCAGCCATTCCAGAGAAGAAGAATTAAGAAATTCCTCTTCATGTCCCTATAGTGCGAAGAAGAATTAAGAAATTCCTCTTCATGTCCCTATAGTGCAAATAGCCCCCACCACCAGAGCCATGTTTCAGATCACAATTTTACGAACAATTTTTGAAAAGAGTCACCCAAGGAACATCTCTGTGAAATTATTTCAAAATCTGACCAGCGGTTTCAGAGGAGAAGATTTTCAAAGAATTCTTAGAAAATTCCATTTGGTTGCCATGGCAACCAGAGTTTTTGATGAAATCAAATTCTGTGAACACTTTTTAAAGATAACCTCCGAAGGAACATTCCAGCCAAGTTTGGTCCAAATTGGCCCAGCGGTTTAGGAGGAGATGATGTTTAAAGAATTGTTGACGATGCACGACGGACACTGGGTGATCCTAAAAGCTCCCCTTGAGCACGTTGTGCTCAGGTGAGCTAAAAAGAGCATTTCCTATCTCCATTTTTTGCAGGTAGAAAATCTCATTTAATGCTTTACCAAATATGGTAGACCTGTCTTTTAACGATCAAAAGCAGGCATTTGATATTGTAGAAAACTGAGACATCAACACAAAAACCATCATTTGTGCCACCTTTGTTGTTTCTAGCTGCTCTAAATTTGCCTAGCCTAAAGTTTCGTCATTTGGTAAAGGGTTAATAAACAAACAGATGGCACATACTATATTCCAAATAGTGAAATATGTCTAAATAGAAATATTACTCTGTATGAGGGCTGTCAATAATGGTTTAAGGAGGAAAAAAAAGAACAGTATATACATCATTTCAGCAAAATTCTATGGAAAAATCAGAAATGACAAAAGAGTTAAAATTTCAACCCATCATACTTAATCACTGACATCTTTAATTGTTATCACTATGATTTTTTTTTTAGAGAACAGTAACAGGCTTTCAAATGAAAAAGGATTCTGTGTGGCTTAGAGGTTATGTTTGTGGCTCTTTAATCAACAAGTTAGATCCTATGCTGCAATGTTTATTGTCACTGGTGCATCACTGGAAAGGCAATGCTGAGCCTCAGCATGGTACTGGTGATACATAAATAAGTGAGCTGTTGCCTCAATAAAACTGGAAACAGAGGCAGAGGACAATTCAAACAGTTATGGTAAATGTTTGAATTTAGGCACAACAACATCTTTGTTCCCTCAAATAGAAGATCATTATATTATATAAACCCTAACAAACAATAAGGCTCAGTCAGTGACATTATTTACTTCCTTCAGTGATCAGATGCAAATACCCTTGTGACCCATCATAAAATTGAAAATTTGACAGGACTAAAATTGTACCCAGTGTATTCTCTACAGTGTGATTTTGTGTATTTTCTTTTTTTTTAACATATATTTGACAAGCTTGACCTGTTACAATTCTATAGTTGCATTTTTTCTAACACATTTTAATATTAAACTCCATTTCTTCCAATAATCTGATAAAAAAATATCTGTGAAGAATCTGAATGATATATTTCACTGGTTCCCAAAGCAATGTATACTGTTCTCCAATGCAAAAGCAGGGACCAGTTGAACCAGTATCTGACATTAAATGGGATTTTTTTCTTGGAAAAAAACTTGGAGCCAATTAAGTCTCATTTCAAGCATCAAAGAAACCTTGATTATTACTTGACATGAAATGTTGCACCAAAGAAACAATGGTGTTTTTAGCATCAAAGAGAAAACAAGCTGATCTCGATGGTAAATTTGATAAAATTCAGGACAGGTTATCATCAAAAGGTACCAAACCTTGACTTTTACACTGCATAAAATGTTGTCAGCACAAAACAAACAGCAACTTTTGACCATGTTTTCTACAAAGAGGGTCACTTTTCTTTAGTATGTTTCTTTAGTTTGTAGGACTTGACATATTGAATTCTGGTGATATCAATGAAAAACACAAGAAAAGTATATTATGCATTAAAACTTTGTTCATTCATCATTTTTTTGAAAATCACAAAGAAATTTGAACCCCAACTTTGCCTTTTGACCCCTAAATTCACCAAAGGTGGTAAAAAATGACGCTCAAAATCTACATCTGGAGAAAACATCAACATCTGACAGAAAAAACATGAGATTCACAAGCTTCTCAAAAACCAAGGTCATGTTGATCCCGATAACCTCTCGTTTCAGAAGAAATATTTAAATGCTTGAACACAAGCCTGAGACTTCATTTAGAAAATATCATAATCACAATGAAAAGTTCTCATTTCAAACCCAGTTTTAAAAAAAATTTCTCTGCCAATATTTTAAACTATGACTTAGCCCGCCTGTACAATAACAGATTGTCATCTTCACAGTAATTTCCATACTTTTAATTATAAGATTTCAATTTCAATGCCTTTTAACATCTGCTTTGCTTACTTTTGGCAGCCATTGTTACTTTAGATTCTTTTCAGAGAGTCTGAAAGGGACCATAGCAGGATCATTTCTGTGATACTTGAGTACATCTACTGAAAATTTCAGTGACCGAATTATGCTAGAAAAATACTTCAGATACTAAATACAGCACAGAATGTCACTTCAGCCTTTGGAGATCTGTCAACACCCACAGCTATCAGCTGTGCATGTAGATTTGACAGCAGTTTAATACTGAAAATTGAGACTACAAATCTGTGTCCAGTTCAGATCAAGGAGCTTGTCATTGTTGCTAATATGCAGTCTGAGCTTGCTCCATAGTTTTGTACTCTGTTTGAATCAACAGCTGACTGCAGAGTGGTGGTGTGTGAAAAGAAGGAATTGTAAGAAACGTAGTTAACTCTTTACCCGACACACTGAAATTTTAGATTTGTCAAAATTGAAAGCCTTTGGAGAAAACAAAATAAATGTGACTCAAAAATTGAAATTTGTTATGGGAAGAGTAGAAAACATTGTGGGAAAAAGAAAATGCTGGTTACCAGCATTTTTTCATTTTCCCACCATGTTTTCAAAAGCTTTCTGTCGTTAAAAGTTTGGATTGTGTGGTAAAGAGTTGACCCTCTACAACACAACACAATTTTTGACTTGTCCAAATTGGAAGCATTTGCAGACAACAATATAAATGTAGGTGAAAATTAAAATTTGTTTCAGGAAGGTAGAAAACATTATGAGAAAAGGAGAAAATGCTGGTAACCAGCATTTTCTCCTTTTCCCATAATGTTTTCAAAAAGCTTCTTTCCAAGGGTCGTTAAAAGTAGGGATTGTGTGGTAAAGGGTTAAATTAAGAGATATTTAAAACTCAAGCCAGCATGGCACAGCATGGCCACCATACATTTAACCCTTTACCAAACAATTCCAAGTTTTCTTGTAACCAGCATTTTCTTCTTTTCCAACAATATTTTCTAACCTTTTCAAAAAATGGAACCATCTGAGTCATATCTAATTTGTTGTCTACAAATGGTTTCAATTTGGACAAGTCTAAACTGAGGACAACTATAGCCAATTTATTCATTGCATTAAAAGAACAATTCACCCTAAAAGAGCTTTTCACAAATAAAATTGCCTTTCTGGCAAGTGTAGATTAAAATCAGACAACACAAAACAGATAGTCTGATCTTTGATCTACACTGTTCACTTTGCTTAAAGGCTATTTCCATTAGGTTACTATTTCTTGAGTCGGTTCCTAGACTTAAAATGTCTGTTGGGCTTATTCGTGTACTCTTTAGGTAAATTCCTTGCATGAACAACAGTCTGGTGCACCAGGATAAAAACATACCATCTGATCATTGCCCTGCACTGTCTAACATCGTGGTGTTTTTAACCTGTAATTGCTATAACTGTCTTTTGGCAAGTGACAGAAATATGTGCTCTATTAACACTCAAAGCACCTCTCACAACTTTCAATGCCTTTGCGGCCAGTGTAGATCAAGACTGTCTGAACAAAAAAATGCAGCCTGATCTTTGATCTAAACTATCCACTTTGCTATGAAATCTTGACAATAGGAACATGGAAATTGCAATATTGTATCAGTCTTATTTCTATACTGAAAATGTCTGTTGGGTTTACTCGACAAAATAAAGCTTTTAAAAACAATGTGGAAAAAGGAGAAAATGCTGGTAACCAGCATTTTCTTTTTCCACGATGTATTTTCCCCTTCCTCTTCCAAAAGCAAGTCATACAATTTGAATAGAAATAAATCTGTCGTTTTCAAATGCTTTCAATTTGGGCCAGACTAAAATTTTGCCATTCGGTAAAGAGTTAACCTTTAAAGATCCTTTCACAATAATAATTGCCTATGCAGCCAGAGTAGATCAAGATCAGGCTGTGTAAAACATGCAGTCTGATCTTTGTACACTTAGCTGAAACATTCTGAACAAGAGCAACCTTATAACTGCAATTATTTGGGTCTAATTTCTCGACTGAAAATGTCTATTGGGTTTGTTTTGTGCTCTTAGTTAACTTCACCCTGGTCAAGTTAAGACCTGCATGAAAAGAAACAACACAGTACAGACAGATAAATGTGAAGCAGACATCAAATGGATCTCCAAAACATATGTTACAGGCTGAATCATTGACATCATCAGAACCGGAGTTACAGATCTTGAATGATAGAAATTTTGTGTTGATGACTCATTCTCAGTATTACAAAGAAAATATGCATGTAAGAAGTAATCAAGTGCATACTGCTGTTATAAAACCTTGAAATGCATTTTCTGCTTAAGTTGCAATCAATTTTTTGGATACAATACAGTACACTTTAATGTGGGGTCTCTCTATTAACCCTTTACCTTACAATGCCGACTTTTAACGACCCTGGGAAAGAAGCCTTTGGAAAACCTTATGAGAAAATGCTGGTAACCAGCATTTTCTCCTTTTCCCACAATGTTTTCTACCCTATTAAAGAAAAATTGAACTATTTGGGCCACAATGAAATTGTCGTCTGTAAATGCTTTGAATTTTGACAAGGCTAAAATTTTGTCGTCTGGTAAAGGGTTAAAGCCTGATTTTGCTACATAAACTACTTAGCTCTTAGCCCTTTACCACAAAACTTTAGAACTGTCCAAATTCAAAGCATTTGCAGATGACAAATAAATTGTGGCTCGAATGATGGGATTTGTCTTTGGAGGGGTAGAAAACATCGAGGAAAAAGGAGAAAATGATGGTTACCGTTACCATCATTTTCTTCTTTTTCTACAATGTTTTCATGAGGCTTATCACTTAGGGTTGTTAAAACTCAGGACTGTTTGGTAAAGGGTTAAAGTGCATTATGTAGATGACCTTTGGTCTTGAAGGAGACAAATTCTGAAACATTGCTAATATAATGAATTATTTCTTCTTTTGCCACAATGTGTTCAGACCTCAATTAATTGTTTTTCCCTTCTGAACAAGCAAATTTTGAAAGAAATCTGCCATGAGGGGATCAGTAAAATGAAACAGACATTTTCAAACAGAACAAGGAACCAAGACTTACACTGAATTTCCAGACTGTCATTGTATCGAATGAAGTATTGGACAGTAAAGATCCAAGTTCAGAAAGCACATCTAGTGCAGTCTTAGCCCTCAGTCTACAAGTATCTTTAACATTTATAATTGCTTTTCAGTTAGTCTAGAATCTAGATCAAGATCAGGTCCCCTATTTATCAATCAGTCTTAAAAACTATCCTAGTCTTATTCTAGATTTAGATAGTATCACAAATTCTGATCGGCTATACCAAATGCTTTAGCCAACCAGAAGTTGTGTTACTTTCTAATTTAGAAAATGACTGAGAATGAGATTAAGAATGTTCTTAACCCTTTACCACATAATCCCGACTTTTAACGACCCTGAAGAAGAAGCCTTTTGAAAACATTGTGGGACAAGGAAAAAATGCTGGTAACCAGCATTTTCTCCTTTTCCCACATTGTTTTCTACCCTATCAAACAAAATCGCATCACTGAGCCACATTGAAATTGTCGTCTGCAAATCCTTTCAATTTGGACAGGTCTAAAATTTTGTCGTGTGGTAAAGGGTTAAGAATGGTTGGTGAATATGGAACCCCACCTTTACAGCCTCGATTTCCCATGGCAACAATATTTCTTTTATTTGACTCCATTTCCATATAGATTCAGAATTTGAATCTTATCAACAAGGTATTAACAAAGCTTAGTTACAGTCTTTGGCTCTGACCATATTTTCAAATTTTAAGCCAGTCAAAAAGCAGCTCCATTAGACAGTATCTCAAGGAAGGAAAACTAAACAGGATGTGGGTCAATTAACTTGACCTTATTACAGGCGGAAATCTAAACCCTAACGACAGATGCAGCAGCATTAATGAGCTATACTGATTTTTCACTTCTTTGCCCTACTGTAAAACGGTAAAATATAAATGAAAATTAAATGATGCTGATATTCACAATATTTTAGTAACAGAAATCTACAGTAGATAAATCTTCAACTACAGGATCAGTGCTCAGTTTCAAAACAAGAGGGCCATGATGGCCCTTAAGTCACTCACCTGAGTCATTTGACCAAACATGACCCATTTTCAATCTCTTTCGAGATATTATGACAAACATTTATAATGACCTTGTTTTTGACCCAACAAAACCCATTTTCGTACTTGTCCGAGGTATCATCAAGACATACAATCTTACCAACTTTCAAGAGTTTTGGACAAAAAATGTGGCATCTAGATCGTACACAAGGTTTTTCTCAGATTTGACCTAGTGACCTAGTTTTTGACCCGACATGACCCATTTTCGAACTCGTCCGAGATTTCATTAAGACAAACAATCTGACCAAGTTTCATAAGTATCGGACAAAAAATGTTGTCTCTAGTGCGTACACAAGGTAAAAGATGACGACGGACAATGGAGGACACACGACACATGACAGACTACGGACACAGCACGAACACAAAAGCTCACCATGAGCTAAAAAAACAAGAGGGCCTTGATGGCCCTGAAGTCATTCACCTGAGTCTTGACCAAACATGACCCATTTTACAAACATTCTACCAAGCTTTCATAATGATTGGAAAGAAAATTTGGCCTCCAGCTTGTACACAAGCTTTTTCTAGAATTTTTCTCAGTGACTTACTTTTTAGCTAAACACAGGTCATTTTCCCATTGTAGAAATTATCAGAACTAAGATTCTGACCATCTTTCATGAGTATTGGACTGAAAATGTGGCTCCTAGAGCAGTGCTTGCACTGCCAATAGAAATTATCGACAATTGTTGATTAATTAATTCAGCTGTCGATTAATTCTTCCAACTGTCGATAAAAATTGTCAATTAATTTATTCCCCAAAAAGTGGGGTAAAAGTTCCTTTATTTGCCTGGATCAAGTGTTATTTTGCACCGGAAATGCGTGGTAATCGCTTGTTTCACACCTTGGCTGACACAACCTTAGGTAATCGACAGGTCACAATGGGGAAAATTATGACCAGGTATATCCCATGGCACGTGTTATTATTCTAAGCCACTAATTGGAGAATAACTGGCGATTATTGTTTGTTTCACTTTAAATTTTGATTGACCATTTTAACTGACGAAGTAACAGAATGCCTTGGATTTCCATACCACTAAAAACGGCGATGGCGAGTTAATGAAACCAATTAGATATCACTTATTCGTTTACACTGCTCACTTAAACCGCCGTTTTTTAAATATTAGCGAAAAAAAGAAGTGTAATCTCCGTTTCCTTCACTATATAGTGTGACATATAGTGTGACTTACCTACCTCATTGACCTTATTTGAAAATAATTAAGGTTAACAGATCATAAAGGGAGGTAAATCATCATGTAATAGAAAATTTTCCCCAATTACTTGTGCACATCATTTACTACAATTATAAATAAAATTACTGTTTGGGAAAGAAGAAACCATTTATTAGAAGAAACCAAGACTTAAAAGTCTCTCTGCTTTTATGCAAATATTGTGGGAAAAGGAGCACCATCCCAGGAAATGGTGTAGAACAAATTTTCCTTTCCCCACAATATTTTCTACAATGTAAGATTAAAATAAAAGTTTCGTTGTTTGGTAAAGGACTAACCGTTCATTTAAAGAAACTAGAACTTAAAAGTCTTTATGCTTTTATGCAATTATTGTGGGAAAAGGAGCACTATCCCAGGAAATGCTATAGAGCAAATTCTCCTTTTCCCACTATATTTTCTACCGAGTAAGATTGAATATATATGATCATTCTTTTATTATTGTAATGGACATAATTATGTGAATTAAAGTTTTAACTCTTTACCACACAATCCCGACTTTTAAAGACCCGGAGAAAGAAGGCTTTGGAAAACATTGTGAGAAAAGGAGAAAATGCAGCATTTTCTCCTTTTCCCACAATGTTTTCTACCCTATCAAAACCAAATTTTGTCATTTGTGTGACCTTTAATTTGTTGTCTGCAAATGCTTTCAATTTGGAAAAGTCTAAATTTTTGTTGTTTGGTAAAGAGTTAAACTATGAGTAAAAAATCAAGTTTGTTCAGTGCTACATGTGCATGTCTTTTTTTTTTAACCAACTTCGTGTGCTAAATTTGTCAATTATTTTTTTCAAGAAAAAGTTGTTGGCCATTATTTTACTTGGGTCAGAGCTAGCACTGCTAGAGCATACACAAGGTTTTTCTGAGTATTGGAATGAAAATGAAGCCTCTAGAGCATACACAAGGTTTTTCTAAGATTTGACCTGATGACCTAATTTTTCATCCAACCTGACCCATTTTCAAACTCCTCTGAGATGTCATCAAGACAAACATTCTGACCAAGTTTCATGAGTATTGGACTGAAAATGTGGCCTCTACAGCCTATACAAGGTTTTTCTAAGATTTGACCCAGTGACCTAGTTTTTGACCCCACTTGACCCACTTTTGAATTCCTCCAAGACAACATAAAGACAAACATTCTGACAAACTTTCATGAGTATTTGACCAACAATATGGCCTCTAGAGCATACACAAGGTTTCTGTAAGATCTGACCCAGTGACCAAGTGTTTGAAACGACATGACCCATTTTTGAAGTTGTCTGAGACATCATCAAGACAAACATTCTGACCAAGTTTCATGAGTACTGGACTGAAAATATGGCCTCTAGAGCCTACACATGGTTTTTTAAAAGATTTGACCCAGTGATCTAGTTTTCGACCCAACATGACCCATTTTCAAAATCATCCAAGTACTAATAAGAAAAACATTCTGACCAAATTTCAAGAGTTTTCTACTAAAGATGTGGCCTCTTGAACACACACAAGGTCTAAGATTTGACATAGTGACCTAGTTTTTGACCCGACATGACCCATTTTCGAACTCATCTAAGACATTATAAAGACAAACATTCTGACAAACTTTCAAGAGTTTTGGACTGAAAAAGTAGCCTCTAGAGAAAACACAAAGTTTTTCTAAGATTTTACCTAGTGACCTAGTTTTTGACCTGACATGACCCATTTTCGAAATCATCCAAGATATTATCAAGGCAAACATTCCCACCAAGTTTCAAGAGTTTTTGACTGAAAATGTAGCCTCTAGAGCGTACACAAGGTTTTTCAAGGATTTGACCTAGTGACCTAGTTTTTGACCCGACATGACCCATTTTTGAACTCGTCTAAGATATTATCAAGACAAACAATCTGACCAAGTTTCATAAGTATCAGACAAAAAATGTGGCCTCTAGAGCGTACACAAGGTAAAAGTTGACGACGGAAGATGGACGACGGACACAGCACGAACACAAAAGCTCACCATGAGCACTTTGTGCTCAGGCGAGCTAAAAAAAAAAAAGTATCATTTAGCTCAAATCCACAAACAGACTCATTTTCCCACTTGAGTTGGTTATTTGAGACGCATTTCACTTACAATAACAGAATTTTGATATCATTCTCAAATCCTGAGTTGACCCAACATTTCAGACTCAACTCAGAGCAAAATAAAAGGATGTAACCAGTTAACAGACTGAGGTCCATTATTTTGCTGAGTTGTGTCTGAAATGTTGTGTCAACTCATGTGCACTCAGAATTTGAAAATGTTTATAAATGTGTTAATGTCAGATGGCTAAGACAGTATCTTTGGTACGCTGTTGAAAATCAGTAGGGATCAAGTTATCATATAAGAATGAACTTGCAAACACTGTGACATACGGGAAAATTGTTCTCTACCAGCAGTAACTGTTTCTCCTATTCAATTTTAAAAGGTAATTTGCTGCATGATGGAAAAAGCTGTACACAGGAAGTAAAATGTTGAAAAATTTGCACTTTTGGTTACAGCTGAGCTTCCTTGTAACTCCAGAATGAACAATCAATATCAGAAAATTGCGACTACATGAGGCTTTTCCTTGTGCCAGCAACTGTTATTTTACTGATGTAACTTTTGTATATCAAATTCCAGATGTATCTTCTCTGAATAATTGATGTTAACCACCTTTTGTGTTGTATTTGTGAACTATAGATTATCATATTCTATTGGTGAAAGTTCACTCTTTGCGTGCTTCAGGCAGTTTCAAGTGCCTTTGTTGACATTTTTATTGCGATCACTGTGAAAATACAATCTGATCTTGGATCAACACTGCCCATTAATCTCAAGTCATTGTATAATATGGATCAAATTTGCCTAAAAACTGGCTGAATCATGAAGTAGAATGGTACATGTACTCTTCAACGCAAAAAATTTGACCCAGATCAGCCAGTGTAGACTGTGCAGGCTGACCTAGTTGATACTTTTTGTAGATGCATCAAGCATCTTTTCAGAGCATGACTCAATTATATTTTACTGTTACAGCATACAATATCTTTATTAACCCTTATCCTGCTGAGTAACTAAAATGAAATTTTCAGTTAGACGGTAAAACCCCAAATATTGCTGTTTTAAAGCTATGTTTTGGGGAATAATATCACCTTATCGAACAGTGTAGATCCAAGATCGACTGCACATTCTGTGCAGTCTGATCTTGATCTACATTGTCCGCAAAAGGTCAGAGAGTCGCGCTTAGCAGCCTAAGAGTTAAGAAAGACAAATAAAAAATTTCACAATCTTAGTTGTTGAAACATCATCATCAGGAATAATTGTTCTTTGAGTTAGCTTGCGTATATGTGGAGGGCACAAAAACCAGATTCATAAGATTTGAGCAAGGATCAATAAGTATGAGATAATGGACCATTCTAGCAATTAGGGGAATCAAGATAGGCAACAACTTTGAAACTTTTAGCAAATTCAATGATGGATTGTATACAAGACATCTCAATGCTCAGTCGTGTGCTCTTGACTGTGTCACTTACTACTAATTAGGAAAGTTAAGATGCAAGTTTTGACTAACAATAAAGAAGCTTCGTCAAAAAAACTACCTACATGTAGATTCATATGTGTTTTGTATGACTCATTTCATATAATGACAGGTAATTTCATAGACACAAGTTTTGAACTTACGCAGGTTGAAATCAGCTTAACTCCAGTATAAAACAAAAGATGGGAATATAGCAATTCAGATGTGCTGAAACAACAAATTTTAACTCGTTCAACCTTACATCAGACAACTGGGTTACAATGTATCAAGGAGAGATATTTTCCTCTCAAAACCTCAACAGTGCAACCATATTACAACAAGTTTACAAGTCATGATAGAAGATCCTGACCCTTTTTAAGCAAATCAGTATGACACAGAAAATAACACCATGTTGTGTATAACCATGTTATACAGTTTTAATCACATTCCTATGTCTACAACAGCACTAAATACGTAAAAATGTCTCTAATTATGGGGAGGGTAATAAACAGAAAAGGGTTATCAAAGACTAAAAAGCAGTATAGATGGTTTTTTTCTCCTTAATCTCTAAACATTTCAGATGTTATTCTCACATCTACAGGGACCTCACAGTACACATCCATCATTGTTTATGGCTAGTTACATCTACATGTATTTGTTCAAGTAACATTTAACTAATGCTAAAAGTAAACCATCATTCAAGTGTAGTTATCATTACAAGTATCCCAATGGACAATCTAGGCCTGGCATAATGATGCTCTGGATAATGCCTGAGCCCAGTGTTTTTATACCACTATATTATAGGCTAAGTAATATCTGTTGCAACTTGGATATCTTGTAAACTTTTTTCTCTCATCCTTTACAAACAATCATCAATCACATAATTCTTTCATTTGCTTTGAGGAAGATATAAATTTCTCCTACAAACAACAATTTACCACTTTTTTGACACAAAAAACAAAATGAAATGCTGTATGCTGTTGCAGAAAGGAAATAATTATCTGCGTTAAACATTGATTGTAAAGAAACTGGCCAAATCCCACAAACAGACCCCTACTCTTCTGATCTTAATTTGAAAAGAACTTATCTTTAATACTTACGTTTTTAATGTGCCTGATGTCATTAGCTCTGTCACCAGTACAATGATCCTTTTGCCTCTTTGATTAGTTTGGTCAAAAGAGTCGTAAAACCTGACGATATTCGGATGTTGAAGCTCTTTCAGCATTTCTGCTTCTTCTCTAAATCTTTGTCTCTCGCTTTTGTTCCATTTCTTGTCCTGAAATTAGAAAATTTAAACAAATCCAATTATGACTTGGTATTCCAGTGTTTCATGTACGAATTTGCAGCTGAGAGTTCTGCCACTTGTAAAATGAAGGGTCTTTCACAAACAACCCTAAATTTCACTCTAATTCCGAAAAGAGATATGAAAAGTACTGATGGAAACAAATAGCCAAATATCATCTGCTATTTGTTTGGGTTTACATGCAAAAAATCATCAGCTTCCCAGAATCAGTATTAATCTAAACTAGTAAAGTAATACCAAAATAAATTCATCTTCACAGCTTTGGTATGTGTTTGGATGGAAAGGTAGTACTTCACTCATATTTATTTTGATAAAGGGAGACATGTAAATTAATCGATTTATTCAAATCAAGAAGAAAAAAATGGCAGACATTTTTTTTTTTTCATAAAATCAAAGTCGGTAAGGTGACAAAGGGAAGCCACTCTTGATTCATAGGAATGATCTGATACAGTTGTGCTGGCTGTGAACATTCAAAGTGATCAAACACTAATTGCTTAATTATTTTTACACGCGATTGTCGCGCACTGGTTTTGAAATGTGCAGGAGTTATGAAAAACTCGGGCGATTCTCGCAATTGCATGCTCTAGAGCAGAACTGGTCACAGTGAAAGGGAAAGGTACCAAAAAGTGTAAAATGTAGATCTAGCTTTTGAAAAAAGGCATTTGAAAAACTGTCTCTTAAAATTTCTGCTATGACTGCAGAAATTAGGAGTAGGGGTCACAAATGAGCCTAAAAAATTAGAAGCTGGCAGAAACACTGGATAATGGGTAGGGGTGTAACGATACATCGGACTATCGATGGATCCCGATGGCAAGCGTGTCGATGCTACTGCATCGATTGTTTAGTTGAAAATCGATAATTATCGCCGATATCTACCTCAAATATCGATAGTTTCGATAGTTTCACTGAACAGAAAGAGAGAGAAAATAAGGTAATTCACTAATATATTCGGATGCCCTAAAAGTTCGGACACTTTAAATTATTTACAAAAGTATTTTATCTTTATTCCTTTCTCTTAACATTTCCAAAAGTAAGTTTTCCTAAATATTCAGACATTCTGTAACGTTAATTTCCCAAAATATTTGGCAGGTAATTTTTTCCTAAATATTCGGACATTCTGTAACATTAATTTCCCAAAATATTTGGCAGGTAATTTTTTGGAATATGTTTTCAGTAATGATCAGACTAAACAGAACACGCTGTCTGATCTTGGATCTATACCATCCATTTCTGTTCTATGACTTACCCCATATTAGAAAGCTACTTATTTCTCGGGCTAAAAAAGGTAAGAAAATGTCTTAACAGTGATCCCACTCGCGAAAATTATTGTGTAAATCATGTTATAGTATTGAAATTCACGTAACAAATTCTGGTCACATAAGAAAATGCATGGACAATAAAGGCCATTATCCGCTTTTCATGTATAAAATGACAGGTTTTGAAGTTACTTCTTACCCTTACTGACAATTGTTTTGTCAAATCATGTGGAAATACCTATCCAGAAATTAACAGACATTAAAAACTGATCGGTGTAAAAAACACAGAAACCCATGACACAACAAAATGTCTCTTTGACATCGTCTGATCAGTCACTTCAGACCCTCTTTTCAGCTTTTTAATGACTTTAAGCAGTAAATTTATACAAATATCTTAATATAACACACTTTTTTGTTGCAAATTACCAATATGGAATGCTTTACGTCTAGTTGGGAACCATTAGGCCTACTGTCATACCCTCTAATATAGGATCTTAACCCCAGATTCACAGCTCAGGGGGTAAGTGTACCCTTGAAATAGAAAGCTTGTGGGAACACTGGATTAAAACATATGCATTTCAAGATTAAAAAGGCGAAACTACATGTATAGGTCTACTACAGTTTTGACTCCTTCACCGGTACTGTAAATAGATCTAAATTTGTCGGATTTTATCCTTATTGTTTCGGATACACATTCATACAACAAGGTAAAACGTATTATTTCGGCCACCTCATTTTTTTCAGAATGATAATTTCCTAAAGATTTGGAGACTACACAATTTTTTTTTCTGTCAATATATTGGCCAATCATAGGTAAATCAAGATAAATTTTATCAACTCAAAAAAAAAAAAACAAGAGGGCCAATATGGCCCTGGATCGCTCACCTGAATTTTTGAGAGGACCATAACCAACTTTTTTTAAAGTATTGAAATTTTGGAAACAAAATCAGTATTTTGCCAAGCAATTATAAAAAGGTCACCTGTAAAAATCATTTCAAAATCTGTCACCACCCCTACAATCATCACCACAGCCATGTTTTTGACGAATCAGAATTCTGCAAATAAATTTTAGGATAGGTCACCCACAGACCTTATCCTGAACAAGAGCACATGCCCGATAGTGGCTAAAAATATTAAGTTGAACATGAGCACCTCATGAGAGTGCCAATGATTGGCTGTTGGAACCTTGCTGGATAGTAAAATAAAATTCCAAATCGCAAAAGGGGCATAATTTGGACAAAACAATTTTGCAGTTAACTGCCCTCGTTGTATGGGTTGCTTTTTACTAGTGAACAATTATTCCGAGTTTTAAGTACATGTGTTGAGTGGAAGCCGAGATATAACAAAATGTCAAAGTTTTTGCACAACAACAACAACGCAGATGACGCCAACAGGGCTATGTCAATACCTCGATGTTTTCTTTGAAAACAGCTAAGCTAAATAAGGGGTATAATATAAGGATCATTTCTGTGAAATAACTTCAAAATCTGAATAGTGGTTTCAGAGAAGACAAAATTTTTAAGAATTTCTTCATGTCCTCAGAGAGCAAATAGCTTCCACCCGCCACAGCCATGTTTCTTGACAGATCAAAATTTCGCGAATAAATTTTCAAAAGGGACACCTAAGGAACATTTCTGTGAAATTATTTCAAAATCTGACGAGTGGTTTAGGAGAAGAAGAATTTCAAAGAATTTCTTTAAGTCCATACAGTGCAAAGATGCCCATCCCCACCCAGGCCATGTTTTTCGACGGATCAAAATTACACAAACAAACTTTAAAAAGGGTTACCCAAGGAACATATCCGTAAAATTATTTCAAAATCTGACCAGTGGTTTCAGAGGAGAAGATTATCAAAGAATTTCTTGGAAAATTCCATTTGGTTGTCATGGCAACCAGAGTTTTTGATGAATCAAATTTTGTGAACACTTTTCAAAGGGGATGTCCCAAGGAACATTCCAGCCAAGTTTGGTCCAAATCGGCCTAGCGATTTAGGAGGAGAAGATGTTTAAAGAATTGTTGACACCGCTGGACGCCAAGAGCCCCCCCCCCTCCACAACGGCCATGTTTTTTAATGGATCAAAATTTCGCCACCAATTTTTAAAAAGGGTCACCCAAGGAACATATCTGTGAAATTATTTCAAAATCTGACCAGCAGTTTCAGAGAAGATTTTCAAAGAATTTTTTGGAAAATTCCATTTGGTTTCCATGGCAACCAGTTTTTGATGAAATCAAATTCTGTGAACAATTTTTAAAGAGGACCTCCCAAGGAACATTCCAGCCAAGTTTGGTCCAAATCGACCAAGCGGTTT
Organism: Hippopus hippopus; assembly: GCA_946811185.2. Classification (NCBI taxonomy): domain Eukaryota; kingdom Metazoa; phylum Mollusca; class Bivalvia; order Cardiida; family Cardiidae; genus Hippopus; species Hippopus hippopus. The sequence continues at coordinate 38,752,964 of OX328102.1, read as the reverse complement.
AGGAGGAGAAGATGTTTAAAGAATTGTTGACGCCGCACGACGACGACAGACACAGCGTGCCCCTAAAAGCACGCTGTCACCTAACAACGGAAATATGGACACAGATGCTACTACTAGCGCTCTATCTGGCAGACGTATCGTCGAGCTAAAACATCTTTTCAGATGCAGATGCTTTCAGTTTGGTCTAGTCCAAAATTATGTCACTTGGTAAAGACTTGCAGAAAACGAGGAGCTGTACATAACTCTTTCTCCTTTACCAGGTTATCCCTTACCTTGATGAGTCTGCAGTAGACAACATTAGAAAACATTGATGTCAAAAGGACAAATTGCTGCCATGATTGATTTCTCCTTTTCGCGCAATGATTTCTGACCCATCAAAAAACTGTGATACATAAATACCAGGTTTTGGTTTAGCGTCTGCAAACGCGTCAAATTAAGAAGAGTCCAAAATTAGTCATTTGGTAATGGGTTAAATGGTAACATCAGGATTACATTTATATGCTATGGATTGGTTTATTATAAGCAACAAACTTGATTCTTATAAGCATTGTTGTATTGTTGAAAAATTGAGATAATTTACTTCATATAATGTCTATGTCTTTGACAAACCCTACATTTACTCATTAGTTTGTGCTCCACCCACAAACTTAATATGTATTTTCTTAAAAAATAAGGCTGTTGACCTATTTGTTTTAAGCCTGATTCTTTTAGTTTAGTACCTGAATATTATTCATAGAAAAAATAAGACAAATCTGAATATTAGAACATTGAAAAAAATTACTGTAAAAGATACTTTTTGTATTTTTTGGTTTTTTATCCAAAATAAAGGTGTTTTAGCCTTAATTTAAGGGGTTTTTTTTAAGATTGATACTCAGTATACTCTAAATTATTTTTTTCATTAAATTTGATGTTTCACCTATACAATGACATAAAATTTGGTTATAATTGTTGTCATTTAAAAAAATATACATTGACTTAGTTTTCATAGGTGAAATTTCATCCTGAACAGCCGTGATGCAGGGTGTACTAAAAGAAATATTCATAGAATTTCCCCAAAGCTGGTGACCCCCTTTTGTTATCTCCTATTTTTGTAGATCTGATAATAAACTATCACCAAACAATGTTTCATGAAATTCTGAATGTTTTCATAAAATGGTGAAACTGTAGCGATCATCTTTAAACACAATTACAAATCGCATGCCTAACTTTAAAAAAAAAAAATGTGTACAACGGAGGTAGTCTCCCTTGTAAGTGGGTACCTGGCCATGTTCTCAAGTTTAAAGCCGGTTACTACATATTTTCACTGTATATGTTTTGCAACTCCCTTGCATGTTTGAAATATTTCGCTACAATCTTTCTTTAAGGATTAGGTGCCAAAATCTGCCAAGTGTACAGGAAATTTAGTTATTAATTTCTTTTGAAAATTATGATGCGCAGTAATTGGTCAAAACACCTTTTTTGACATATAAAAGCTGAAAAATCAAGTCACAAATTGAACATGTAATTTTCGTTTTGCGTACATATGTATGGCATCTACCGCAGAAAAACGTCATCACAACAAAAGCTGTAAAAATGTTTTACAGCATCAAGATGTGAGATACCGGTAGGTAGGTTGACGTAAGTGATTCATTCATTTCGTATTTTGTTCTATTTTCCGCTAACATGGCATGGCCTTTAACTGACAGAGTTTAAGCTTACAATGAGCTGATCAGCCTGCCCTCCTGTGAAATTGAAATAGCTAAATCTATGTGCATCGTCTTCGACAATGAGTTTTAATCTGTCTATGCTTCCTTTCTAAAGCAGCACTAATGTACTTCAGACTTTGAGAAAGGAAAGCCAAAAATCCTTTAGCAAAGGCCATCGACTATCAAAAAGCGTGGCCCTGTTCTGTTTTTTAATCTTGACTGACACTGCCATTATGCCTAAGTCTGACCATGCTCCGGAGACATGATACATCCATATAATATTCCGAGCTATAGTAATATTATTTTTAATGATTCAACAATAAAATATCCATGACTTTGTGACACAAAAAAGCCTTTAACTCTTTACCAAACAACAATATTTTGTATTTGTCCAAATTGAGAGCTATTTGCAGACGACAAACTACAGGTCACTCAAATTACAAGCGTTGTCTGTAATAGGGTAGAAAACGTTGTGGGGAAAGGAGAAAATCAGCATTTTCTACTTTTCCCACAACGTTTTCAATAGGCTGTTTATTCAGGGTCGTGAAAACACAGGATTGTGTGATACAGGGTTAATATGGCGGTTCAAATCGCCTGCAACCTACAGTCCAACATTACATTTAGCACCTAATTTTTCTTTGTACCCCCAATTCAAAACCTAGGTGGTACACTGTACCCCTAAATATTTCTTAACCCCCAATTCAAAACCTAGGGACTACACTGTACCCCCAAATTTTTCTTTGTACCTCCAATTCAAAACCAAGGGGGTACACTGTACCCCCAAATTTTTCTTTGTACCTCCAATTCAAAACCTGGTGGGTGTGCACATGTACCCCCAAATAAAACAACCAATGGGAATGCTGTTCTATTCAATAATATTCAACTCTTTACCACACCACAGAAATGTGAAATTGTCCTAATTGAAAGTATTTGCAGACCACTAAAATGAGGCTTAAATAGTGGAATTTGTTTTGGAAATGGATAGAAAACATTGTGAGAAAAGGATAAAATACTGGTTACCAGCATTTTCTCCTTTTCCCACAACGTTTTTAAAAGCTTTGTTTCTAAGGGTCGTTAAACCTTGGCAATGTCTGCTAAAGGGTCAAAATTGCTAAAATTATGATTTTTGTCTTCAAAAAGGTAGAAAACGTGGGAAAAGGAGAAATTGCTGCTTACCAGCATTTTCACATTTTTTCACAAAGTTTTCCAGGTTCCCAGGTTTTAACAGTTTATTTGAACCTTGAGAAGATTCCTTTAAAATCATTGTTGATAAATGCTAGTAACCAGCAATTTGTCCTGTTCCCATATGTTTCCTACCCAAAAATAAGTTTCAATTTTTGATTTACATTTACTGTATTGTCTGCAAACACAATTCAATTTGATCAGATCTAAAATTTCGTTACATGGTACAGAGATTAAAAAAAAAATTGAACAAAACAGAAAGTTGTTAAGTATTATTCTTAGAATGGTAACTCTATCCTTTTCTAATAAAAGAATTTAAGCTGTCCTTCTATTCAATAGTGTTTAACTCTTTACCGAACAATCCTGACTTTTTACAACCCTGAGAAAAAAAGCCTTTGAAAACATTGCGGGAAAAGGACAAAATGCTGGTAACCAGCAATTTCTCCTTTTTCCACAATGTTTTCTACCTTTCTAGAAAAAAAAATAATAATTTTCGAGTCACTTTTATTTTGTCGTCTACAAATGCTTTCAATTTGGACATGTCTAAATTTTGTCGTTTGGTAAAGAGTTAACTGTTTCCCACTCCACACAAATGTAGAATCTCCAAACTGATAGTATTTGCAGACGACAAATCAAATAGTTGTCAATTGTCAAGGAGGTATAATAATCGCAAAGGGCAGGTAGTGCAACAAACATGTTTACCAAGTCTCAAGTCAATTTGACTTGAGATGACAAAGTTCCGTTCCGGACAAGCAAGAAATACTGTAAAAATGAAGATCAAAGTGGAATTACTCAAAATCTGCGCTAAGCAGAGTTATTGTTCTTGTGCACTGTACTCGGTAATATTGCAACAAACATGCATACCAAGTTTGAAGTCGTTCTGACTTGAAATGACAAAGTTATATTCCGGACAAGCACTAAATGCTGTAAAAATGACAATCAAAGGGAAATAACTCAAAGACAGCACAAGGTCGAGTTACAATTCTTGTGCACTGCACTTCCACATATTGCAACAAATAAGCATACCATATTTCATGTCATTCCAACTTTAGATGACAAAGTTTTGCTCCGGACAAGCAAGAAATGCTATAAAAATGAAGGTCAAAGGGGAATAACTCAAAATTCGTGCTAGGAAGAGTTGTGGTTCTTGCTCACTGCACTCCGTAATTTTTCAACAATCATGCATACCAAATTTGAAGATGTTCAGGCTGGAGATGACAAAGTTATATTCCGGACAAGCAGAAAATGCCGTAAAAATGACAATCAAAGGCAAATAACTCGTAGACAGTATGAGGCAGAGTTCTGGTTCTTTCACACTGCACTCCGTATTATTGCAACAACTACAAATGCCAAGTTTCAAGTCAATCGGACTGGAGATGACAAAGTTATGCTCAGGACAAAGAACTATTCTACAGAACTTTCTAATTCAAGGGCAAATAACTCCAGTCGTTCTGGTCCGATTAGATCCATAATTGAACTAATCCCAGATCTTATGGTCATAAGTATTTTGACAAAGTTTGATGCTGATTGGTTAAAAATTGTAGATGCTAGAGTGTAAACAAAGTCAAATATAGCAATTTTTCTAATTCAAGGGCAAGTAACTCCAGTTGTTCTGGTCCGATTACACCCATCATCAAACTCATCTGAGATCTTATGGTCATATATATTTTGACCAAGTTTGGTGCTGATTGGTTGATATTTGTAGATGCTAGAGTATAAACAAAGTCAAATTTAGCAATTTTTCTAATTCAAGGGCATATAACTCCAGTTGTTCTCGTCTGATTACACCCATAATCGAAAACTCATCCGAGATCTTATGGTCATATATACTTTGACCAAGTTTCGTGCTGATTGGTTAATAATTGTAGATGCTAGAGTGTAAACAAAGTCAAATATAGCAATTTTTCTTATTCAAGGGAAAATAACTCCAGTTGTTCTAGTCTGATTAGACCCATAATCGAACTCATCCAAGATCTTATGGTCATATATATTTTGACCAAGTTTGGTGCTGATTGGTTGATATTTGTAGATGCTAGAGTGTAAACAAAGTCAAATATAGCAATTTTTCTAATTCAAGGGCAAATAACTCCAGTTGTTCTGGTCCGATTACACCCATCATCAAACTCATCTGAGATCTTATGGTTATATATATTTTGACCAAGTTTGGTGCTGATTGGTTAATATTTGTAGATGCTAGAGTATAAACAAAGAAATGTGAACAGACAACGGACGGACGGACGACGGACGGTGAGTGATCACAATAACTCATCCTGAGCACTTCTTGCTCAGGTGAGCTAAAAACTTAGGGGCTCACATTTAAAAATTGACTTCTTTAAAAGTTTAAAGTTGCTTTATAATTAGTTTTTTATTAGGTGTGTTTATGAACCATCAGCATTAATTTTGCCAGCATTTTGTGCTTTGCATGCTGTTGTTTATCAATCAGACTTAAAAGCTGACTTCTTCAAAAGTTTAGAGCAATTAGGTATGTTTAATTGTTTGTGAACCATCTGCACTTAGAAACAAGAGGGCCATGATGGCCCTGAAATTGCTCACCTGAGTCATTTGACCAAACATGACCCATTTTCAATCTCTTTTGAGATATTATGACAAACATTCTACCAAGATTTTCATGAGTTATTGACCCGAAATGACCCACTTGCAAACTGGTGCAAGACCAACATTCTGACCAAGTTTCATGAGTATTGCATTAAAAATGAGGCCTCTAGAAAGTAAACAAGGTTTTCGAAGATTTGACCTAGTGACCTAGTTTTTGATCCAACATTACCCATTTTCGAACTCTTTCAAGATATTATAAAGACAAACATTCTGACCAACTTTTAAGAGTTTCGGACTAAAAGTGTGGCCTGTACAGCATACACAAGGTTTTTCTAAGATTTGGCCTAGTGACCTAGTTTTTGATCAGACATTACCCATTATTAAACACTTTTTAGATATCACTAAGACAAACACTCTGACCAAGTTTCATGAGTATTGGACTGAAAATGTGGCCTCTAGAGTGTACAAAAGGTTTTTCTAAGATTTGACCAAATGACCTAGTTTTTGATGCGACATTACCCATTATCAAACTCTTTTGAGATATCACCAAAACAAACATTCTGACCAAGTTTAAAGAGTATCAGACTGAAAATGTGGCCTCTAGAGCATACACAAGGCTTTTCCAATTTTTGACCCACCGACCTAGTTTTTGACCCCACATGACCCAAATTTAAACTCATTCAAGGTCTCATCAAGACAAACATTCTGACCAAGTTTCGGGAGTATCAGACTGAAAATGTGTCCTCCAGAGCATACACAAGGTTTTTCTAAGATTTGACCTAGTGACCTAGTTTTTGACCCCACATGACCCATTATCGAACTCACCTGAGCTATTATCAAGACAAACATTCTGACCAAGTTTCAAGAGTTCTTGAAAGAAAATGTGGTTTCTGGAGCATACACAAGGTTTTTCTAATATTTGACCTAGTGACCTAGTTTTTGACCTGACATGACCCATTTTCAAACTCATCTGAGATATCATCAAGACAAACATTCTGACCAACTTTCAGGAGTTTTGGATTGTAAATGTGGCCTCCAGAGCGTACACAAGGTTTTTCTAAGATTTGACCTAATGACATAGTTTTTGACCCCACATAACCTATTTTTTAACTCATCTGAGATATCATCCAGAAAAACATTCTGACCAACTTTCAAGAGTTTTAGACTGAAAATGTGGCCTCCAGAGCGTACACAAGGTTTTCCTAAGATTTGACCTACTGACCTAGTTTTTGACCCAACATGACCCATTTTCAAACTCGTCCCAGATATCATCAAGACAAACATTCTGACCAACTTCCAAGAGTGTTGGACTGAAAATGTGGCCTCTAGAGCGAACACAAGGTTTTTCTGAGATTTGACCTAGTGACCTAGTTTTTGACCCGACATGACCCATTTTCGAACTCGTCCAAGATATCATCAAGACAAACATTCTGACCAACTTTCAGGAGTGTTGGATAAAATGTGGCCTCTAGAGCGTACACAAGGTTTTTCTAAGATTTGACCTACTGACCTAGTTTTTGACTCGACATGATCCATTTTCGAACACGTCCAAGATATCATCAAGGCAAACATTCTGACCAACTTTCAGGAGTATTTGACAGAAAATGTGGCCTCTAAAGCGTACACAAGATTTTTCTACGATTTGACCTAGTGACCTATTTTTTGACCCAACATGACCCATTTTCGACCTCGTCCGAGATTTTATTGAGACAAACATTCTGACCAAGTTTCATGAGTATCGGACTGAAAATGTGGCCTCTAAAGCGTACACAAGGTGAAAAGTTGACGACGGACGACGCACGCCGCACGACGGACACAGCACGATCACAATAGCTCCCCATGAGCACCTCGTGCTCAGGTGAGCTAAAAATAGTGATTGAAATTCAATGAGCATGTTGCATTTAACTCTGTTTTCCCCTTCTATTGCTATTCAAAACATGTACTCAGGTAAAATTTAAACTACTCAGAGAAAGTGTTAGTATAATACATGGTTTCAAGATGTAAATTGGTGAAATTCATCTCTTGCAATTCATCCAATAGTATTGCAATACTAACAGGCAATATCAATACTATTGCAGTAGTATTTTTTCCAATGTCAATACTATCGCAATAGTAGATTTTGGCCTCAATAGTCAACCCTAATAATGGGCTTTCTTCATAAAAAGGTAAATCTTTCAATCTGGGTACCGTAAGTAAAATAAATCAACTCTTAAATGGATCATGTGTACTTACCCTGAGATATGATTTATACAAGAATGGCACAAATATGACATAATTTATCATTATCTACCCAGAATGTCTATGTAAATCAACCAAACCATCTGTAATTTTTGTTCATCTACCCTTAGACAGTATGAAATGCTTTCTTTGTTTTGTCTGAAGTGGTTACAAAAATTAAGTATACATTTCTGATCTACACTTACCAGGAATATACCGTTATTATTACGAGATAATGCTGACAAAAACAGACTTGACAGCACAATATCAGGTTCTTTTAACCTTGCTGAAAATGTTCATTTTACTTAACTAAGGGACTTAAACTGTGTCAGTTTGGTGACTTACCAAATCCCAAATATTTGTTACACATACCTGGCTTTATAACAAAAACTTGAACGAATCAAGAGACACCAAGTGCAAGTTTTATCTTTTATTTTCCCATTGAAATCCTCCTTAACCCTTTACCACACAAAATCCTAAGTTTTAACAATCTTGAGGATAAAGGCTTCTTAAAACATTATAGGAAAAAGAGAAAATGCTGGTAACAAGCATTTTCTCCTTTTCCCACAATGTTTCAAATGTTTCAAAGACAATTTGGACAAGTCTGATTTTTTTTTTGTAAAGAGTTAAAGAGACGTAAAAAAGGTGATAAATATTCCTGAGTAAGGGTTAAGTAGGTAAGGATTACAAGGTTTGGTCTCCACATTCCTTCATTCATGAGTTTTAACATTTATAAATAAACAAGGTGCAGCCTTCCACAGTAACACTATTTAAGTAATCTAATACCTTAACTATAAACATTTTCATGACTCAGTTTTGAAAACAAAAACCTCTTGAAACAAAAATCAAACTGATGAAAACTGACAGAAAGTTAGAAAACTGCACAAACTGCTCGTTTAATGTATTAAAATACTTCAGATGTAAAATTTTCAAAATTTGACCACTTCAGATTTTTTAACTCTTTACTACGTAACAAAATTTCAGACTGGTTAAAATTGGAAGTATTTGCAGAGTATACATCAAATGGCACTTAAAATGTTGATTTCTATCTTTGAAATGATCAACAACATTGCAGGAAAAGGACAAAATGCTGGTTTCAAGAATTTTCTCCTTTTCCCACACTGTTCTCAAAAGCCTCATTCATCAAGACGTTAAAAATGTGGGATTGCTTGGTAAAGGGTTATAATATTGTCAAGCATATTAAATTTTCCATTTGCTCCTTTTATACAGTGTGATGCATTCCTTCATAGATAGTTCATTACCTATCCTTGGAATGTTCCTTGTACTGGTTTAGTGGATCCAAGTTAACTCTTTACCAAACAACAAAATTTAGGACTTGTCCAAATTGAGCGCAATTGCAAATGACAAAGGTGGCAAAACTGACTCAATTTTTCCTTGATAGAGGAGAAAACGTGGGAAAGGGAGAAAATGCTGGTTACCAGCATTTCCTCCTTTTCTCACAATGTTTTCAAAAGGCTTCTTCCTTGGGGTTGTTAGGTCGGGACTGTGTGGTAAAGAGTTGCAAGGGAAAGACATTTTGATAAACAATTTCTTTACAACCTGTACTACAAAATAATCAAGGCAATTTATCTCAATTGTATTTCATAGTATTAGAAATTTCAACCATATACTACAGTTTTTAGCCATTCTAAATAAATTAAAATTCTTCAAAGTTTTTCTGCCCATTCAGTTTTTATTGTTTATTCTTTCGACAACCTTGTTCATGGCCGTCTACAATGGGATGCAACTCTTATTAGAAATAAATTACAGCCATAGCGTTTTGGACAAAACTATAGAGATTTTGGCCTTTTACTGCTAAGTGGATCCAGTTGGAAAGGCTTTGCTGTCGACTTGATTAAAATATTGTAAGCTTTCAATGCAAATGCAGAATAGGGTATGTTTTGGCAAGGAAATATCACTAATTACATGTTTTGGTCAGTGTAGGACACTTACAATTTTCTAATGTTATATATGAGAATATTTTCCTTTACACGAAAATGCAGCTTTCGGCAACTCCAAATTAAATCAGTCTATCAGCAGAAATCTTACACCATCGGCCAGGATGCCACAGGACCCTCAAGAGTATCTGGCAAACTAAGATCCAGTGAGATAATCATCATTGTATAAATGTAAAGGCCAACTCTTGTTTGAGCAATAATGGAATTAAATATGTTTAGTTTTCCCACTTCCTTAAGTACTGTATTTCCATCATATCCTGGCAATAACTCATGATGTATTTCCAAACTTTCATTGGTACTTACTACTTGCTATGCTGCTACAAACTTAATGAAAGCCTCTGCCCAAACAATAGATGGCTATGGATCTTTTTCAAAACAGGAACATAGCACATGTGCAGATGACTGTCCCTGAATGCTATTTTAGTTTTTGACAGGTCTCATCCATGTACAGGGACAATCACCCAAAAGTGAAATCTCTGCACAGATTTTGTGCTCACACTCAGACTCTCAGTATGAACATAACACACAAATCAGTTTGACTAATCTTTGACTCAAAATCTTTACATTTCAGAAAATGGACACAAAATGGGTGCCAAACACAAAAAATTTCATTAGTTTTTAGAGGTTTACATGATATAAACAACTTCTTAAAGCGCTTTAGGTATTAGTAATTAAGGGTTAACAATTATTTTCTTTTTCATGTGTGTCACTAAAATTTCTTTGCATTTTACTGCAATACAGATTAAACTGGCAAAACAGAAAGTCAGTGTATCTCTGTACATTTTCACGAAATACTCACAAATCAGACTGGAGACGTTACAGAGCAAAATAGAAGTCCAAAAGTGAAAAGAAGCATTGTAAATGTCTCAAAATTCAGACCAGAAAGGACTACAGCACACACTCATATTGATCTGTGAAAATCCGAGTAAGAAATCTAACAGGAGGGCCATGATGCCCCTGTATCACTCCATTGGCTAATAAGTACAAACCATCCACACCAAACTGTACAGTTCTAGGCCAAATGGTTTTGAACAAGAAGGCTTATAAAGATTTCACTATAAAAACCCGTGTGAAAGTTGTGACCGCAGAGCCAGCCCATTTCTGACCTATAGTTATGATTTTGACCTATAATTATGAGCTACAGTTACTTGAATCCTGGTAGAGGTCAACAAGATACAGCCACATACCAAATGATACAGGTCTAGGCGGTATGGTTATAAACAAGAAAATTTTCAAAGTTTCTTCAATAAAAAATGAGAGATGGGGCTTATTTCCATTCAAAGGCTAAATTTTGAAACAATTCAAAAGAGATCAAATAGAAATTTGGTAGCCCTAGGCCTTATGTCTAGGAACAAGAAGATTCTTTTTAAGTTTCTTAAAGCCCATGTAAAACTTGTGACGCCCAGGACCATAAAACAAGAGGGCCATGATGGCCCTGGATCGCTCACCTGAGTCAATAGGCAAAATTTCACTCCACGTGCATAATTCAATTTCTGACCAATAGATAGGTCAATTGAGCTTAAAATGTGGCCTCTAGAGGGTCCACATGGAATTTCCATAAGTTGGCATAGTGACCTACTTTATCACCATAGGTGACCCAATAAAGAACTCATCACAAATTGATCAAGACAAACATTCTGAACAGTTTTCAAGTTAATTGAGCAATAAATGTGGCCTCTAGAGTGCCCACAAGGTATTTCTTTAATTTGACCTAGTGACCTAGATTATGACCCCAGGTGACCCAATTTCATACTCATCCGGTATTTCATCAAGATAAACATTCTGACCAATTTTCAAGCCAATTGAGCGAGAAATGTGGCCTCTGCAGTGCCCTAAAGGTATTTCTTTAATTTGACATAGTGACCTAGTTTATAACCCCAGGTGACCCAATTTTGAACTAATCCTAGATTTCATCGAGAGAAACATTTTACCCAATTCTAAAATCAATTGAACAATAAATGTGGCCTCTAGAAAGCCCTAGTTATATTTCTTTAATTTGACCTAGTGACCTCGTTTATGATCCCAGTTGACCCAAATTCAGGCTCATATGAGATTTTATCAAGATAAACATTCTGACCAATTTTCAAGCCAATTGAGCGAGAAATGTGGCCTCTGTAGTGCCCTAAAGGTATATCTTTAATTTGACCTAGTGACCTAGATTATGACCCTAGGTGACCCAATTTTGAACTAATCCTATATTTCATCAAGAGAAACATTTTACCCAATTCTAAAATCAATTGAACAATAAATGTGGCTTCTAGAAAGCCCTAATAATATTTCTTTAATTTGACCTAGTGACCTCGTTTATGACCCCAGTTGACTCAAATTCAGGCTCATGTGAAATTTTATCAAGACAAACATTCTGACCAATTTTCAAGTCAGTTGATCAAGAAATGTGGCCTCTGTAGTGCCCTAAAGGTATTTCTTTGACATAGTGACCTAGTTTTTACCCCAGGTGACCCAATTTTGAACTATTCCTAGATTTCCTCAAGAGAAACATTTTACCCAATTCTCAAATCAATTGAACAATAAATGTGGCCTCAAGAAAGCCCTAGAGTTATATTTCTTTAATTTGACCTAGTGACCTAGTTTATGACCCCAGTTGACCCAAATTCAGACTCATGTGAGATTTTATCAAGACAAACATTCTGACCAATTTTCAAGTCAGTTGAGCAAAAAATGTGGCCTCGAGAGTGCCCACAACATATTTCTTTAACATAGTGACCTAGTTTATGACCCCAGGTGACCCAATTTTGAACTCACTGAACATGTTGTGCTCCGGTGGGCTAACAAACTTGGAACAGGTTCACTACATACCAAATATCAAAGCTCTCCGCCTTCCAGATTCAGCAAAGAAGAATTTTAAAGTTTTCCTTCTTTGTTCCTATGTTTGAACTTGTGACCCCTGGGGCAGGCTAGTTTTGACCCCCAGGGCATGAACAAACTTGGTAGAGGTTCACTAGGAGATGCTACATACCAAAAATCAAAGTTGTACGCCTTCCAGTTTCAGAGAAGAAGACTTTTTAAAGTTTTCATTCTTTGTTCCTATGTTTCGAACTTAGTGATCCCCCCAGGGTGGGGCCAGTTTTAACCCCAGGGGTATCATATGAACAAACTTGGTAGAGGTCCACTAGGAGATGCTACATACTAAAAATCAAAGCTCTATACCTTCTAGTTTCAGAGAAGAATTTTAAAGTTTTCCTTTTTTGTTCCCATGTTCAAAATTGTAACCCCCGGGGCGGGGCCAGTTTTGACCCCAGGGGCATCATATGAACAAACTTGGTAGAAGTCCACTAGGAAATGCTACATACCAAATATCAAAGCCATGGCAACCAGAGTTATGGGTGGAATTCAATCTCTTGAACAACTTTGGTAGAGCTTCACCCAAGGAACATCCCTGCCAAGTTTCATCAAGATTGGCCCTGTGGTTTAGGAGGAGATGATGTTTAAAGAAATTGTGGACGATGCACGACGGACGACGGACGACAGACATTGGGCGATCACAAAAGCTCACCTTGAGCACTTCGTGCTCAGGTGAGCTAAAAAACAGGAGGACCGATTAAATCATCTGTACCGTCGACCTTACTGTCTGGCATCATCCGGAATATAAAAAATTATTGTTATACCATTTTAAACAAAACATGTAGCATATCTTTCACAAAAAAAGAAGAATTTACACACACTTGTGGTTGGTTTTGTCTAATTACACACCATACACGCATATACACCACACACTGCTAATCAATCATTGATTATATGGTGTTTAACGCCGTTTTCAATATCATTTCAGTTATATCGTGGCTGCCAGTGCACCTATCCATGCTTTCCTGGAGTTTCTTTAACTCTTTACCAAATGACAAAATTTTAGACTGGTCCAAATTGCAGTCGACAAAATAAATGTGACTAAAAAAATTAAATTTGTTTTAGGAAGGGAAGAAAACATTGTGGGAAAAGGAGAAAATGCTGGTTACCAGCATTTTCTCCTTTTCCCACAAAGTTTTAAAAAGGATTCTTTCACGGGGTCGTTAAAGTCGGGATTGTATGGTAAAGAGTGAACACTGTCAAGACAATGATCAGCGGTGAGAGAAGAATGAATCCTGTCTCAATGACTATCATCAATCCTGGGAAAGAAATTGGCAAAGCCAGGGTTCGAATCTGCGGCACCCTGTTCTTGAGTCCTGTACGCTACTGACTGCGCTACCTGGGCTCGGCGCTAATCCATCAAGCATACAATATCTACTGCAAACCAGTTTGGTAGGGGAATTTAGTCACCGCCCATTCTGCATTATAAGTGTGTAGCCTGTCACTGAATCTAATACAGAACATGGCATGTACAGTAAAACCTCGATATTTCCAATCTTGATTATCCAAGAACCCCATATTTTTCAAGGAATTTCTATAGTCCAGGCAAAAACTCTGCTATATTGCAGCAAGAACAGATCGGTAATTTCGGGACTCGATAACCTGATAATTCAAACACGTCTTGGCCCGTCACCAATTTGCCTCTTTAAATTGATTGTTAATTCGAACACGGTATTTTCTCACCTCTCAATTGATTGTTTTCACATCTTTCCGAGCCACGGAATTTGTGGCATCTATGGCAATTACTACAGGAGATTCATACTACAATTATGACTTTTTTGAGAAGGAATTGACATTGATTTGATAATAAGAGGTAAATGATGAGAAGTTTGTTTCAACCATCCCCCTAACTGATTTATGTTGTCTGGTATTTCATTTTATAAAATTCACAGGAGTATTTTATTCCTGATCAAACAAATGATTTTATCCCCAGACTCAGTGTTCAATCTAGAGCGCGCCATTGTGCCATAGTCCCCCAAAAATTTCAGATGGTGCAATTCTAAACCAACATCGGGCCCGTCGTGCGCACTCGATTGTAAAAGTGGCATTCCGTGAATTAGGGTCCTTTTTGCCTGTTTCTGCTTTTTCCGCTCAATAAACATAATGCCGATCTTTCCAGTGAGAATTTACCGATAACCCAACGGATGTTATGGCTAAGATAAAGCTGGTAGCCTGCTATCGATCTTTGTATTGGACGGTTTCGGGAGAAAGACGGGTACCAGAGGTTACGATTCTTTTAGCTTCCCCTGATCATTCAACATCACAATGAAGCGATTTTTCTGCAAGGTTCAAATTTAACGGTTGCAAACTCGCAAAATGCGAGCTGAAATGAAAAAATGCGAGTGCCAAATTCTTAAAAATCTGAATTAATCCATAAATGCGATCGTTTTTCGTGTACACTGAATTGCCGTATGCGGTGTAGAACTATACTTTGAGAGTATCACCGACCACGTGACCGGTATTCGTAGAGACGCTTTTAGCGATATTGTAAATACATTTATCCGATATTTAAAGCGAGTAGACAATTCTGACGTCGTTTATACGTCTGCATTGCCTCGCTGAGAGTATGGAGCGGAAAATATCCAGTTTTTTCGGCAAAAGGCTGGATTCCATGACATCGCCGTAATATTTATTTAATATAAATTAATGATCAAACAGTTTGTCCAAACAAAGGATATTTCTTTGCCATGCAGAATGTGTAGAGTCTGAGCTATAATATTGTATGAGCAAACAGAGGAGACCCAATCAACAATATTTAGACTCTCTCAAATTGAAAGCGTCTGCATTTGGTACAAAGGAAACTTAATTCTCTAATAATGTAGAAAACATTGTTGGAAATGGAGAAATTGCTCATTATGAGCAATTTCTCCTTTTGCCACCATGTTTTCATAAGTTTCTCATTTCAGAGTCGGTAAAACACGGGACTGAGTGGCAATGGGTTAAAATATTGCTGTACAAAATTGATTTTGGCAAGTAGAAAAAATAGTCACTAGCAAATTTTTGATAGTTGAAAAAAAAGTTAAATATGACCCCTGTTCTGAGTTTTTTTTTAAGCTTCAATTGGGCAAAAAAGGCAAAAGCTGTTGAAAATACTACTTCAGAAAGCACAATCGGGCCAGTACCTACCCGTAGTTAGGTGTCGATAATAAAACCCAGGGTTCGACATTAACATTTTTTTCAACTGGACCAGTGGATCAGTAATTTGAAATTTTTACTAGACCACTTCAGATTTCTACTAGACCGATTTTGTAAAATGAAGAAAAGTATGAAATAGATCTAAATCTATGTTATTTCTCTTGCTAATTACCAAAATTGTAAAAAAAGGACAATGTCATGTTAAGTAATGATCAATGAATGTTTCTCCGTTAATTATTTCAATTACGATTTCTTTCACAGAGGAAAAAAAAAAAGGCTTACCCATTTTGAAAGCAGTATTTTAGTCTAACTTAGGCTCAAATAACAGACTTTGAGTTTAAAAGGACAAAACCATTGTGATATAATGTTATCAGATCCTTCAAGAGATCTTCAGTTTATTAAACTGTCAGAGAAAACATGACATTTTCCTCTGGATCAAACAGAAACCAATGGCGCAAATTCAGCGTTCCACGCAAGGTCTAAAATGATTTTTTTTTTTTGTGATCTAAATCTAATCTTATCTAGATCTATTTTTGTTTCGATCCATTTGTTTTTAGCTTTATATTAAGACTCTGCTTCTCCCCGATCAGATGTTATTTCGAAGTTATGCAAGCTTGGCATATTCCCCGCTCGTCTGCTCCGTTGTCTATGTAAACGTCTTGGCGACTCATTTTTGGATGTCGTCAAAATGAAACTACGGTATTCCAAGAAAAAGAGCTTGACATAGGAAATTCTTGCTTAAAAATCAAATACTCTGACAAAATGATAACAATCACGTTAAAATTTATAACATATCCTTGACGACAAAATACCCGTGGACTCCGGTCTACTAAATCTATTTTCGGTTCGATTTGGTTTTTCCACTGAAAATATTGACTACCGCGCATGCGCGATCGGCTTCCTTTAGAAATTGCCACTAAATTGTCGCTTGTTGAACAAAATCACAAGTTATGTAAGCGATCTTTTTCGACGAACGGCATGTTAGGTCGATTTTCGTCACTTATGCCAAGCATTAAAACTGATACTTACCTTATTGTCTCGATTTTTGCACTAGACCATTCGGGCTAGCTGGACGCAGTCTCTACTAGCCCAAAACCGATTTTTTGCTAGACAATGTCATTCGGACGTGCCTTAATGTCAAACCCTGAAACCCTGCAGAAACGCAACTTTCAACTGAAATGATCGAGGTGAAAGTTAAATCCTTCTGTGATGGGATATCAGAGTTTCTGAAA
Source organism: Hippopus hippopus (assembly GCA_946811185.2). Taxonomy (NCBI): domain Eukaryota; kingdom Metazoa; phylum Mollusca; class Bivalvia; order Cardiida; family Cardiidae; genus Hippopus; species Hippopus hippopus. The sequence continues at coordinate 38,736,137 of OX328102.1, read as the reverse complement.
GTTTACCACTGACGGACACATTTCGTCATTTTTTTAGGATTAAATTAATGGTGGAAACAAGGTTGCATCAATAACGATGATAATTTCTGCAGTGTTGCAGAATTATAAGCATCGTATCCATAGATAAATGAATGAGATTATACTTGTTCAATAAAAAGGTTAACATTTCAGTAAGAAAGAATAATTATTTTTATGTGTGGCCCCCAGTTTTCCAAAATGGCCCCCTATTTCAATGTCTGTGGGTCCGATTGGCCCCCTTTCAAGCCAATCTAGATTGAACACTGCCCGACTTAATTTTTTTTTTGAAGTATGTGCACACATCACCTGTTGAAAGTCATTTTTGACACTAAAAGGACAGTTTGAAGAGTTTGTGATCAGAGAATGTCTCATTTCTTACCAATTTTCGCGTCTATCTACTTATAGCACTGGATTTTTCCCACTGTAATTCCTTGATTGTTTTCGATACTTTTAAAATTGCCATATTCAACGATGTTTCATTGAGACATCGCTGTCCGAGGAACTTAAATCCATATACCTGTTGGCCTCAATATTTTTGAATAGTGCAAGCACCATATTATATATATCCTTTTGCTTTTTTCTTTCAGGTCAAAAAATAATAATGCGCTTACTTTCCTGTAAGGTGACAGTTAATGGGGGTAAATACAACCGAGCAAATTATACGAATTCAAAAAAAAAAACTAGAGTACAGACCTTTTCAAAAGCTTACAGAATAAAAAGGAATTTTAACGTGACCCATTTCCAAGAGCTTGTATGGTCAGAACACCTGCATTTAGAGAAAATAATCATCACAATATGATATTCTTTGAATATTATGAAAAAAGGGAAGAAAACTCTGTTCTATTGCTCAAGGAAGTAGATGTATACTTTAATTGCTGATCTTGAAAAGAATTCCTTTTTCTTTTTCAGGGACATTTTGGATAATTCAAAAACTGCTATAATTTGAATATTTTGCTTGTCCCCTTGGGACTTCGAATTAAAGAGGTTTTACTGTAGTTAGCGACGACCTGCACAAGTTCAGGTCAAATTCTGGAATGTTCTTTGACTTCCTTTCAGTGTACCAAACACCAAAGATTGACTATTTGACAAGCAAAACAGTTTTTAATCAAATATTCTTTAAGTGTGAAACTTTATCTGTTACCCAACTGATTTTACGTAGACTGTACATGTGTACATTTTTCAGCATCACGCGTCCCTTGGACGCATAAAGATCAATTCTATGTCTGCATAGAAAGTCTTGAAAAAAAAAAATATATATATATCTTGTTGCTTGCAATTTCTTAAGAAAATTTTCTGTACTGTACTGCATTCAACACAATGCAATTGCAGTTTTTTGGACATTAGGGTCATGCTTGATTTGTGATCTCCAGTACTTCTCGTTTACTCTGAACAGCTGTCTCGAATTAAGTTCGTCTGCACAATCATCAGTCACTTAAAAGACAGAAAAAGCCATTATTTTATGAATGAAATTTTTTACATTATATATCTTCAATTCTAAGGTATTAGAGTCTAACCGCAAAGCTATTAAGGAGCGGTCTGACGAATCACTGAAATACCACCGAAACACCAAAATACCGGTATTTTTTATTGCTGGATTCAAATAACTGACAAAAGTATGCAGGATTTTTTTCTTTCTTTTCTTTTTCAGAAAACATGCTTCATCATAGTATTAAGGCGTAAAAAAAAAAAATAGTTTGTTTCGGGTAACCCGACCCTACCTAGAGATTTTGCCCCGACCCTAATTTTTTTTTTGTCTTCCGATAAAAAAAAAATCAGCCTTTTGTCATACTGTGTCACAGGACGCCTGTTTCGGCAAATATTGCGCATTATATTATAGGTGTACAATCATGTACTACTACATACATAATTATGCATGAAAACTCCTACGCCTGTACAAAAGCTATCTGTATCGGAGTATAATGAACCGACCTTAAACACAAACTGTCAAACGCAATAACGTGGGTTTTCCATTTCTAAAAATACATACAAGCAGGCGGAGAGATCGGGCTTTTTCGGTAACTCCACACAGGAACTTCTGTTTATCGAACGTTCGTATCCTATCGCACGGTTACAAAAGACAAACGGGTACCAGTTTTATCTTCTACAACAAATCACGCCCGAAATACTGCGGTACTATACAGACTGTGTAACGAACTTTTAGTTGTGATTTTCGCTTTTCTTCGCGTAAAATATAGACAGGATCCCGTCATCTCTGTTGTCATCACCGCATTTCCGGTTCTGTAGTGCATTGTCGCTACTTTCGGTTTGCTAGATTTCAGATTGAACAAGTTCGGTTCATTCGGCAAAAGTGCTAGCATGCTCCAGAACTACGAGCAATTAAGGTGTTCGATGCAGATATAACATTCGAAAAATTTTAATGGACGTTTCTCTTGCAACTTATCTGACAGGACGGACTGTGGACTAAACTAGACTAGACGACGGCAACGATAGAAGTTTAGATTTGTATCAAGCGTCGATAGGTCTTCATATTAGACAGGTATTTTCATATTTTTTTTCTATCTCTGTTACAATGAGGCAACAATAATTTCTTTCGGAAAATATAAATCTACCCAAACTTGCCTTGTTCTTGCTCTGCCCCCCCCCCCTTTCACTCAGCTTAATTTACCCTTCCTGGTCTTAAAGAAAAACCTGAAACTGCCTAGGCTAGGAGCCGCTATGCAAAAATTTTCCAAGGCTTTCTAATCTCTCCTACACTTCCGGCAAGTGATGCCACTTTAGTTTCCAGGTAAAATGTGTCTGATCTATATAAAATTGAGGAGCAGCAGCACTTCTCCCACATTTCTTGACGGATTTGGGTAAAATTTTCACAGGATGTTTCTCATCATGTGACCTAGCGCATATTGTCAAGGTTTTGCAATTCATAGCTGCATCATGGAAAAAGGGGGCTTCATGTTGTATTTCATTTTTCACCAATATCTCTTTAATTAATACTGGACATATCTCAACGGATTTGGATGAAATTTTCACAGATCATGTGACCTAGTGCATATTGTCAGGGTTTTGGAATTTATTACTGTGTCATGGAAAAAGGGGGCTTCATGTCAAATTTAAACTGCGTCCATCCTTACAATAGTCTGTTTCTTGTGAACGCAACTCCTCCCACATTTCTTGACGGATTTGGATAAAATGTTCATAGAATGTTTCTCATTATGTGACCTAGTGCAGATTGTCAAGGTTTTGCGATTTATAGTTGCATCATGGAAAAAGGGGGCTTCATGTTATATTTCATTTTTCACCAATATCTCTTTAATTACTTGACATATCTCAATGGATTTGGATGAAATTTTCACAGATCATGTGACCTAGCGCATATTGTCAGGGTTTTGGAATTTATTGCTGTGTCATGGGAAAAAAAAATGTTTTTCATCAATGTATCTCCAACTAATGGACATAATTTCATGAAACTTCATATTTTTATTGCTTAATCAAAGCCAATGACCAATGAGTCTGTTGTGCGTCCGTCTGTCCATCCATAAGTCCATGCGTAAAACTTTTAGATCACAAGTAACACAATATATCCATTGAGCTACCCAGGTAGGTGCTAGAAATTCCAACACTTTAGTCTCTAAAGCTAGCTGCTTGAAATAGCAGCCATGTGGCGGTGTATATTGTGATGACGACACTCTTGTTTCACATTATAACTCTGAAGGACAACAAAAGTGGATACTTGTAATTTCAAAGTTGTGTCAAGAATGTGTGTTCTAGATAAAAAACAATATGCATAACCTTTGTAAACCCAACTTTTCTACAGATAAAATGTTTACTTTAAATCAGTATAATATATATAGTCCTCTAAAGTGTTCTGGAGGGGGAGGGTATTAAACATAAAAACAAACGAAACATTCTAGTATTTATTCAGTTTATTTAGAAACTTGCAAATGAATATTTTTCACTTTTTCAGCTGTTTTAGCTCTTTACCACACAATCCACAGTTTTAATAATCCTTAAAAAAAACTTTTTGAAAACATTGTGGGAAAATTGAGGGAAAAGGAGAAAATGCTATAAACCCATATTTTCTTTGTTTCCCATGTTTTCTACCCTTCCGAAAACAAATTTCAATTTGTGAATTACATTTGTTTTGTTGTCAGCAAATACTTTTAATTTGGACAAGTCTAAAAAATTTCAATTCAGAAAAGAGTTAAACAAAAGTGGACAGCATTCAGTGGGGAAAAAAGATGCAAATATAGAAGTATAGTTTAGATAGAATTTGACCATTTACCGCACAATCAGAAAGTTAGTGACAGACTAGAGGTCTTTTGAACACATAATGAGAAAAGGGACTCAGAGCTGGTAGCCACAATTTTCTCTTTTTTTTTTCCATTTTCGAAAGCAAATACCACCATTTCAAAATGTTTTTTTTTTTTTTTTTGGGGGGGGGGGGGGGGGGGGGAATTTAAAAAAAAAAAAAAAAAAAAAAATCGTCCCTACCCTACCTAACATTTTTGGAGACGTTACCCTAAACAAACTATTTTTTTTTTTAGGCCTAATCATTATTGAGAAGAGTGACGCTGTTAGCATACACTGATCATTGATTTTCGTTGAGAACAATCACCGAAACACTTGCGTGCCTGACCTGTTACACACCGAAATACCCGGCCTGACCTGTTACACACCGAAATACCCGATCTCGATGACGACAATCTAGACCTAAGATTTATCAATTTGAAATTATCACTTATATTTCTTTTGAATGATAAACACACACAAAAGAGAGCGCTAATCCACTTCATTTGCGAAATAAGTAGACGGTGAGACCCAAATCAGACATTACATGATGTAAGTCTCTGATCCGACAAACACACAAGTTTCTCGGCACGTTCTGTTCTCTTCTGTTCTGTTAAAGTGAAGCGATCATAAATGTTCGGCTAACATATTCAAATTTTTTTGATATGTAGGTTTGTCCTTGTTATTTTTCAAGTAATATGGTTATATTTATAATCTTATCGGCGAAATTGTAATTGTCTTATCAATTTACGCCTGGTGCCGTGCTAACTAAACATTCAAAATGGCTGCCAGTTTTCTAATTTGGTGACGTTTTATCTCATATTTTCCAAATTAAAAATGGAAAGCTTTTTTTTCTAGCATACTTACGGATAAATTTCAGACATATCAATCTTGTACAAAAACAACTGAAGGGAGATTGCGGAGGTATAATCCCTGAATTGACCAATTTTAGTACATGGAGCGGGTATTTCGGTGGACATTTACAGCACGGTAGGCTATTCCGGTGCACATTCTTCACAGCGGGCCTCAGTAACATGTTGCTATTTTGACGTTAGGTTTAACACTAACCCTCCTTCATAAATGAAATTACAATTTGGTCAAAAACCACAACTTGAGTTATCGTAATAACTAAAAAAATACGGGTATTTCGGTGTTTCGGTGGTATTTCGGTATTTTGGTGATTCGTCGGACCCATTAAGGAGCACTTGATTTTGGAAAGCTCTTCGGAAGAAACGGAGTAGCAAATCAAATCTGACCATCATTTATTTTCAGAGTTTTGGAATTTCTTCCTAGTACAAAAAATTTGTTAGCAGACACCAAAAAATCATGTCTGAACAATCTAATCTGAAAACGTAATATGGGACCCCTAAAATCACGGCTCTGACCCCTGATTATTTTTAAGGTTTGGTACAGTGGACCCCCAATTCTCAAAAGCTCTGGAGAACCCTGCAAGTGCAATAAGTGCCACAGTAGGGCTCTGCGACACTTGCTCAACTCTGGACACTCCAGTGTCACCAGTGCCAGAGGCTGGGATCAAATCAGGGTTTCTTACAACAAATCCACTGAAATACTCACTGAGCCACAATGGACCCCAAAGAGGATTGAAATGATTCATATTCAATGTTGGTTGAATCAAAATAATCTAATCTACATTTTGTAGGTAGTATAATCTCTCATCAAACAAGGTAAGTATTGACAAAAGGATTATACTCAAATATAGCCCTGATAACAAATTTCAAACCTATACACTGCTAACAGATCATTTAATGCATCAGCCATGCCCCATAGCACTGCCAGTAACAAACAGGAGTTGTAATCAAGGGGCACAGAGATTTGATTCCCAACTTAGCTAAATTTATTAATGAAAATTGTTGAGAAAGGACTGGTTCCCCTCTTACTGCTGAGCTCTGTTTTGATTATTTTTAACTCTTTACCAGACAACAAAATGTTAGCTTTGTCCAAATTGAACAAAAAATAAATGTGGCACAAATAATGATTTCTGTCTTTGATAGGTAAAAAAATATTGTTGGAAAAGGATAAAATGCTGATTACCAGCATATTCTCCTTTAACCTACAAAGTTTTCAAAGACATTCTTGCTCTGGGTTGTTAAAAGTCGGCACTGTGCTGTAAAGGATTATACACAGAAACAGCAAAATACACATATGATATAATGTCTAAAATGTTATTACACACTAAAATTTGGTTTCCTGCAGACGTTTTTACTCTTCATTATTGAAAAAAAGAATTTTATCTACATTACAGTTCAAGAAGTAAAGGGGTAACCATCCTAGAGATCTATTCCTCCATTACAGATCAATCTTATCTGTTTTGATCATTCATCTATTATTCAACATCAAAAGATGAAACGGTTTCCATCTTGGTCTAAGTCCATACCAGATAACAAATTTTATACTATTCCAAGCTGAACGCTTCTGCTGATGACAAATCTTAAATTTATATCTCAAATCTTATATTTTAAATGATAGGATTCCTCTAGGAAAGGGTAAAAACATTGTGGGAAAGAAAGAAAATACTGGTCACCCCCTCTTTCAGAGTCCCTAAAACATTGGATTGTTTGGTAAAGTGTTGCACTTCACATATTAAAAACACCATATTACACAATATTACCAATATACCCGTAAACTGTGATTTAGGAGCCCCGAGATTTGTATCGCATATGCTTTTGGCCGTTCTGGTATACTCGGGAAAGTTCAAAAATGTCCAGCTGCTTTCATTACGAGCAGCGGTTATGCAATCCTTTTGTTTCTTGTTTGCCAAAAAGTGCTTCATGCATTTCAATTATATGGGATTATTGCAATAAAACTTACTGTTAATTAATCCTAGAGCCTTACGCATTTCACTTCTATTGCTTGTGCAGACACTATAGTTTAATCCTTTACCAAGCTACATACTGAAATCAGTAGCCCTAGGCCTTGTGGTTTCAGACAAGAGGACTTCAGATTTTCTATATTTTTTAGTTTTGTTGCCATGGTAACCAGAGTTACTGGAATCTAATTCTTCGAAAAAAAATCTAAAGAGGACTTTGGCAGGAGTGAAGTTTCATCAAAACAGATTGAGTAGTTTCAGAGATGATGTTTGAAAGAAAGGTTAACACATGAATGCACAACAGACACCAGGCCATGACATAACATCATAACTCTACACACATTCAAATTGTCATCTCACTGACTAGTCTACAAATGCTTTCAGTTAGTCCAAATTCTTATTTCGTGGGAAAGGGTTAACATCGAGCTATGTGAATATACATGTACAGGGTTTTCCCTCGGCCACAAAAATAGGGGGTCATTCTGACCCCCTAGTCAAAAATAATGGGGGTCATTTTGGAATTTGTGGGGGTCACAACAAAATGTAATTCGCTTAAACAAAAGCTACTATTTGTGAAAGTGTGTGTTTTTTTCGTGTTTTCTATTCACTGTAAATCTTCATTTACCCTATAAATGAATTATTTCATGGTGATAGATACATAATAACACCAGAGATTCTCTATATAGAGGGAGCTTACAGCCTAGGTGGCACCTTTTTCATAAAGACTATCTGGAGTATGCTTTATTAAGCCTGTTCTTAACGAGCAAATATGCTCTAGCTGCAGACAAGCTGTCATATCTCTATGTAATTTTAATGTTTCAAGGGTATCGTCATGACCGCTGGTGTTTTGATGATGCACAAGGGTTGATTTTTGAAGTATGTGTAGCCTCTCTCTATGGTTAAGGGTTATTTTGTTTTTATTACAGGAATCGACCGTTTAGTTGGCGAAGAAAGCTTGTTGTCGGCCGGATGGGGAAGTCTCTGTTATTTTTCTTGATAGAGATTATCCATTTCGGCCGAAAATAAACTATTTTCACCAATTAAATGGCCGATTCCTGTGTTTCGACACGCGGATCGCGTTCATGCCGCTGTTTTCAACGAGTAACAAAGTGTATCTCTTTAGCTAATTCACAGTAAACCCTCGAGACCTTGAAATGTGATTCTGGGTGCTCTTACAAGGCGTTGTATCGTCTGATCTTTGTTTAAGGGCTCTTCTTCCTTGCAGACAGCAAGAATGACGTCGATTTTGACAGAGCCATATTGTTTTCATTAGAGATCGACTGGTTTAGTTTAGACCCGTTTAAAGACCGACGGTATTTTAGTAAAATCGATACACAGTCCAGTGTTTCGTCCCGTTTTCTCTTCGTACTCCAGATTTTTCATCTACTCGCGATGTAACAGTGTCGGAAGTATATACGATCATTATTACCTCTTATCGTATTTGTGCGTCAACCATGACGCATTACTGAAAAAAATGCGGGTCATTTTCCTTAAAAATGCGTCAAAACGCACAAAATCGTGCGTCAAGGAAAACCCTGCATGTAAATACCCTTCTCAGGAAATAGACTTTTTGTTACATCAACTACCTTCAAAACATGCAAAAAAGCATCCCTAATTAATCTAGAACACTATTTACTGTCCAAAACAATCACCATCAAATAGAATTGAAGTATATACAGCAGACTTCTCACAAGGTGATTGATCTATAGTCCATACACACAAAAACCCAGACTACTGTGTTATCCTTGTCCTCAGAAAATGATGCTGCAATTTGCTACCCCTTTTGCAAAATGTAACAACCCAGGAGCTATAAATAGACAAAACAGAAATAGAGAAATACAAAAGACAAATGATTCAATTCAACTATGACCAACAACTTACCTGAAGCTCACACCAAGCGACAGCAACACCTGTGTCTAAGTCAAGTCCTTTGTAGACAGTTTTAAAGGATCCTCTACCAATTTCTATATCAAACTTGAAGAACCTCCCATTTTCCGATTGAGCTACAGCTTCCATCTCTATTTTCTTTTCTTCTTCACCATCTTTCTTTTCTTCCTCCTTTTCTTTCTTTTCAGATATGCTCTCTTCATTATCAGCCGTCTTCTCGCTTGTCCCAACACCAGAATCAGCTGTGCCAGATGCTTTTTCTTCAGTAGACTCATAAGAAGTGCTTTCCTTTGTCTTTAACTCTATAATTCCACTGTCACTTTGTTCAAAAGTATCATGACTATGAATCTCCACAACTGTTGTGGTATCATCTATAGTGACCGACTTTTTTAATTTGTTCTTAACTCTAACATCTACAGTGTTTGAACTACTATCTACAGGTTTATCACAATTGCTTTTCTCTAAAATTTCTTTTTCATTTGCACCAGACAATGTTTGAGCAGGTATTGTAGATAAATCCTGCCCATTTTCATTTATAGCTCTTTCGGGAATCTCTTCAGGTACATTAGTCCTTGCTCTACTGTCTTGCTTTATATCATAAATTACACTACTAGCATGTGTATCTACAGCATCACTTTCCTCAATGCTAACATCTGAGGGAAGACTAAGAGACCTCATCCTTCTACTAATTTCATGATTAGCATTGGCCTTTTCAGACTTTTCACACGTTACAGTTGGAATACGGCTGTGCGTAGACTTTATTAGTTTCTTTGCTACAGGTGTTTCTCTTTCAGAAAGAGTTGGTATTGTTTCAAGTTTAGGTGTCAGATCTTCTGATATTATTCTTTTGTCTCTACCTGTGACAACCCTTCTGAACCTAGATGGTGGATTTGCTCGAATGTTGGATGTTGAATCTGGAGAATGTCTTTCGCTTTTGCCTCCTACAGTCTGTCTGTGGGATAGCCTTGTTCCCATCTCTGACTTGCGTATTATTTTTGATTTTCCTGGACGACTTGGAAGCTTGGGTGATTCACGATCATCTTCCTTTTTGTTTGATCTTCCAACCTCTCCATTTACAGCAGTCGAGGCCAAATTATGCCTACTCATGGTATTGATACCAGTGTTACCTCAACTCCTATTTCTGTACACAAATGGAAGCCAACTTCCATGCACGAATATTAGGATAATAGTAAATATACATACTGTTCAGTCGCACACACTGATACGACACTCATAAATCTTGCACTTAGGGCTTCATCCTTCTTTTTCGATTCCATAGTTGCTGGCAGGAGAGAAGCCAAATAAATACACCAAAAATTTCTAAAGTAATTAACTTAAAAAAAAAAAGCACAAATCTTACGGTGACATTGCAACATAAATACCAAAGAGTATTGTTGACATCCTCCAAATTTCGAACTATCGTTGCGAGATCCACCAGGTTAATCTGTCAAAATTCGGTCACCATCCCTGAATCAAATGACTGTACTTCCGGGCATTGAGACCCTCACACACGCAAATTAACGCAACGAATTTACAGTTGCCTTGATAAGTAGGTGATATGAGGTGTTTTCTCACATAATCATACACAGTAAAACTGTGTCAGGCGCTAAGTATGGCTACAAGTGATCTTTATTTAACCTAGTCACATTAATATGGCGACAGTGTTACTTTCATCATTAGCGTTAAAGAAATTAGTTCTAAAAATAAAGTGTCGCGCACTAATTTCTAAAGCTCCGCTTTTTGGATTTAAATGTCGTTTTTTATCAATGTTATCTACATAAATGTATAATTGATATATATATTAATGTATAATGAAATTGAAATTATCACGTCGTAATAAATGGTTTTTATCAGTGAGACTTTATAGAACTATTTTACTGAAGGAAAGCCGCCGGACAACTGCATGACTCAGATAGCCTCGATGCCATCATAACCGACTATTGAAATGTTTTTGAAATTAGATCTAATTTTGAAATTTTACGTGTTTCTCCTTACATACAAGAATGGCACACGGAGATTTCTCTGAATCTTGGAAGTTATTAATTGGCCATTCTACAAACTAATCTTCGACAAATTTTAACTCAACACAGAATCCCCCCCCCCCCATCTCCTGCAAGAAAATATAGACAATTTAATTTGTACGATATATTTTTTCCATGAAATTTCCCAAAGTTTGAGTATTTAGTGCATATAGATAGAACACGCACAGTGTAATTTTGTTGGTACTGTACCAGAATATTCGCAGCTTTGTCAGGAAAAAAATAACACAAGGGATAGGGGGGGGTGCAGCATGGGAGAACACTCTTTTAAACTATTCTCCTTGAATCGTAAGAGTTGTCTTTCTTCGTACAATGTAAAAAAATTTAGTAGGGCCATTTTTTTTTTCATTTTATACATATTTCATATTTACCATATTTATGAAGAGATTATTTCTCGTAGAGGATAAAGGTATAAACGTATATTTACGAGACAGACTGACTTCTCTTGTTTTTTTATACCTATTTTACTACTTTTAAGGAACCGATAAACAAGTTTGCCACAGATATGTTCAGGCCGTGAAAAGAGACCGCGACATGGAGTGATTATTTGTAGTATCAAACCATTTATGTTCTTATAAATATGCCTTTAAGCCAGTCTTTGAAAGCTACTGCCATAATGCGTGATAATCCTTCACCATACAATCCCGGGTATTAATGACCCTACAAAGTAAGACTTCTGAAAACGTTGTTGAAAAAGGAGAAAATGCTGGTAACCAGCACATTGTTTTCTACCCTTCCTACAAAAAAAATCGATTTTTGACTCACATTTATTGTGTCGTCTGCATATGCTTTCATTTAGACAGCTGTATAATTTTGCCGTTTGGTTAAGAGTAATACACAAATCCCTATTTTCCACAATGTTTTCTATATAACATTGTCTTTTCCATCACTTGCTGTTTTCTTGTGTCTTGATTTACTTAAGTACTGTATTGTGTATGTTATGCCCGGTCGGCGATAGTTTATCCCTTTAACAAGTGATCATGAATTTTTACAAGCCAGAGATTATAAAAAGCTTTTGAAAACATCGTGGAAAAAGGAGAAAATGATGGTCACGAGCAGCTACTTTTATTCTCAAACTTCTTTTTCCTTTTTTGATCCTTTACCACACAGTTCCCAGTTTTAACGACCCTGAGGAAGAAGCCTTTTGAAAAAAAATGCGGGAAAAGGAGAAAATGCTGGTAACCAGCATTTTCTCATTTTCCCTCATTGTTTTATACCCTTTCAAAGATTGAAATCATAACATTTTCTCCGTTCCCATGCAACACGTTAAACGTGGGTCAAATGACGACCTAAACCCTTTACCACACAATCCCGAGTTTTAACAGCCCTGAAGAAGAAGGCTTTTGAAAACATTGTGGAAATAGGTGAAAATGCTGGTTAACAGCTTTTTCTCCTTTTCCTACAACATTTTCTACACTATCAAAGCTATAAATCATCGTTTAAGCTACAATTGTTTTGTCACCTGCAGAAGCTTTCAATTTGGTCGAGTCCAAAATTTTGTTGTTTGGTAAAGAGTGGAACATTGCTTTGTATTCGTTTTTCGCGTCTAGTTACCTGATTCGGAAAATTGGGAACTGTAAAGATGGAGTCTGAAATTATACCACCATGCTTCAGTAAATAGGGGTGTATTCAACTACCAACCAACGAACCGAAACGAAATACAAGTCATTGAAGCATGTAGTCAATTTCATTAGACACAGGGGGAATACCGTATGTGGCAGAAAAAAAAGAACCAACTGTATCATTCATGTTATTCTTTGCTTTAACCCTTAGGCTGCTGAGCGCGACTCAAAGACCTTTTGCAGACAGTGAAGATCAAGATCAGACTGCACAGAACGTGCAGTCTTATCTTGATCTACACTGTCCTATAAGGGGAAGTTTGTCCTCAAAGATATAACAATGGAAAAAAACGGGGTTTTACTATTAGTTTGAACGTTTTATTTAACTTATTTAGCAGGATAAGGGTTAACCGTTTACCGAATATTCTCCTGAGGATGGAGGCTTTTGAAATCATACCGAAAATAATGGCGACATGATAATAAAAATGTAAAGAGAACCAATCATTGTATGTAAAAAGTAAATTTACTTATAAATCAGTTTTATCCTTCAATGCTGTTTTACTCTTTCACCAGGTGACAAAATTATAAACTGGATGATTAAAAAAAAAACATTTATATATGTCAAAGTAAAAGTGGCTAAATTGATTGGATTTGTTCTACATTCAAAAATTCTGAGGCAAAGGAAGAAGCTGGTTGATGATCACAATTCGTATATTGCAACTGTGTTTTCAAAACTGGTCATCCGGGCAAGACGAGGGGTAGTATACATTGTGGGGAAAATGAGAAAATGCTGGTTACAAGCATTTTATCCTTTCTCACAAGTTTTTCAGCTGGAAGGTATCTACATCTGGGTCTGTCAAGTACGAGATTAATTGATAAAGATATGAAACATTCCCGGATAAGATTGATTGAATTTGCGTTTATTCATCGATGCCACCAATTGCCCACATGGGCGACGCCCCGGCTGAAGGGCATTAGTTTTTGTTACGGGGGATAATGCAAGATACAGGACGAAACTCATCATCGACCTAAATTACGCCTGGTTCTTTAACGTGCACGGTGTATAGTACTGTCCCACTGGACCCCGATTTAACGTCTCATCCGGATGAATATTAGTAATTTTAGATGGCCAGCCGTGGGACTCGAACCCATATCTTCAAGTAACAGGAGACTTGATGCTTACAAGTCATACGCTCTACCACTTGAGCTATGCAGGCCGGTCTTCCCAAAAAAGGATGTTATAAGTTGCATTTGTATGATACGCGTATATCTAACTCTCGTACCAAACGACAAAATTTTTGACTGGACCAAATTGAAAGCATTTGCAGACGACCAATTAAATGTTGCTAAAATGATGATTTGTCTTTCATAGGGTAGAAAATATTGTTGGAAAAAGGGGAAAATGCTAGTGACCAGCATTTTCTTCTTTTTCCACAATGCTTTCGAATGCCTTCTTTGGTAGGGCCGTTAAAAGCCGAGATTGCGTGGTAAAGGTATAACAAACAAGATGCATGTACAAGCTCTCACACCCTCTGTGCCGCCCCAATAAAACCCAGTGATCTATGTCCTTTTACTTATTACTTATTACTTCACGAAACAAGTCTGCAACAGACGTCTTTAAAATCATCCTTGTAAAGTGCTGATTATGAATAGGAATTAAGGTTTTAAACCACAAATGAAAGTTAAAAAAAAAACATCGTGGGAAAAGGAGAAATTGCTCGTTACGAGCAATTTCTCCTTTTATCACAATGTTTTCAAATATTACTTTGCTGCAAGACGTAAAAATACGTTTGCTGGAGAGAAAGGGTTGCTTTATGAAATGCATCCATTTGTGAAGCTTCGAAAATGTTCGTAATACTTTTTCGTAAATATTTTATAATAGTGCCAGCACTTTAAGTTCTTGAAGATCAAGAAAATACTGGAGCAGCAGTTGAATCTCTTGAAGATCAAGAAAAAACACTGGTGGCCTAGAAACTTTTAAAGTGTTCGAAAATGGATGGACTATTTTGTTACCACATCGTAGTGATGTTCATATCTTCCACTGCGTTATGTCTGATCTTAGTCGGAACAACCACGCCCGGCTGGTTTGTAGTCACTTTTCAGGAAAGTCTGGCCGCAAGCGAGGGATCCTTGTCGTCTATGAATAGGTATGAATGCATATCAGGTTTGATTTGTTTTACATCGACTGTTAAAGTCACAGTAGCGCCCAAAAGTAAACTATGGGGATGTTAAAATGCATTTGAATTTAACTCATACCTTTTAAAAGTATGCAAACTATTGTAAAGATCACAATCTGTTCTTGTTCTCGGTCCAAGTGTAAGTCACTGGCAGGAAATTGAATTTTAAAACCAGGTAAAAAGTAAACAAAAGATAGAGCGAACTGGCAACTTTGAACCTAGTTTTAATATTCATTTTCGCACCAGTGCCCAAAATCTGGACTGACCGCACAATAACAGGTTGTCGTCTTCAAAATAATTTCCTTACTTTTAATGGTGTGATTTAAAGTTAATTGCGATTGAAAACCCAATTGCTTACTTCTAGCCGCTGTTTAGCCTTTAAGGAAGTTCTCACAACTTATATTTGATTACTCTCGACGATGACTCCCTGGAAATCTTCGCCCTTTACCACACAATCCGTAGTTTCGACGACCCTGAAGAAGGCTTTTGAAAACATTGTGGGAAAAGGAGAAAATGCTTGTTACCAGCATTTTCTGATTTTTCCACCATGTTTTCTACTCTTTCTGGGACACATTTCACCATTTGAACTACATTTGATATGTAGTTTTAAAATTCTAAAGATTTGGACGAGTCCAAAATTATGTCATATGGTAAAGGGTGATCTACGACTCGAACCGTGATGTAGCTAATTCCAAAGGTTGACATCTCTCATCACTGGATTTTAACACAGAACTTCCAGTGGAAGAGTCTGGCGCTCTTCACCTACACTACTTACATGGTCTTTCGCGTATAGATAGGTAGATAGATAGATTGTATGGTGTTTACCGCCGTTTCCAACATAATTTCAGTTACGTCGCGGCGGCCAGTGCACCTATCCATGACTTCCTGGAGTTTCTTTTACTATTACCTAGCACAATATTCTTTCCAAGCCACAGGCTGCTTTCTCTCACAACCATCGTCGAAACAATGATCAGCGGCGAAATTGGAATGAATCCTGTCGCTATGACTATCATCAATCGTCGGAAAGAAATTGGCCCAGCTGGGGATTCGATCCAGCGACCCCTTATTCTCAAGTCCTGCCAGAGTCCGTATTCACCAACCATTCTCAAGAACGGGTTTTGTCTTATTATAAATTTAGAAAGTAACACAACTTCTGATCGGCTAAACCATTTGGATTAGAAGATCAGAAGATGGGTTACTTTATAAAATTCTTGAGAATAAGACTAAGAATGTTCTTAAGAATGGTTGGTATTCCTAAGCCTTAGGCTGCTGAGCGCGACTCACTGACCTTTTGCGGACAGTGTAGATCCAGATCAGACTGCACAGAACGTGCAGTCTGATCTTGGATCTACAATGTCCGATAAGGAGATATTATTCCCCAAAACATAACTTTGAAATAGCAATATTTGGGTTTTTACTATCGAATTGAAGATTTCATTTTAGTTACCTAGCAGGATAAGGGTTGAGAACGGTTGGTGAATGGTTGGTGTTCTTAAGAGTGGTTGGTGAGTACGGACCCTGCACGCTACCGACTGCGCTACCTGGCTGGGGTTGGCTTTTGCGTGGAGACTAGTCTACTTATTTTGGTTCTCCAGGGCACAGTGGTTAAAGTGACGATAAAGGCCAAATGTAAACAAAGCGGGTGTTTAAATGCATTTGAATTTATATCATACCATTTAAAAGTATGGAAATTATTGTGAAGATGACAATCTGTCATTGTACGGTCGGTCCAAGTCTTAGTCGCTGACAGAGAAATTAATTTCAAAACTAGGTTAAAACCTGCCAGGTAGCTGTGTCTTTTGTTTACTTTTTGCCTGATTTTAAAATTCTTTTTTTTGTGCCTGCGACTAACATATGGCCCGACCACATGATAACAGACTGTCATCTCCACAATATTTTCCATACTGTTGAATGGTATGATTTAAATTTAAATGTATTATGACACCTGCTTTAACATTTTGGCCTTTACTGGGCCTTTAAGTTGCAATTGTCAGGTTTGTGATCAGAAAGTTTTGGGTCCCTATTCATCGACCATTCTTAAGAACAGTGTTTGTCTTATTCTCCAAGTTCTTCAGAACTTGAAAGTAACACAACTTCTAATTGGCTAAACCAAATGGTTTCGCCAATCAGAAGGTGTGTTACTTTCATATTTGGAAAAATCTAGACAGTAAAAACACTGAGAACATTCTTAAGAATGGTTGGTGAAAATGGACCCAGGTTAGATCCGACGTCACGTGTTATTGTCCTGAGGCAAAGGACCAATGAGCTTTTGTCTTTTATTGGTGAATTATATTTGAGCCATGCTCTGGCAAAAGGGGGCTTAATGCATCTCTGTGATGCATAATACCAAGCAAGTCATCGCAATAGTATACATCTCTAAAGTCCGTTTTGTATAACAACCCACTGAATCATGAGGTACACTGGTCCTGTGACATACAGAAAATTGACCAACAACGAAAAGATTCGGCCCAGGTCAGCCTGCGCGGACTGCGCAGGCTGACCTGGGTCGATACTTTTCGCAAATCCACTAAGCCCCCTTTTCATAGGTCATGGCTCATTTGAATAAATGAGCGACACTCTGGCAAACTGGGATTTGTGCATCTCCGTGAAGCATTTTCTCCTTTTCTCTACAATGTTTATACCCTTTCAAAGTCAAATCCAATCATTCGAATTACATTCAATGCGTCGTCTACAAATGCTTTGAATTTAGGCAAGTCTAAATTTTTATCATCTGTTAATGCATGTTGATAATCCGCAGTGCACAGAAATAGTTTCATGTCGTGTGTTGCAAAGATGTTTCCATAGATAATATGTTAAGGTAATGTACATACATTTCAGGTCACTGTACTATAACATATTCTGTCCCCAAGAACTACAGACGTGCGAAACCTGCCCAGGAGCCCAGTCCCCGAACGACTGTATTGATACCGCCTACGATTCAACAAGTGGGTATAAAGTATACAAGCATCGCAAGTAAAGGGGGACGCTTCGCTACCTTTCGCTACGCTCCTGCATATTACTTGCTCTTTGATCTTGGTCTACATGTGTGCGGTCAGCGAAGCTTACTTTTGTCGCCCATGGCAGTACTCTTATCGCCAATGGCGGTGAAAGATTTTCATTATTCCCGGTATCTTTTTACAGTTCCGCAGCTAAAGCAACATAACAGTCAATCAGTGTACGGTGTCTTGATCGATGAGCATACTGTTTCTCCAGTGCGTTTATGGTCAATGCAAGATACATTCACGGTCGTCACATGTTAAACACGATTGCCTACAAATAATAAATATTAGAATAATATCAGTTCAATGTTACTTATTTCAACTCTCTCTCTCCAGAATTCAACTGACAAAGTATTTTATTTGATTTTAATGCCAAACTCGCAGGTTCCTCAAGTTTGCTGGTTATTTTCCACGTGTATTCATTTCTGTCTGTTCACAGATTACAATTTCCACTACACTTGGATAGAGCAGCTTACCGATGACAAGGAAAATTGGACTGCATGGCGGGTCATCATGGCTATAGTCGTTGCTGCCGGAATTTTGGGGTTTGCTCTTGTGCTCGTTCTCATCTGCTGTTTGCTTAAACCCTCTGTTTACCGTATCGTAGCAACCGCCGCATTCTTCTCTTGGCTTGTTGCAGGTAGAACTGACTTTTCGCAAGATACATGTTTCTAAGACGCAAGGGGTTTTAAGGCATATGCAAAAAGTACCGATTCAGGTCAGACTGCGCACTTCGCGCAGGCTGACCTGGGTCGAAACTTTTTGCTATGGGTCAATTTTCTGCGTGTCAAAGAACAAGTCTACCCTATGGCTTAGTCGGTTTGTACACAAAATGGACTATATGAATACATAATTATGTGATGACTTACTTGGTATAACGCATAACGGAGATGTATTAGACCCCTCTTCCAAGAACGCGGCTCATATGTATTGAGCTGTATTTTCAAAAGCTGGTTTAACTTAAATTCCACGTCTAGAATTTTAACCAAAACTCTTATAAAACTTCAAGTCATATAATTACAAATTAAGGACGCAGTTCAAGAGCACATAGCGAAAGCCCAGGGAAAATCCAGTGAATATGGATGAATTGTACTTCGTAAGTTGTACGTCTATAGCCAGCTTTTCAAGAACCGGGTTAAATGTGTCGGGAAAGTTGCACCTACGTACATAGCAAGTTAATCGAGGACTAGGATGAATTGTACTTAGTTGTCCATACTTAGCAAAGTAATTCAGGACTAGGATGAGATGTACCTAGATGTAAATAGTCCCAACAAAGCAAGCTTATCAAAGGCCGGGATGTATCGCAAGTTGTCCCTGTATAGCAAATTAATCGAGTACCGGCACAAATGGTAATAAGTTGTCAGCATTTGGCAAATTAATCGAGGACTCCGATGAGTGGTATATAGGGATGATCTGTACCCATTATGTTGTACCTTTCCAGAAAGCAGGTCGAGGACCGGAATGAATTGTACCCAGTAAGTTGCCCCTATTTAAATAAACCAAAGACAGCATATCTTCGCCTTGGAATCTTCGAATATCAAAATTATATATATATATATATATATATATATATATATATATATATATATATATATATATATATATATATATATATATATATTCTCTCTCTCTCTCTCTCTCTCTCTCTCTCTCTCTCTCTCTCTCTCTCTCTCTCTCTCTCTCTCTCTCTCATCTCTCTCTCTCTCTCTCATCTCTCTCTCTCTCTCTCTCTCTCTCTCTCTTGCTATGGGCAGGAGAACTTTGCGATAGAGTCAAATGAATTGTAGAACTTCTAGATCTTTTGTTTTCGTTTTGAATTGATTCCTTCAATTAACCCCATAACTGATACGTTTATAGGCCTCCTTGTGTGGATTCCGGTTGGAATGGTGGCAGACATGCATACCAGTACCGATGATGATATTAACGATGACGTGATTCATGACGCAACACTACACTTGCCTTATTCGATCATTATAGCAGGCGTTGGAGGAGCTGTTGCCATAGTTACAGCTATCATGTTGATCTATCTGATTGGTTAGTTTTTTTTAATTTTGCTAGATCTTTTCATTCGGTTTGGTATGCCGGTGGCTTTTCCTTATTGAAATGCAGACATGCCTGGGCCTGAATCTAAGTATGCTTCAACTATGTACACGTTTAAGGGTCGGACAGTAAGGGCGGTGTTTTTAACTTTAAAGGCTTAGCGAAGAGAGAAGTCAAAATAGATTGCATGAGCACGAGAAAACTGGTCTTGTTATGCTCTGTCCAGAAAGCACATCACAGATCTAGTGTGTAACCTGGGTACTCCGAATTAAGTCTACTATTAAATAATGGGATATTTTAGC
Source organism: Hippopus hippopus (assembly GCA_946811185.2). NCBI lineage: Eukaryota > Metazoa > Mollusca > Bivalvia > Cardiida > Cardiidae > Hippopus > Hippopus hippopus. The sequence continues at coordinate 38,716,044 of OX328102.1, read as the reverse complement.
AAAAAAAGAATCTGCAACATCACAAACCTTCATACGACTTAGAAGACCTTTAACTAAATACAGTAAACGAAATATGTTTACCTGGGTCACCGACGATAACAAAAGAGCCATGCTTTGGCAAAAGAGGGTTTAATGTATCTCCGTGATGCATGATACCAATCAAGTCATCACACAATTATGGATCCATAAAATTCATTCTGTCTAACAACCGACTGACTTATTAGGTATACTAGACCTTTGACATATATAAAATTGACCAATAGCAAAAAGTTTCGACGCAGGTCAGCCTGCGCCGACTGCGCAGGCTGGCCTGCGTCGATACTTTTTGCAGACGCATTAAAACTACTTTCCACAGAGCACGGCTCAAATATTTTCTAATACCCAGGTATTTGTTGCAAAAGAGACAGATTCTCCAAGACACCATCCAGTATAGAAGATGAGTCCGACCCGAGTAAAAGGACTGGCTTACAGGACCCTAGGTACTATGGACCCCAGCCTTACTACAATCATGGCTCCCAGATTATGTACAGGTAAATATCCACCTTTTGTTGGCTTTATTTGAGCCAATGCTCCGTAAAAAGGGAGTTTAATGCATTTGCAAAAAGTATCGACCCATGTCAGCCTGCGCAGTCCGCGCAGGCTGACCTGAGTCGAAACTTTTTGCGTTTGTAAATTTTCTGCATGTCCAAGGACCATTTTACCTCAGGACTAAGTCGCTTGTTAGACAACATTGACTTTATGGATCCATGATTATGTGACGACTTGCTTTGTGTCATGTATCACAGAGATGCATTAAGCCCCCTTTTGCCAGAGAATGGATCATTTGTTATTATCCTATGCGGAGTTTTTGAACTGCCCCAGGCCATTTTAATCAGTAAAATAAAAAAAAAAAAACCTTTTCACACCAGTGTGGCTTTAAGTGTTGACATTATGGGGGGAAAAAAACTCTTTTCGCACAAAATTTTCTGTTAAGGGAAAAAGAACATTTTTTACCGTCTTATTTGTATCAAGTTTGCTGGTTAGTAATACGTAATAAAAAATCTGCATAGAAATGTATGAAAGTTACTGAAAAATGAAAAAAAAAAGGAAAGACTTAATTACGCACTATGAGCAATTTTTTACACTTTGTTTTTATCAATGTTTTTAAAGCTTTGAGTGAAAAAACTCAGATTTTTTTACGTCTTTATAGTGTCGTCGTCTCCAGCATCAAAGGCAAGAAGAAGAATTGCAAAATGGATATTATACACCAAAGTTTTAAGGATGGAAAGCATTGCTTAAAATGTGGTCTACTGCGAGACGAATATATACGAGGGTTCGGACACTGGTATTGTAACCTGATTAAGAAATACCAGGAAGACAGGAATGCCCTCGTGACGATAAAACTGTTGTTAACCCTTAGGTGCTGAGCGAGACTCACTGACCTTTTGTGGACAGTGTAGATCAAGATCAGGCTGCACAGAACGTGCAGTCTGATCTTAGATCTACACTGTCCGATAAAAAGATACTTTTCTCCCTCCAAAAAAAAATGTTTGAAATAGCATTATTCGGCTTTTTACTATAAGCTTGTATGTTTCATGTAATTTATTTAGTAGGACGAGGGTTTAAGAACAGCATGAAACACCAAACAAAGCAAACTGTACTAACTTTATGTATTTCCCTGTTTTTGAGCCATGCTCTGTGGAAAGGGGCTTAATGCATCTGCAGAAAGTATCGACCCAGGTTAGGCCGGGCAATCTGCGTAACTCTTGATCGTAACTCTGCTTTTGGTAAATCTCCTTCATGTCCAAGGACCATTCTACCTCAGGATTCAGGAGGTTTTTAGACGAAACGGATGCATAATCATGTGACGGCTCGCTTTGTATAATGGATAACGGATATGCATAAACCCTTTTCTTGCCAGTGCATCGCGCATTTATTTATTCATCTGTTTATATAGCGACGGTACCCCAGCGGTTTCCTATCAATATCCGTCACCCCAGTTACTGCAGGCCTATCAGCAATATCCGGAGAGTGGCATGGAAGAGGAGATACTATCTGAGCATCCTCAATACAGAGGGGAAAGTTATGAACATAACTGGTACGACAATAGGTACTATAGAGGTCCTATGTATATGTAGCTGCAAAATTTCGCTGCGACTGACTCTCAGTGTATCACGAATGTAAGACAAAGTTCACTTGAAACTTCAGGGACCATGTTCACCAACCATTTTTAGTTTCATTTTTAGTCTTATTCTCAAGATTTTTTTCTGAAATTTGAAAGTAACTCATATTCTGATTGGCTAAACAAAATGGTTCAGCCAATCAGAAAATATGTTACTTTCTGAGTCTAGAATAGGACCAAAAATGAAACTTAGAATGGTTGGTAAATACGGGCCTAGAACTTCGGTGCGACTGAGTCTGAGTGTATCACGATTAATATTTTAGTATGCAGGTAATCCTTTAATTGCTAAATAAATGAAACAGACATATCTTGTCTACATTAAAAAAGACACAAACATTGCGATTTACAATTACTTTTCTCCAGAAAGATCTCTCTATGTTTAACATTGTGAATCATAGATCGGGCTGCACACTTCGTATTCACCAACCACTCTTTAAGAACATTCCGTCTTATTCACCAGCAGAATTTTATAAATTTGACAGTAACACAACTTCTGATTGGCTAAACCAAATGGTTTAGCCAATCAGAAGTTGTGTTACTTTCAAATGTAGAAAATCTTGTATAATAAGACAAGGAATATTCTTAAGAATGGTAAGTGAATACGTACCCTAATCTTGCTCTACAACGACTATCTGCATAACATACAGTAAGTCGCACTTGGGATCCAAATGGTTACAACATCACCACCTGCAGATATTTTTTTGGTTTGGCAACAGACAACGTTTGAAAATACTGCGGCTTTTGTCACTCTGTTTCACCAGGACTTATCAGATACAGACGATTTTCTTTTTTTTCAGAGAAATCTAGATAGATCAATTCAGAAAAATTGCATGTTACATAAATCGATATTTTACTCTGAATACATAATTTGTAGCCTTTTGCTGGGGTTTAAAGAACGGACACAAATAAGTCGAGACATTGCATTGTCTTCTTTTTTCCCTCGATAGAATACATTTAACATTTAAGCACTATAAGAGTACTTATAACAAGAACTGTCATCAGACAGCATAGCTCGCCTGGAAAAGTTAATTGGTCTGGCTGGCAGTGCGTTGATACAGCAACAGGGCCCCAGCCTAGGACAGAAGACCCAATTCCAAATCCAATGCGCCCGCCCGGGTAGCTCAGTGGTTAACGTATCGGACTCGTGACCTGGTGGTTGTGAGATCGATACCCGGTTGAGGCAAACTTTCTTTCCGGCGATTTTTTGCCTCTCACCTCTGATGCATGTGAGAAAGTAGTCAGTGACTTGGAAAGTTGTGTCAGTACTGGTGTGAGAAAGCCAGGAAACACATGCATAGGTGCACTGACCTAGGGTAAAACAGAAAGAAACTGAAACACATCAACCATCATACTAAATACTCATACTAAATTTGGTCTGGAAAAAAGTAGCTCTAGGAAACTTTGACATGAAAGTTCATAACCTGTGACTATGACCTTAAGATTATGGGCATGCACATGGACATGGCTAGGGTATCGCTCAATGATAGTTTGAACCTGTATCTACCCTAAGATTATGGGCATGGGCATGGCTAGGGTATCGCTCAATGATAGTTTGAACCTGTATCTACCCTAAGATTATGGGCATGTACATGGACATGGCTAGGGTATCGCTCAATGATAGTTTGAACCTGTATCTACTATCAAGCCAAATATGAACCAATCCATTATTTATTTACTTAAGTTAAAGTATGCCCTCTTAAAAAAATTAATGTTGAGTATGACCTTAACATTAAAACCATCGGCGTGGCCAGGGTATGGTCGAAAGAAACTTTGGACCTATGTCGATCACCATACCAAATACGAACCAAATCCATCATATATTTTATAAAACGTGAGCTCTTAAACACTGTAACATATAACTTCAATGTAAAATTTCTAAGTCTACGACCTTGACCTAAGATCACGAACGTGGCCCGTATCGCTGAAAGAAACTTTGGACCTACATCTATCATCAAACCAAATATGAACCAAGTCCATTTTCTGGTTTGGTAAATGCGATTTCTTAAAAAAAAAATTTAACATAAATGTGAAATATCGAAGTCAAGAACCTTGACCTTATGATCACGGGCGTGAGCGGGGGCACTGTTGAAAGAAACTTTGGACCTTTATCTACCATCAGATCAAATATGAATCAAATCTATCGAATGGTTTTGAAAATATGATCTCTCAACCCATTACCACACAATCCCTACTTTTGACGACCCTGAGAAAGAAGCCTTTGGAAAACATTGTGGGAAAAGGAGAAAATGCTGGTAACCAGCATTTTCTCCTTTTCCCACAATGTTTTCTACCCTTCACAAAACAAATTTCAAATTTTCAGTCACTTTTATTTTGTCGTCTGCAAATGCTTTAGATTTGGACAAACCTAAAATTTTGTCGTTTGGTAATGAGTTAACGTCCATTAAAATGTCGAAGCCGACTCCAAGCCAACACTGCAATAGCCGCTCTTGGACTTTGCCCTGACGACCTATTAAGTAGGGAAACAATGTGTGATACATTTTCATAATCAGACAAGGACTTCAAGAGAAATAGAGCGAATACAAATTGCTGAAGAACGATGGCCCACCAAATGGAACACAATACGCCCCTTTAGGTGTATAGAAATAGGTAAACCTTCAGAGAAGTACAAACAACATGTTTAGTTGCTTTTGCAGACATTGTATGTTGAGACCAGGCTGCATAGAACATACCTTCTGATATCTTGGATATAAACTTTCCGATGATTTTAGAGACTGACCGAAACATTTGTGGGAGGGGGGGGGGGACCGGGGAAGATATCTGGGCGACTATTATTAATCTGTGATTTAGTTTAGTAGTGTCATGTCGACAACATTTCATATTTTTTCACCATTTTCAAAGGTATTCTAATTAGATCACGGCCGCTAGTGTATCTATCCATGCATTCCAGGAGTTCCATTAGCCAATGCTATTCACATTATTCTATAAAAGCCAACATAAACAAGGTCGGAGAGACTTTTCACTGGTCCGAAATAAACCCTGTCGGAATGAAACAGTTTATCAAATTTTCGAAAAAATTGACCGAGCAAAAGTTTGAACCAATATACCCTCGACAAGTTCTAGCCCCGCTAGTTACTAACTCGGGCTAGAGCGGCATGGCTCAGTTAATTTTTCGAAGACATTTAGCAGGTTATTGTTTCGTGGGATGCTGCTACCAGGTCAATGACCCGATTCTCCAGTTTCATTCTTCTGCTTTCTGAAGTTTTCAGCCACTTAACTTCTATCCTAAATTAACTTTTAGACTTGTCCAAATTGAAAGCATTTGCAGACGAGAAATTAACGTTACTTAAAAATTGAAACTTGACTTTAGAAGAGTAGAAAACATTGTGGGAAAAGGAGAAAATGCTGGGTACCAGCATTTTCTTCTTTTCCCACAATGTTTTCAGAAGGCTTCTTCCTCTGGGTCGTAAAAACCAGGGATTGTTTGGTAAAGGGTCAACTCCTTTACCAAATGACAAAATTCTAGACTTGACAAAATTGAAAACACTGGTAAACGACAAATTAAACGTGACCTGAATAATGGGATTTGTCTTTCAAAGGATAGAAAACATAACGGGGATTGGAGAAAATGCTGGTTACTAGCATTTTCTCCTTTTCTGACTGTTTTCTAACGTCTCTTTCTTGAGTGTTGTTAAAACTCGAGATTGTTTGGTAAAGGCTTGATCCTTTAAAAAAAAAAAAAAGAAGACAGAGACAGGAAAGAAAACAATTAAAAAAAAAAAAAATATTTCAAGCTCATTGTACATTCACAACTTTAATCAAAATCATTTTCTCAACAAATATTATTCAGTCATGCAGAGACAATTGAAATCTTTATGTTTAACACTTTACCAAACAATCCCGAGTTTTAAAGATCTTAAAGACAAAGGCTTTCGAACACATTGTGGGAAAACGAGAAAATGCTGGTAACCAACATTTTGCGCTTTTCCCATTTTGTTTTCACCTATTTCAAAGACAAATTACATCATTCAGACACATGCAATTCGTTGTCTGTAATTGCTTTCAATCTGGACAAGTCTAAAATTGTGTTGTCTAGTAAAGAGTTGTTGGGCAGTTTATACAGTCTTAATAAAATAAAACAAATAAGAATTACTAGCTACATCTGAAGCAATATATAAATTTCGTTAGAAAAGAAACAAGTGTGCATAATAAGGAATACTGTTACTCGAACTTCTTTCAAACATGGTACTGCATTTTTTCTAAAACAGCATCGGCCTCTTTGTTGCCCCTAAGTCTTTAGCACATGAAGAAATCTCAAACTTGTCTAACGTGAAGGCATTTGCTGGTTGCTATACAATTACCGGATTTGTCTTTGAAAGGATAGAAAACATTGTGAGAAAAGGAGAAAAATGCTAGAAACCTGCATTTTTTACTTTTTCCACAATGTTTTCTTTTTTTTTTCTTCGGGGCCCTTTAACACGCAATCCCAACTTTTAAAGGCCCTTAACTGGAAAACTTTCGAAAACACTGCTGGAAAAGGAGAAAATTCCCACAATGTTCTCTACTCTTGTAAAAACAAATCTCAATTTTTAAGTCACATCTGTTTTTTTCGCCTTCAAAATTAATGCTTCGATTTCGGACCAGTCTAATATTTTGTCATTTGGTAAAGAGTTAAACATATGACTGTTTGCTAAAGGGCTCAACATAGGGTGCTTTCAAGGACAGTGTAGATCAGATCAGACTGCATAAAATGTGCAGTACCCAGATGTTTGACCCCACTTCCCAAAAGTTTGTTTGAATTCAAATCCCTTTTTTTTCTAAATGTGCTCTGTGATTTATATCTTCCCCATTTTGCTTCCTTTCCAATTAAAGGGAGGCAAACGATCCTCGAAGGAGAATCCTTTAATGAGAAAGGTCTGGGAAAACCCTGTATTCTGATCTGGACCTACACTGTTTGACAGTTTTTGGGATGTCGTGACACAAACATTCATCACAAACAGCCTTAAAATTGAAATAATTAGGCCTTTCAGGGTTCCTGCATGCCTCAGTGGTAAAGTATGGCACTCGTAACCTGGAGGCCCTGGGTTCGAGACCCAACTGATCAGGGTTTTTCATAAAAGTGTCCTTGAGCAAGACATTTCAGAGCCCTAGCCTAGTACTGGTGAAACCCAGCAAATACATGAATATGTCACTGTGACTGAAATAATGTTGTTAGATGCGTAAAACAATCAATCAATCAATCAATCAATCATTAAAACCCACTGCTGGAGAATATCTATATCATCTATTTAGCACTTTGAGGATGGAAATATACTCAGCGTCAATGAAAAGTCACCAGGTAAGAGACGAAAAGAAAGTGAACCTTGGATAGTTTGCCTTCAGAAAATCGATTAGAATTCATTTTTGCACGTGCAAATAAAGATGGACTACTCAGATGTGCAAGCACGTGAAATTTGTCAGATACGGGTCGGGAAATGAGTATAATAACGTTCAACATAATTGAAAATTTCTCTCTTGTGGCAAGGTGAAAATTATTCAACTTTAGTATCTGGTAACTTTTCATTGACGCTGAGTATATGATTATATCAACAAACACGAAAATGAAATAGCTAGAAGCCACATACAAAATTACTTAAGGTAGATTCCTGTCAGTTTAAAGTACAAACTGTTCATATTAGTTCCATTCTAGTTTCATTTACTCAACAATTCAGAACACCTTTCTCTACATCAGATAAAATGCAAGATTGAGAAAATCAGTAAGCAGAATTTCGTGAGTTTGTGATGAGACAATAATTGTCTATTATGCTTTTCCAAGTACGCCGAGAAAAATGAGACCATGGTATATATGGCCTCAATTATCTTGCAATTACGAACTGACTTTTTACCACATAACAGAATTTTAGACATATCCAAATTTGAAGCATTTCCAAAGGACATAGTAAATGTGGCACAAGTAATGAGATTTGTCTGTAAAAGATAAGAAAACATTGTGGGAAAAGAAGAAAATGCTGGTTACTAGCATTTTCTTCTTTTCCCACAATGTTTTCAAAAGCTTTCTTTCTCAGGGTCGTTAAAACTCAGGATTGTGTAGTAAAGCGTTAACTCGTGGACCAAATTTGAAGAAGAAGACATCTTTTAAGATATGAATTAAGCCTCAAAGGGCCAAATAAACCGTGGCAGACATTATCAGTCAAGAACTTATGCTCAGATAATTGCAGTGTCAAGATTGCTTGTGTCCATGAATGTCTCAACAAAGCAATGTAAATCAAAGATCAGACTGCATGTTTTGCCCCACTGGCCTCAGATCAAACTACAGTTATGCAAGGTACTTTGAGGGGTAGTTCTTAACAGATGAATGTATTTGAAAACATTATTGCAAAAAGAGAAATACCTGGTAATGATTTAGTTCTTTTTATGCAACGGTATTTTTAAAGAAAAAAAAAAAAAAAATCCTCTGCAAGTTGCACAAAGTGATCTGCAAATAGTTAGGAGATAAGAAATTCAATAAAGCCTTTTCTCAGCATACAAAACAAAATACATGTTTTATGTTTCTCTGAAATAAGTTTTGAAAAAACATAAGTTAAACTCGCACAAAAACTCAATGAAAGCTCTATGACCATTCATACAATCAGACATTTCTAATTCAATACATGGCAGTACATGTTTAGCCATTAGTCCATAAAGTAATTTAAAATTCTAAGTCAATAATGAATACAGCAGACCCACAGAATGGAACATCGTGGTTATTTTTGACACCATTTCTCACGAAACCATGGGCAGTGTAAATGCAAAATCTCATTCTGTGTAGTCTGAACTTTAGAAAACAGTAATCTACTGATGTTTTCTGTCGTCTCAAAAACAGACTCAATCATTTAAACACATTAAATTTGTCGGCTGCACATGCTTTCAAATAGCTGAAAATTTTGTTGTCTGGTACAGCTATATTCAGAATGGTTTGTCTGTACGACATGAAGGCTATGAGGCACACATACAATACACTCTCGATAGACTCAAACATGAAGCACTATGATTTAACCTAATAGAGCACAAAAAAGAACTGAATACACTTTTTCCATACAAAAAAGATGTTTGTTCATCACATTCTCAGGAGTTTTAGGATAACTTTCTATCAATTTAACAGAATTTCAGCTTAAACTTTGAAGAAGACATTAAATTAAATGCAACTCAAAACTTTGAATCTGTCTTACACACAGTAGATCAGGTTTAACAGACAGCGCAGTTTAACCCTTTACGACACAATTACAAGTTTTACCAACCTAGAAAAAGGTAAGTTTTGAAAATATAGGGGAGCAAAGACAATATGCTGGTAACCAGCATTTTCTCCTTGCCCCACAATGTTATTTTTTAACCTTTCACTGACAAATAATTGAGCCACATTTACCTTTTTATCTGCAAATACTCCCCATTTACATGTAAATGAGTCTAGAATTTTGTTTGGTAAAGAGTTAATCATGATCTACACTGTTCAAAAAAGCAACTCGCAACTTGTGTTGGGATAGGAGCTCTGAATTTCATGATGTAAATAGCTAATCAAATGTTAGAGTGGCTCCCTTCTTCTTTTACTCATTTTCTATGACATGTAAATGTACGATTCCTAATTCTACCACAATTCTAAAATTTGCCCTACATTTTAACTCATTACTTCAGTATGTAAATATTTTGTATTATGCATAAACCACAAGAGGCTTTTGAAAATTTTGTAAAAAGAAAAAGTGCATATACATGTAGTTAGCAGATGTTTGTGGTATTTCTTCATTTCTAAAAACAATGTTTAAATGCTTGGAAAGTGCACAGAAAGCATTTTCTTATTTGTCATGCAACACTTATTTTCTTTTACCTGGGACATAGTGCAGCAGTAGTTATAATTCCCTTTGAATTGGTTTGGTTTGTATTGGAGTTTAATGCCATTTTAACAGCTTAGGTCATTACATGGCGGTCAGTGATGCACCCATGTGTTTCCTGGCTTTCTCACACCAGTACTGACATGACTTTTTTTCCAAAGCCACCGACTACTTTTCTCACACGCATCAGAGGTGAGAGGCGAAAAATCGCCGGAAAGATAGTTCGCCGCAACCAGGTATCGAACCCGCAACCTCCAGGTCACGGATCAGATAGGCTAACCACTGAGCTACCCGGCCGGGCATAGTATTATTTAAAACTCCAGCTACCAGTACTTTATTATCAAGGGCATGACAATTACAGCAGATCCTCTGAATTGACAAATTTATTTGTTGCACAATTCTAGAATTCCACAGATTTTTTTACCATTTTTGTTGACAAACTGTGTAAACAAATTATCTACACAAATTAGAAATCCTTTGGGCAAAGTGAGCTACTTTATCTGATCTTAAACATGAAATTGATTACCTTCTCTTTACCACACAATCCTGAATTTTAATGACCCTGAGGAAAAAGGCATTTGAAAACATTGTGGAAAAAGGGGTCAAAGATGGAAATCCACAATATTAATTCCTACATAAGATACACCTTTCAAGAAAAAAAGAAAAAGGTTTTAACAGTTTGACTTCCTTCATTGACACTAAAGCTCTAAAACATAGAGACAGTTGACATATCATAGTTGTAAAAGATTTCACTGAAGCTGGCACTTAAGCACTGATAAATCAAAAGTTACTGAAAGGAAAAAAAAAAGGATTGCATAAATCAAGATATGGGTTTTCACTCTGAAATTCAGAGTTACAGTTACCAATTTCAACAAAAAACATCTTGTAATCTATCTCTCTTTTCTGACCAGCTCTTTCCAAAGAGCAGAATATATTCACACTTTAGAAAAGTTTTGGTTGATCATCAACATCATCAAAGCTGCTTTCAGATTGCTCATATTATAAATTGTATCATGATCAAGGCAAAATACAGAATGGAACCTGTTGCAAACAATTATAAACATAATCAGTTGGTATCCATTGATTCTTCAATATGCCCTGATTTCACACTGACATCACCTTGTTCTAGAACACCTAGATCTTTAACATCATTAATCACCATGGCATTATCTTCAGCATTCTGTTTTTCCTCTATTTGATTTTCTGATAAATCATTTAACAACTTATCTTCACTAAAAGTACCATTAACACCTTGTTCTTTGGTTGGAACCACTTTCGTAGCACTTAAATGTTTATGCTGATCCAATGCAGATTTCTCTAACAAAAGTTCTGTTTCTGTTTCATTGGCTGTGGATACCAGTTCAGCTGTGGATGAGTTAGGGCCTGTAGACCGAGATTCAACAATAGCTGGAGATTTACTAGATATTACCTGGTTTGATGATTCAAGTAAGGGTCCTTGTTTTTTTTTATGTTTACTAGCGCTTATCAAACGTTGTTCACTGGATTCTTTTGAAACTGAGTCAGATAATTTGCGTGGGGTTATTTCATTGCCATGAGATTTGTGTTTAGAATGACTGCTATCTTTGCTTTCACTTGTCTTGTTCTTGATATCTATGCTTTCTTTATGTTCACTCTTTTTCTTATGGTGTACATCACCGGATTTGTGTCTAGAATGATGATTTTCTTTATGCTTTGAGCCAGAGCATTGTAATTTCTCTGAAGATCCAGCTGCTGATGGATGCTGCTTCTTTGGAGTGACCTCCCCTCTCAAGGATGATGGCAACAACACATCACAAGAACCTTGAGTATTTGCTTCAACTTCAGAGTTGGACATTTTGTCAGCATTTTTCAGGACTCTATCATCCTGTACAGCAGTATTATTGTTCTCCTTTACCTTAGCATAAATAAATTCTGTCTTTTCTTTGTCTATTTTCATTTTGCTCTCTTCCAGTTCTGTATTTGATTTTACACAGGAATGTTTTAGTTCATGTTTGGATGGAGTTCTATTATGATCATGTTTAGCAGATTTCTTATCAACACTCAAACTTTCCTTTGCATGGTCAACCTTCCCCTTTGCAATTTTTTCCAGTTTTTTCTCTTTCGCTAAAGCAGCTGCCTCCTGCTTTTCCTTTTCTTTTTGTTTTCTTTCCTCAAGTTCATGAATCCTACTTTCAGCCATTACGCCTTCAAGTCTGCGATGTTCTTCCAATAACTCCAAGTCATTTTTCATCTCAGGATAGTAAATCTTCAGTCGAACATGCCAAGCAACACTACATACTGCCGACACAGTTTTAAACTGATGGACAACATTTCGTGGAATGAAATAAATATCATTGTCTCTCAGCTTAATTCTTGCATAACGAATTCCCTCCCTATGTAGGTAGTTCAATTTTGCATCCTCTAACCAAGTCACACACTGAGAAAAGAAAACAGGAGAAAAAAGTTTAAGTAATACATATTAACTCTTAGGCTGCTAAGTGCAACGCACTGACCTTTTGCGGACAGTATAGATCAACAGAACGTGCAGTCTGATCTTTGATCTACACTGTCTGATAAGGACATAGCGTCCCCCCCCCCCCCAAAAAAAAACAAAAAAACTTTAAAATAGCAAAATTTAAGCTTCTACTATCGGCTCTAAAATTTCATTTCACTTATTTAGCAAGATAAAGGTTAAGACATACTCCCCCTTTTCCCTCTAGTCCTTAAATTAACCCTTAAAGAGTCTTTCACAACTTTAGTTACCTGTGTGCTAATTGCAGATCAAGATCAAACTGCACAAATATTGAGTCATATCTTTAATTTACATCGTCCACTTTGGTCTTAAAAGGGTCCTTTCTAGAATGAACATGCCCATTTGGTTTATTTGATGCTCTATTATTAAATGTAGACATATTCCTTTGTATCTACCAAAACTGCTCAAGACAAGCAATGTCTGAAATCATCACCATGTTTTCTTGACTCTCACTTTTGACGATTATCAAAATTTTCATAAACTACTTTTCTTGTCATTAACATGAGGTAGCACAAATATGACTTTATAAGTGTCCAAGGGGCCAAAGAATAGTGATTAAAGTGGCTCGGTCCAGCAACTTTTGGCTCTATATAACACAAGGGTCCTAGGTGCACTTAATTTTTTTCAGTCAAAGTAGTGTGGTACCTCAGGAGATGATAACAACAAGAGGGCCATTGGCCCTAAAGCGCTCACCTGAGTAAAGTCATCTACAGTTGATATAGCTGAGAATAACCGGGTTTTAATGCTGTAAAACACCTGAGTGTAAGTGACCTACTTTTAGACCTGACATGGCTCAATTTCCAACTTGTCCAAGATAACATCAAAACAAATATTCTGACCATGTTTCATGAGTATCAGGCTAAAAATATGGCCTGTACTGTACACACAAGGCTTTCTAAGATTTGGCCTAATGACCTATTTTTTGACCCAAATGTGACCCAATTTTGATATTGTCCAAGATATCATCAAGACAAACATTCTAACTAAATTTCATGAGTATCAGGCTGAAAGTATGACCTTTGGCTTTAGAGTGCATACAAGGTTTTTCTAAGTTTTGGCCTGGTGACCTATTTTTTGACCAGATGCGACCCTTTTTTGAATTGTTTAAGATTTTATTGAGATACACATTCTGACCAAATTTCAAGAGTATCTGACGGAAAATGTGCCTCTGGAGTGCACCCAAGGTAAATGCTGACGACCCCATGGCGCACAACAGACAACGCTAGCTGGACACAGCACGATCACAAAAGCAAGGTTAACTAAAAAAAAAAACCCACAAATCTCTGTATTTTCCTCCAGAGTACTACAGAGCCCTTTCTTTACTTGTCTGCCATCTCATTTTTTTTTTTTTTACTTTTGATCATCATGAAAATTGTTAGATAAGGTCATTTTGAGTAGGGATGCCTGGCTCAACACCAATAAAAGCTCAGAGTCTGGCTTGCAGCTGTGTCATACGTTTTAGACAAGGGTTCGAAGGGACATGGCCCAATGAATGAAACTCCCAGTGGCTCTGACTGGATATGAACCAAGGAACAATGTATTAGACAAAACCTACAACTTCAGATATCGAAGGTTTAGCTTATTTTGTTTGACACCATTTCTTCATTAGTCAAAATATCTTCTGAAGGTGTGCCCTGATGTGTGACAAACTATGTTACCAAAGGAAAAAGGGTTGAAAGAAATAAATACCTGTGAGACAGGGGGTTCATGAAGATCTAACTGCAGTTTGTCCACCACTTGCATAAAATCACCGGGATGAAAACAGATCACATCTTTCACAATTCTGTCTTCAACAGGCCTGTAAAGGTAAGATAGATCTACATTCAATTCAGCATCAGTTTTGATTACATCACTACAGTAAAAAGTACTGCTTTTTGCATCCCAGATATGACATGTCTAACAAGAGGGCCACGATGGCCCTCCATTGGTCCATTGGTCCACCGTCTAATAAATACAAACCATACATACCAATCATTTTCTAGTAGAAACGAACTATACATAACATTACAGTTCTAGGCCACAAGTTTCGAACAAGAAGGCTTTCAGAGTTTTCTCTATAAAGGCCTATGTGAAAGTTGTGACCCCAGGGTGAGACTATTTTTTACTACAGAGCCATAATTACTTGAACCCAAGTAGAAGTTCACAAGATAAAACGACATACCAAATAATACAGATCTAGGTAATTCATAAACAAGAAGATTTCAGAGTGATGCACTAGATAAAGCTATAAGCCGAATTTGATAGACCTAGGATTTATGGTGAGGAGTAAGATTTTTAAAATTTTCACTCTATAACCACATGTTGAATTTATGACCCATGAGGTAGGGTCAGTCTTGACACCAGGGTCCCCATTCATGAAGCGTTCTTAAGAACATTCTGGGTCTTCTCATAGATACAGAAAGTAACACAACTTCTGATTGGCTAAATCAGCCAAACAGAGGTTGTATTATGTTCAAATGTAGAAACTTCTTTAGAATAAGACTAAGAACGTTCTTAAGAGTGGTTGGTCAATACAGACGCAGGGCTTTAATTTGAACAAATTATGAAGGGGCCTACTAGATGATAACACTCACAAAATATTACAGCTGTAGCGCACGGTTAGAAACAAGAAGCTTCTTAAAGTTTTCATAAAATAAGTTGATGTAAAAGTTGTGACTTGTGGGATGGGGTCAATTTTGACCCCTAGGCTGTAATTTGGAAACTCTTAGTAGAGGTCCACTAGACAAATATACATGCAAAACTTGGTAGCCCTAAGTTATGGTTAGGAAGTGAGAATATTTTAAAGTTTTCTGTAAACTAGTGTAAAACTTGTGATGCCGAGGGCAGGGCCGAATTTGACTCAAGGGCTAAAATTTGAACATTCTTGGTTGGGGTTTACTAGATATAGCTATACTCAAAATTTGACAGCCATGGGCTTTATAGTAAGGAATGTGAAGATTTTTAAAGTTTTCACTATATACGTCTATGTAAAACTTGTGACCCCAGTGGAAAGGCTAGTTTAGATCCCAGGGCTATTATTTGAACAATCTTGCTAGAGGCTCATTAGGTGAGGCTACATGCCAAATTTGGTATCCCCTAGCCTTATGGTTAGGAACAAGACAATTTTCAAAGTTTCCACAATATAAGCCCATGTAAAAGCCCATTTGTGATTCCCTGGCCAAGGGCAATTTTGACCAAATGACCATATTTTGAACGATCTTGGTAGAGGACCATTAGATGAAGCTACATGCCAAATTTGTTAGCCCTTGGCCATATGTTTTTGGACAACAAGTTTTTGAATGATTTTCAATAATTTTCAGTTTTGATGCCATGGCAACCAGAATTTTTACTGGAATCAAATTCTTTCAATAAATTCAGAAAAGGACCATGGCAGGATCAATTCTGTGAAGAAGCTTGGTCAAAAGTAGATGAGAAGTTTCAGAGATGTTTGAAATAAAAGCGAACACACGGAAGGATGCATAACAGACACAAAGCCATGACATAAGCTTGCTGGTCTTTGGCCAGTGCAGCTAAATATAGCCTGTATCTACCTTATCTACAAAAATGTCCTTTTCCTGTCATTTGTTCTAGTTTATGGCATATCTAATTCTAAAAATAGCCTGTATTTGACAAGCATTTAGATTAAACCTTTACCAGACAACAAATTCAGGCTCTTCAAAACTGAAAGAATCTGCAGTTAACAAACTTTCATCTATAAACACATTTGCTGGGCTTCTCTAATAGGGTATAAAGCAAAGATGGAAAATGAGAAAATGCTGGTTATCATCATTTTCTCCTTTACCCACTATGTTTTTAAAAGTCATCTCTCTCAGGGTCATTAGAACAAGACACCATTTGGTTAAGGTTAGTTTTTGGGAATCACATTCTAAATGTTCCTAGGAATCTTGATAATCCCCTATCAACGAGTAGGACTACTGAAGGTTCCTAATAACAAGTTTTGAAAAAAATCTCATACATGTGCCTGTAATAAATAAAATAACATCAAAGTTAATTTCAAGCCAGTCGATCCTGAATGTTGAAAGCCAAGACATTTCTCATTTAAAAAAAAGCAGGTTTATATACTTTCTTGAATAGAATTCATATCATACTTAAGATCTCAACATACTTTCTAATTTCTTCCCCTGCAAGCATATTCATACAGCTGAGGAAAAGGAATTGCTGCATGTTTCACACATCTAACTAGAAGATGTAACCATCTGCTGATTATGAGAAATTATTGTTACGGGAGACCACTCCTTCATGCATGGCTTCATCCCGATTTAAATACAATACCTAACAACTACGTTAGAGAGAATTCTCTTTAGCTCAGTGGTTATGGTGTTGGCCTTTCGTCCGGGCGTTCTAGGTTGGAATCCTGCCCGGTCCCTGTATTTCTGCTATGCATTTGTTCATTTGTTTCTTTGTTACAGACTTTGTTCGTAAGATTATCATATTTTCAAGTCCAGCTAAATTCATCTGAGCCATGCTTCGTGATTAGGGGGCTTAACTCTTTACCAAACAGCAAAATTTTAGCCTTGTCCAAATTGAAAGCATTTGCAGACGACATATTAAATGTTACTCAAAACAGGAAATTTGTCTATGAAAGGGTAGAAAACATTGTGGGAAAAGGAGAAAATGCTGGTTACCAGCATTTTCTCCTTTTCCCATAATGTTTTCAAAAGCCTTTTTTCCCAGAGGTGTTAAAAGTCAGCATTGTGCGGTAAAGGGTTAATGCATCTGCAAACAATATCAACCCGGGTCAGCCTGTGCAGCTCATGCGGACTGACCCCTGCCGAAACACTTTGCTTCTGATAAAATATCTGCCTGTCAAAGGACATGCAACCTCGTAATTCAGTGGATTGTTAGACAAAATAGATTTTATGGATCCACAATATATGTGATGACTTGCTTGGTATCATGAATCATGGAGATGCATTCAGGCCCTTTTTTCAAGTGCATGGCTCTTCTGTATCAAGTTTCAATCATGTGCCCTCAACTTTTATTTTCATACATTTTTTTGAAGGAATAAAAAATACAGATAAAGGGATTGTTTTTGGTTTCAAAGAGTAATCACTTATGATCTTCATTTAATCCTATGTTGTGGGTACACACTAGAATTCTCTCATGAAGGCAACTGAAATGAGTAACAAAACCATGGGGTTTGGTACAGAAACATTTTTGAGAATTGATGATCCTCAACAAATCTGAATCTTGGAGAGTTTCAAGAAATTCTCATTCAGATGATGCAGACTTACACTTTAGCACAGTTGACAGCTTTCAACATTCCAACGGCAGCTGTAGTATGTCTATCAAACCCATGACCAACATGGTCCGCATGACAACGAGTCCTGTCTTCTATCATTGTTTCTCTTGGCTCTGAACTTCGAGGTAGATACTGTAGATTCTTTAGTTCATTCATGCCCCTAGATAAATAATAAACCATAAAATTGCCAGATTTACATTAGGGATTTTGCAGACATTGTAAACCAAGACTAGACTGCATAGAATGTACAGACTATTCTTGGATCAGCACTGTATTGCATACTAGTATAATATATTCTGGTAAAATCAGTATGAGCCCTCTTATAATTGGGTCTTTTCTAGACAGACAATGCGGAAACATTGCCTACCTTTCTTCAGACCAATACAAACATCTGAGCCAAGTCTGATTTAATCAAAAAGCAAATGCTTTCCAACTGGGCGTATATAAAATTTCATCTTCTGTTAAACAGTTGAGACACTAACGGCATCATCTCAAATTTAAAATCACTTTGTCAGCGATATGCAACTGAGTGTATTTGACTGAATATTGAAACTTAAAAATAATTATTTATATGTACTGAAATGTTAAGTACTTTTGCTTTCAAACTAAGTCACACCTACCTCTTTCTTTTAAATGGAGATTTTGGCATGTCAGCGGTGGGAATCATTTGTTCACCTGGACGGACCCAGAGAATAGGACCATCATTACTGTGATTCCTTGAGGCCATTCTCACTGATGATAATTCTCCCCAGGGCATAACGATATCCAAGAAAGGGTCATTCTCTAACATATCCAGTATTTCTGGGAAATAGTCACCAACTTCCTCTTGTGCAGTGCCAACAAGACTGAGCTGAAGAAGTGGACCACATCTAAAAGTTCCTCCTCCGTACGACTTATGTACTTGTTCACGATATTTGTCCATTGCCATGGTTTCAATGTCACTTTTACCCATTGATCCTGCTTTGACAGTCATGTTTGGGTAATTATCAGCCATGAATTCAACAAGATCAGGCATGTCGCGAATAGCTCCATGCACAATACCCATGCAACAATTTGCTACCCCTTCTTCAATCTCGCCATACACAAAGTCCATAAACTCACGAGCAAATTCCTTCTTTTCAATTTTACCAAGCTTCTCTACCTCATCTTGATATGCATGACAAACAAGTCCCCCTCCATTTGAGTACTGCTCAACATGCATTAAATGTTTGTATTTGTATTTAGTTATTAATGGAATGTTACTGTTCCACATTTTCTCATCTGTAGGCTTAGACACAAACTCATCATCAAACTCTGCTTTGATACTGTCACCATTCAGTCTATTCTCTACCTTTTTAGGAGTATACTTTAGGGGTGTTTTCACTTTGTGAGAATCAGAAATATTTTGCTGGACATATGCTATAGGCTGCAATTGTTTGTCTGACTTTTTATCAGTATTGAGATCTGCTGGAACCTGAGTTGACTTGGTGTCTGTTCTCTTCTTATCAAGATTTACCTGAACACCACAGTTCACAATGCGTTTCTTTTTGTAACTCTTTGATTTATCTGATGACAATTCAGACCTGCTCTTTGAGGAACTCTTATGACTGTGATGATCACTGCTTCCATGTTTGTGAGTTTTATGAGCAGAAAGTGAGGATACACTGACACCATTTGCAATATTGTGCCCTTTATCAGAACTGGATTTCACAATGTTTGTCATACTTTTGGTTTCTGTTTTTTCTGATGGATGGTTATGTTTATGTGTTTTATACTCTTGTTTGGATACATGCTCATGCTGATTACATGAAATATATGTTTTATCCTTCATCTTTTCTTTTCCTTCAGAGGATGCCTGATCATCCTTTTTTCTGTGTGACCTTGGCTCTGTTTCGTGTGGAATTTCAACTTTACTTGCAACAGATGTATAATCATGTTTTCCATTGTCTGATTCCTTCATGATGACTCTTTCTCTTTCAGTTTGTGAAATATCATTTTGTGCAGGTACCTTTTCACTGTTGGAACTTCTTTCAGTTACTGATTTATCTACCTTAACATCAACTGTCACCTTGTCAGACTCTGTATCATTATTAATAGTCTGCTTGTCATCCTTCTCTGAAGACTCTGCATGTGGATTTTTAATTGAGGTGGACTGGTCTGACAGAGATACTTTTTCCATCACTGAATCATTTTTATATGTAACTTGCTGTGAAGCATCAGTCAGAAAATTGCTATTATGATTGTTTTTATTTACATTAGCACTGTCTTGAATCTCATCTTCATCTCTTACCTGATCTGAAGATGCTGGAATAATATTTTCCTTTGTGACAGTTTCTTCACTTTGTCCTTTTTGCACATTTGTTTGTACCTTTAGATTTGTATTTTCATATTTCTCTGTGCTCTCCAGAATTTTACTATTTGAAACATCAGAAATGGATTTTTTATCTAATGGATCAGCATCATGCTTAGAATGGAAATGTTTATGATGATGTTTATGATGACTTTTCTGCTTATGATAATGGTGATGATGACGATGCTTGCCTTCCTCGCTCGATTTTTTGTGTTTCTTGTGATGTTTCTCAACATGTCTCACATCATTTTCTGAAATATATCAACAATTTTCAATTTAAACAGTCATCTTTTTCCAAATTTGAATTCATTGTGATGTACCACTAGTTTGAACAAACCTGGGCCACAAAAAAACAAGAGGGCCATGATGGCCCTGTATCGCTCCACTGACTAATAAGTCAAAACACTACAAGCCAAACATTACAATACTTGGTTAATTGGTTTTAAACTCTCCTCTTGGTAGAGGTAGATAGAGCTACATGCAAAATTTGGTAGCCCTAGGCCTTATGGCCTGGTACGAGTAAATTTTTAAAGTTTTCCCTGTATAAGCCCATGTTAAATTTGTGACCCCCGGGACAGGGCCAAATTTGACCCCAGAGCTATAATTTGGGCACCCATCGTAGAGACCCACTAGATAAAGCTACATGCAAAATTTGGTAGCCCTAGGCCTTATGGCTAGATACGAAAAGATTTTTAAACTTTTCCCTATATAAGCCCATGTAAAACTTGTGACCCCCAGGGCGGAGCCAACTTTGACCCCAGGGCTATGATTTGGGCACTCTTGGTAAATGCCCACTTGACAAAGCTACATGCCAAATTTGGTAGCCCTAGGCCTTATAGCTAGGTACGAGAAGATTTTTAAACTTTTCTCTATATAAGCCCATGTAAAACTTGTGACCCCCGGGGCGTGGCCAAATTTGACCCAAGGGCTATAATTCGGGCACTCTTGGTAGATGCCCACTTCATAAAGCTAAATAATAAAATACCAAATTTGGTAGCCCTAGGCCCTATGGCTAGGTACCAGAAGAATATTAAAGTTTTCCTTATATATGCCTATATAAAACTTGTGTCCCCAAGGGCGGGGCTAAATTTGACCCCAGGGCTGTAATTTGAAGAAACTTGGTAGAGGTCCATTAGATAAAGCTACATGCCAAATTTGGTAGCCCTAGGCCTTATGGTTTCAGACAAGAAGATTTTCAAAGATTTTCATTATTTTTGTGGCATTTGTCGAAGACAATGCCACTATGAGATCAATAATAAATGTTCAATATTGAATTTTGAAGACCATGTATGGTATTTTGTCCAAAACCGAAGGAAGTAAACCCAATTAAACTCAATTTTTCAAGACAAATGAGTTTTTCAATAGCACTCAGATATATAATTGGAAATGGCGTATTGAAATAAACTGCAAAAGGCTATCGATCGTGGAAATACTTCTTTTTGAGTAAAAATAGCTTCACCTCTGCATAGCCTTCTATTGGCGCAATGATATGCACAAAATTTGTCTTCTGACTGCTTTGCTTCCGGGGTTGTTCGTTCCAAAACCAGTTCGCCCCTGGGCTTGTTCGTCCCATGATTGCACGCTACTCATTTGATTGTGCATGAATATTTACGGGAAGAAAACTTTATTGTAATGTTCGGAATTAGGTCCTGACGGCCAAAGATATCTCAAAATCATAGTACATATTCAGGTATAAACTTAATTGAATTCAATATATTTACATGGCTTCTCTCTCTACCCATCGTGCATCCTTCCGTCAAGGGACGTTACTCCTGACTCCTCTTGAAAGATCAAAGGGAGACCACCAATACACAACGCAAACTTAGGCACCAGTAATCTCCCTTTAACCAAAGAGACGTATTAATTTGCTTAGGAGGTTGATTTTCAAGTTAATATTTAAATAATATTTCTCTTTTTTTTTTTTTTTTTTTAGCTCACCTGAGCACGAAGTGCTAAGGTGAGGTATTGTGATCGGTCATTGTCCGGCGCCCATCTGTCCGTCTGTCCACAATTCCTTTAAACATGTTCTCCTCCTAAACCGCTGGGCCAATCTTGGTGAAATTTGGCAGGGATGTTCCTTGCTTGAAGCTCTACCAAAGTTGTTCAAGAGATTGAATTCCACCCTTAACTCTGGTTGCTATGGCAACAGAAAGGAAAAAAATAGCAAAATCTTCGAAAATCTTCTTCTCTGACATTAGAAGGCGTAGAGCTTTGATATTTGGTATGTAGCATATCCTAGTGGACCTCTACCAAGTTTGTTCATATGATGCCCCTGGGGTTAACACTGGCCCCGCCCCGGGGGTCACAAGTTCGAACATAGGAACAAAGAAAGAAAACTTTAAAATTCTTCTTCTCTGAAACTGGAAGGCATGGAGCTGTGATATTTGGCATCTAGCATCTCCTAGTGGACCTCTACCAATTTTGTTCATATGATGCCCCTGGGATCAAAACTGGCCCCGCCCAGGGGTCACAATTTCGAACATAGGAACAAAGAAGGAAAACTTTAAAATTCTTCTTCCCTAAAACTGGAAGGTGTGGAGCTTTGATATTTGGTATGTAGCAATTCCTAGTGGACCTCTACCAAGTTTGTTCAATGATACCGCTGGGGTCAAAACTGGCCCTGCCTCGGGGGTCACAAGTTCGAACAAAGGAACAAAGAAGGAAAACTTTAAAATTCTTCTTTTTTAAAACTGGAAAGCATAGAGCTTTGTTATTTGGTATGTAGTGAAACTGTTCTAAGTTTATTAGCCCACCTGAGCACAACGTGTTCAGTCAGTTCAAAATTGGGTCACCTGGGGTCATAAACTAGGTCTCAAGGTTAAATTAAACTAATACTTTGTGGGCACTCTAGAGGCCATATTTTTTGCTCAATTGACTTGAAAATTGGTCAGAATGTTTGTCTTGATGAAATATTGGGTGAGTTTGGAATTGGGTCACCTGGGGTCATGAACTAGGTCACTTGGTCAAATTTAAAAAATACCTTGTGGGCACTCTAGAGGCCACATTTATTGCTGAATTAACTTGAAAACTGTTCAGAATGTTTGTCTTGATAAATGTTTTGACGAGTTCTAAATTGGGTCACATCGTGTGATAAATTAGGTCACTAGGTCAACTTCAGGAAATTCCTTGTGGACGCTCCAGAGGCCACATTTTAAGCTCAATTGACCAGACAATTGGTCAGAAATTGAATTACGCACGTGGAGTGAATTTCGCCTATTGACCCAGATGAGCGATCCAGGGCCATCATGGCCCTCCTGTTTTCAAATTATTAATTCTACACAGTGGCTTCCTTGACAAATGCCACATCAGCGTTCTCAACGCTTTGATTCAGTTTTGTTGCCATGGCAACCAGAGTTTTTGAAGGAATCAAATTCTTTCAAGAAATTCTGAAGAGGACCATGCCAGGATCATTTCTGTGAAGTTTTATCAAAATTGGATGGGTAGTTTCAGAGAAGATGTTTGAAATAAAAGTTA